>CM068542.1:14359602-14697474 GCA_035048495.1 Euptelea pleiosperma
TGTTCTTTACATGCGCGAACTAATCCCGAGTGCGGATCGACATCCGACATACTTTCCTCTGTGCAAGAATTCTTAAATTTTGTAGGAATAAAACTGGATATATTACAAATTGTGTTGAAGTTAGGGCTTCCGTAACCAACGACGCAGAAAAAACCTACTATCATGTAACAACCACCCCTCACCATATATAAGAGTGTTAATGTAATTAGAAAGTGGGCCCCTTTCTCTCATCATCAATCTTTGGACTCAGAGGCCTTGTCGTGGGTTTCTCCATCACTAGAGATGTGGGCCTACGAGGAGATAGGAGAGTGAGGAGAGAGAAAATGTGAGGGTTAGAGAGAGAAATTGTCCTAGACCATTAGATTGAGATGTGAGAAAGCATGTGGTGATCGCCTGGCGAATGGGTGTGATCATTTGGTGATCGTAGGTCGTTGGATGAGAGATCCAAAGATTGATGATGAGAGAGAGTCAATGGGTGCCTAAGTCAGAGTGGGGCTTGAGAATTTGTGAACCGTAGGATTTGGAGAGATCCCACAGTTCGATGGATGATCTAGAGGTCTGATGGAAGATCTCATGGTGGGAAAGCCATGTGAGATGGGATAGAGTTAGATTAGAGGTTATACGATGAAGATTTGAGGGTTAGGATGATTGATCTTAGAATCGGATGGCGAGTCGTGGGCTGTCAGATCATGGAGAGGAGGATCGGATGGTCGATTTGGGGATCTAATGGTGGGATGAGAAGATCTAAGGGTCGGATGTGAGATTTTTTTGAGAGATGAAAGAGAAAGGATAGAGAAAAGAGAGTGTTAGGAGTGAGAATTAAGAGAGATGAAAGAGAAAATGTCAGATAATAGGGAGAAAAGTGCTGGCGGAGGGTCCTAAACCCTAGTTTTCAATATGTTCTCTTCTCGGGCTTCGCCAGCAGAGCAGATTATCATTTTATTCTCATTTCATGTGGCTTCGACTGCTATGATCCATCTCTTAGTCATCGGCTCTCCATCTCTCTTAGTTCTTTGGGCTGGCTCTTCGATTCTCTTGTTCAGCCCGTAATAGGCTCATATCTTCTAAACATAGCTCGTTGGCTCTTTAAGCTTTGATTATGGGCTTCTATGGTTGATTGTGGGCCCATAAGTCTCGAGAATCATCTAGTTTCCTGCGACAAAAGAAGCGTGTAATGAGACTTAATCAGAATGGCTTCATATCTAGACTTCCAGAAATGTGTTTAATGCATGTAAATAAACCATTTCGTCCAGAAAAGTGTGTTCTATGCAATGGAAGACACTCTTACGTAGAAAAATGGATAAATGAAGCAGTTTTACGTAGGAGAGTGTGATAACACTTAGAGGATAATAGTGAAAAATACGCACTTTTAAGCGAATATCACAACCCCCAACCAGCATATTGCCAATCCTTGGCAATTAGTGCGAAATAAATGAGCTTAAAAGGGCTCTGCACATGCTACACACTTTTTCATATTAGCTCAGAGAAAACACCGTTTGTTAAATCATCGAATGGATGCTAAATAGTTACAGGTTAGCAAAGAGTTGGGAAGTTTTGACAAGACTACAGACTGATAATCATGACCCAGAATAGTCAGACTCTGCGCGTGTGTGTGTGCTCAACATTCTCATCATCTTGCAATAAAGATTTCCAGATCACCTATAAGTTTGTATGCCTCGACCTCAATTCTCACTTATAAATTACTCAGAATGGAATCACTCAAGAAGGGTTTTCTTTTTTCTCTCAATTTATATGTGAGGAGATGTATTTAATATGAAGAGGCAAAAGATCTCACATATTTTTTATTTGAAGGAATGACATTTTTAATAGAAGAAGATCTCATGATTGGAATATCACTTCACTCGGGAACGTTAGATCAAACTCTATAGCTTCTCTTTCTCCAATCTCCACATTTTATGATCGTGCTATCCTAGAATCAAGTATGACTTTCCTGGGTTATAATGAGGCTTAGGTCAAGTGTAGACAAATAAGAGATACAGGATTTCAAAGATCTTGAGAGGATATCTCTATTTTTTTACATTTTTCCTGCGGTGTAGCACCATTATCTGGTTCTTTTTCCTTTTTTCGTATTTTTCTCTTTTTCTCGATATTTTTGAGACTGCTCAATTTCTTTTCAGCTCTTTTTCATATTTTCTTTCCATATTTTGTTTTCAGCTTGAACCACTTTCTTTCCTTTTGATTTTTCTTCTTTCCTTTTCTTTTCACGGTACAACCATATCGGTTATTCTTTTATCCATCTCAAGAGTAGGGTGGCTTAGTCATCCTTCATAGTTGGATTGGGATTTTGGTTAATGGGCTTAACAAGAAAAGGCTTTTATAGAAAGGCTCAAGGGGTTTCTAGTGAAGTATAACTCAGGTGAGTTAAAAGGCTGAACGGTTCAGAAAAATGGCCTAAATCATTTTCTAGGATTTGCACTATCATGTATACTGTCTTGACTGGATATAGAGAAGGTTCTGTCGTAGTAATCCAATGTTGATGTCGTTCCGAGTTTTATGATCGAAGCAAAAGATAATGAGATCTCTCAACGACTATTGCAGGCATGAAGAATAGTGAGTCATCTTGTGACTCAGAATTATTGTATAACCCTCTGAAATGAATAAAGGCTCGAAAGCTCACTGGGTTAGGTCTCCACAATTATTCTCACAGGATCTCCAGAATTTCTAAACTTAGGATGACTTTGATAGTGTACAATTTTGCCGAATCTGAGTTTTTCTGAGTTTTCAAACTTGCTGTAGTCACGCTTGACTTGACTCAAAGCTAACCTTAAACAAAAATTGTCATCCTCAATACTGACTTAACGGAGATTTTCAACTAATCAAAGTCAGGGTATTTGACACATTTTTGAAATTCTAGAAAACTTCGAAAAACATCGGAAACCACCCAAAAACAAGATTTTTTTTTTTTCAAAATGAAGACATGAGTTTTCGTAAATACCCACCACCCCCAACCAAAATACAGCACCGTCCTCGGTGCTCATGACCGGGACAGAAAATGATGAAAAAAAATCGGTAATGATGCAAAGGTTCAGGGAGGATGTTACCAAGTCGGCAGAAATGCGACAATGTGTGGTACCTGATGATGGGAAGAATGAATGTACCTGCATTTCCAGAGATATAACAATAATAACAAATGCATGAGACTCATGTACTCTAGGAATATCGGAATTGCCTTTCTGAAAGCGCTAAGTTTTACGTCTTCAGCCAGACATGACGGGGGTATATCAAGTACCCCCAACTAGGTAAAAATGCATGGAGACTAAGTGAATCTACAGTCTTCCCGATACTTAAGATGGAGCGGAAACAACTATCCTATCCCTTGTCTAGGTATACTTGTGTAGAACAGGTCTTTCTCAGTGTAGACTGAGAGAAGGATAGTAAGTGCTCTAAGCAGCCCCACAGAAACATGTAGTTGAGTGGGGAGGGAACGACGCTTCTCAGTAAGAACTGAGAGGCGAGTTGTAGTGGGTTCTCTGACTGTGGTTAGCAGAGCCCAAACTCATTGAGAGTAGCGGGAATGTATCTAAATGGAGCAGACTGAAAATAGGATTTTTCCGCGTCGTTGGTTACGGAAACCCTAGAATCAACAAGATTTGTAATTTTTATCCAATTATCCTGCAAAATTTGAGATTTTTGTATAGCAGTTTCTTGTCGGATGTCGATCCGCACTCGGGATTAGTGAACGTGCAGTAAAGAACATAAAATGACGGACTTTCTTCCTAGAAATTGATGAAAATGATGGTGGGGTGAGAGTGGTGATTGAAATGGTCTTTAAAACATTATTTTGATTGAGATATTATTACCAACTAATTAAAATAAAGAATGGGAAACACATCAAACTCAAATTATCAAGTAAACTTCATCATTAATGCATAAACAAACATCCATTAACATTAAACTAGAAAGCAAATAAAAACACAAGAAAGATTTAGAGAGAGAAGAGAGAGAGAGAGAAAGTAGTAAAACCTAGAGAGATAAAGTAAAAAAATGCAAATGTTTTAGAGAGAGAAAGTTACCATTCCCATTCACCAAATGAAGAAGGATCACGGCCAAGGGTAGAGGATATAAAGTGAGTTGGAGTTGTTGATCGGGTGTGGAAATTGGCTTAATGGTGAAGCATGGTGACAGAGTGAAGGTGATGTCCAAGTGTGGAACGGATGGCCGATTGAGGGAGGTCGTGGGGTGGAAATGGTGAAGTTGTTGTTGGTGTTGCATGAGGTGCAACACACAGCAAACGAGGAAGGGAGAGGACGAACCTTGAGGAGAAGGATGATGGAGGTTGTCAGGTTCTTACCGTGAAGGAGATGAGGATGCTCCGTGCAGCAACAGTCCGTGAAGATCACGCCAGGTTTGAGAGTGGAAACGTGGGAGAGAGGATATGGAAGTGGGGGAGAGAGCGTGCAGGTGTGACCGGCAGACTGGTGATCCAAACTTGCAACCTAATGACAGAGTTGCAGATGGCCGGAGTTCTGCAACTCCGGCGAGAAAAATAACGAAGAAGATGAAGAAGAAGGTGAAGAAGAAGAGGGGAAAATCGCCAAAAACCGAGGAGAAAGAGGGGGCAACGAGTTGGGGGAGAGAATGGAGGAGAAAGGGGGGGATTAGGGTTCGAACGAACCCTTCTCCCTCCTCTTATAAAGCTCCCTATTTCCATTAATGGAAATAGGGTCTTTTTTGAAAATAAAAAATAATTTTTTTTTTTTTTTTTTTTTTTTTTTTTTTTTTTTTTTTTAAGTAAAAACCTACTTTTCTATGGGGAATCTCCCCAATTAGTGGACCCCCCATTTAATTAAAATTATTTTTGAAATTCGCGGGGTCCACTAACTGGTCGGACAGCGGGTCGATAATGATGGGCCCGGCTACTGGCCCACATGGACTGATGATGTCCATCGTCTCACAAGATGATGTGACAGGCATTCTGAAGGCGATCGGATGGATGGTGACTTGATTGGGACCCAGATTGGTAGATCGACGGATCTAGAGAGATCCAACGGTCCGATTGAAGATCCAACGGTCCGATTGAAGATCCAACGGTCAGAAAGCTAAGGGAGATGAGATAGAGCCGATGGGTA
Organism: Euptelea pleiosperma; assembly: GCA_035048495.1. Lineage (NCBI taxonomy): Eukaryota > Viridiplantae > Streptophyta > Magnoliopsida > Ranunculales > Eupteleaceae > Euptelea > Euptelea pleiosperma. The sequence goes on from CM068542.1 coordinate 14,364,693, forward strand.
GGAGTTCTGGGGTTAGGTCAGTAGATTCGAGGATCGAAAGATGAAGAGAGAGAGAGAATAAGAAGAGATGAGAGAAAAAGTATCAAAAAAAATGGAAAAAAGCACTGGCGGAGGGTCTGGAACCCTGGTCTTCACTGTGACCATCCTCACGCTTCTCCAGTAGAGTCGACCATCATTCTTTGCTGACTCATGTGGCTTCAAACGCTTTGGTCCATCTCTTGGTCATTGGCTCTCCTACTCTCTTCGTTCTTTGGGCCAGCTTTTTGGTCCTCTTATTCAGCCCATATTTGCCCCATATCTTCTAGTCATAGCATGTGGGCTCTTTAAGCTTTGATAATGGGCTTTCCTGATCGATGTGGGCTTGCAAGTCTCGAGAATTGTCCCATCGGGGTTTCCTGCGATAGAAGAAGCGCGTAATGAGACTCTATCAGAATGACTTCATGTCTAGACTTTCGAAAATGTGTTTAATGCATGCAAATATACCATTTCGTCCAGAAAAGTGTGTTCTACGCAACAGAAGAGACTCTTACGTAGAAAAGTAGATAAATAGAGTATTTTAACGTGGGAGAATGCAATAACGCTAACAGGATAATTGCTTAAAATAAGCACTTTTGAGCGAATATCACAGACTCCTGCATATCAATAATACCAGAAATATCTGATTTCGAGATAAAGTCAGACTCAAAGTGTTCTTGACACTTGAAATTTTTTTCCTTGGGAGAGTCCTGAATTAGACTCTCTACGGTACACGGGTCATCGATAATATCGACGTAGGGTGGCGGGTGAAAACTGTTGACCTCTCCCTCGAGGTTTCCTAATTTGATAAGGATGTTCAAATCCCTACACTCAATATGTTCATCCTTGGTGGGGAGCGGTAGGTCCAGGACAACAGGAATCCCATGTTTTAGACATGGCTCATCAATAGGAATGTCTGCATCCAGGGCAGAGAAAGAATTATTAGAGATAGAGATGGAAGTGAGTTCCTCTATGCTCCATCCAGAAGTTGGTGCTGTTAAGGGCACCAAAGATTGAGACTTGGGTTCATCACTATTGTTGCACAATCCAAGGGAGGTGGGGAGGAATGGTAGATCTATGACAGTTGGGATCCTACGATCGAGACATAGCTCAGTGTCATGGAGATCAACATTAGGGTTAGCAGAGGTAGAGTGAGAAATAGGTTGCTCTGAGGTAGGTTCAAGAGTTGGTGCTGTTAAAGGCACCGCATAAGGATACACTGGTTCCTCAATAATCGCGCTTGATCTAGGGGTGGTAACAACTTCTATTTCATCCTGGCAATTCTGGTACTTGGTCCAATTGTGTGACTCCTCATTATAGACAGTGGCCATGTCACTCTCCTCAGGATAGGCTATTGGTGGGCTAGTAAAGTTGACGACCTCTCTCTCAGTTTCTAATTGAACTAGACGTTGCTCCAAGCTCTCCATAGATTGCTGTTGTTGGTGCTCTAGACCTTGGAAATACTGTTATTGCTGGGCAATGTACTGAGAGAGAAGGTCCTCTAGACAGGGTTTAGTAGCCAACGGAGGCGGTTCAGCCTAGGGGAGCTAAGGTGCCAACGCTTTATTGTAGTCCGACTGGGTATTAAAGTTGTAAGGCAGAGTGGAGTCTGGGACTAGCTGCTGACTTTTGGAAATCTTGAGGGGCCCATTGTTGATCAGAATAGTCATTCTGTGGATATGATGGGTACTGTGACTCCGAGTATTGCAAGTCATACTCTCCATTGGGTTGATGGAACTCGGAAGGATAATTATCCTGCGGCAGTTGCTGCGGGAGGGCAGACTGTTCCCAACCAAAGTTATGGTGACTCCTATTGTTCGGATAATAAGTGTTGTCATAGGAGGTCTGCATTGGAGATGGAAAGGTACAGACATCTTGCGGGATAGGAGGGTAATATCCTACAGACTGAGAATTGTGCACAGGTTGTTGGACCGCAGCACGAAGGGTAGCGACTGAGTTCTTAAGCTCTTGGAGTACAGAGTTGTACTCCGGATCTCTGTAATTGTCATACCCTATAGAAGTGTGCGAGACTGGAGTATCATGATGATACGTAGAATTGTCACACCATTGTTGAGAGTGATCACCTAGATTTTCACAGAAACGGTAGTAGGTCTCATACAGAGGTCGTTCATCTGCCATCAGAGGAGATAGAGGGGTGCGGTGGACTAACTCTCAGATCGAGTCAGTCAAAGGGTAGGACAGGTCCAATCGGACTTCTACTTGAAAAAGTAAGCCCAAGATTTGGCAACAAATTGCAAAAAGGGGACACTGGAGAAGTGATCCTAAATGATGCACACCAAGCACAGATAATCCTTTTCTAAACAATCTGGATATATTTTAGGCATTATCTTGTTAGTTTTGGGGCTAGAGTAGATTATGACAGTGGGCGGACCACTAGTTTATCTTTTAGCCGCCGGACTAACTGTTTGCACTCAGAGGTTCTCACCAGGCTATACTCTTCAAAGCAAATCCTTCAGTACTAACTATAGTCAACAACAAGGCAATCCGAAGCCTTGACAGATGTGCGGCACAATGGCTGTCTTAAGTACGTCCCAGACTAACCGGATTGGTCAAGTGATTAAGAAGAGTGTTCCCTCGGGTTAAGCTAGGGTTAGTGCATGTTCCTAGTCCACACGCAACTAACCGCTGAATAGTTGATATTCGCTCAAAAGTGCTTATTTTAAGCCATTATCCTTATAGCGATGTCGCATTCTCCTACGCAAAACTTGTCTTTTCGTCGACTTTTTCACGTAAGAGTTTCTTCCAATGCGTAGAGCGCAATCTTTAAACGAAAATTGACTATTTGCATGAAATATACGCATTTCGGATAGTCTAGATATAAAGTCGTTTTGATTAAGTCTCATTACGTGCTTTTCTCTCGCAGGAAACCTGATCGGGCGATTTTCGAGACTTGCGGGCCCATGATCAACCATAGAAGTCTAATATCAAAGCCTAAGGAGTCAACAAGCTATGACAAGAAGATACCGGCCAAGAACGGGTCAAGTCAGAGGATCGTAGAGCCAGATAAAGAACCAAGAGAGAGGAAAAGCTGAAGACCAGGGACGAGCTAAAGTGATTCAAAGCCGCACCAAATGACATAAAATGACGGCTTACGTAATTGGTAAAGCCGACGGAAGATTACATTGAAGATCAGGGTTCATGACCCTCCGCCAGCTCTTTTGCCATTATTTTGTATTATTTTCTCTCTCCTCTCTCCTAATTCTCTCTCCATCTCTCTAGACTCTAATATCTAACCTGTAGATCATCTCATCGTACCATTAGATCCCCAGATCTACCATCCGATCCCCCTCTTCATGATCGAATTGCTTATATCTCACCATCTGATCCTTAGATCGATCATCATAACCCTCCGATCTCCATCATCTAACCTTATATCTTCTCTCTTTTAGCTTTATTCCATCTCTCATAGTTCTTCTACCGTTAGATCTTCAATTCGACCGTTAGATCATTCATCTGACCGTTGGATCTCTCCAGATCCTACGGTCCGCCAATTGTGGACCGAGTCAAACCACCACCTCATCTCATCCAATTATCATAGTTCCATCATCTAACAGCCCCCATGGCCAAGTGGCCCACAAGCAAATTGGAAGCCCACGGCCTTGTAACCCGTCCTAGAGCCCATGGTGTTTTGGGCTCATTTACCACTTTTTCTCCTACCGGCCAAACGCACCCTAACCCATGGCCTTACAAGAGGCCCATATCCATTTGGCCCATTAGGGGCGCTTATCCTTGAGCCCATGCCCATGCCCATGACCCATACCCAATAACCTCATGGCCCAAAGCCCATTCCTTAAAAGCCCACACCACCTTTGCTTGAGAGAGAAATGGTCTTCACAAGACCAATTCTCCCTCAACCTCTCCAACTAATTCCACAATTCTCTCTCCTAGTCACTACTCCTCTCCTAAAAACTATAAGAGGAACCCACGGTTCCCTTAGAAGTTTGGTTCCCTCCCCCTTCTAAAATTCCTTCGTCTTCTTCTATCTTCTCCACCACGCACCTACCTTCTCCTCCATTGTTGTGCAACCTGCACATACGTGGAATCATCCTCAAGGTTGTTATTCAACACCTTGTAGCCTGTGTACCACCTTCCAGCCCCTCCATTCACTTGGAGCATCACCAGCCACCCCCTACCTTCTCTTTGAAGCATTCTCCAACTAGCCACCATTGATTCCGGCGAGAAGCTCGCCGGAATCTGCACTCCATCTACCAGCAACTCCAACACCATTCTTTGCTGCCTACCCTTGCTGCTTGAACCACACTCCAGCCACCACCATGAGCCTTCCACCTTCTTCTTCTTCGCCTTCGTCCCCTTCTTTAAATTCTCCTTCACCGGAGTTGCAAACCTGCAACTCTGGCCGGCTGATTATCTTGCCAATCCCTACTGGATTTACCACAGCAACGCCCCCACCTTCTTCTTCTTCTTCTTCTTTCCTTTCTTCCTTTCTTCCTTTCTTCCTCTTCTTGATCTTCACCAGAGTTGCAGGTAGCAACTCCGGTCATCTTCTTCCCCGGTTCTCTTCGATTTCTCCTTCTTTTCTTGCTCCTCCTCCCCTTGCTTCATAGCGCACCATCGTGTTGCTGCACCCATGCACAGCAACTCATCCGTCATCTCCTCTTGCAACCTGAATTTCACTACCGCCTCCTTCCTCTTGCTTTACCGTTGCTGCAACTTCAGCATCGAACTGGCTCCTTCTGCATACACCAGCACCTTCTTCCATTATCCCAGTCGACCCCTCTCATCGTCTGCAATCACCTTGCAGAACCGCCTCCAAGAACCAGCAACATTTTCTTGCTGGACCTGCAACTAGGATCAGCGTCCTCCCCACTGGTATAGCCATCGATAAAACCAATAACCCCTTGCTGGTCCGTCCTTCACCAACGCCGGCAAGTGCACAGTGGTGCATTATCCTCCATCGTGTGCAGATTTTGAACACAACGCCACCACGTCCACAAGCTGCACATCTTTGCAGCGATCTCTGTTGAGGACATCTCCTCCTTCCAAGCAAGACAACCACCGTCTCTTCCCCTGGACCTCAACTGTGCTGCACCTTGCAGCAACCGTTGACCCCTGCAAAACCACTCCCTTCACTTTCCACAACCGTGGATTCTCTCCCTCACGGATTGGGTCAACATCTCCTAGTTCGGTTCAAGATTCACGTGAAGCAACACTCCAGCCACGTGGTGCAACACTCCAACCACGTGGACAGCACCCTCATCTTTCATGGACCACCATCTTTCCAAGATATATCCAAGGTGGCAAACCTCGATAAGTGTCCAAGGTGGAAAACCTCGGTAAGTGTCCAAGGTAACCTTCAAAATCTCTCTCCTCTTCTTCTCTCTATCATTTTCACTCTCTAAAATCACTTCTCTCTCTAGATTTTAAAAATCTCTTGTTTCCCTCTTGTTTCTCTCTCTAAAGCTTCTTTCTCATTTTCTACCTAGTTTCTCTCTCTAGTTTTGTTTTACATGCTTTTGAGTTTGATTAATTTCTAGTTAATTGTTAGTGAATTTTGAATTGATTTTTGTAAGCACATTTGATCATTCAATAAATTGAGTTGAATTTTATTATTTTGGTATTTTCTATTTTCTTTTATTCCTACTCAAATCTATTTTCTTTTCTCCAAAAGAGTGTTTTAAAAATCAATCATATCACCATTCTCACCCTTCCATAAATTCTCAGCAGTTTCTATTATTATTGTTCTTAATTTGCCCTAACCCCGAGTGAGGACGATATCCGACACGAGCTACTGTGCAAAGTCTACATTTTTTTTGCAGAATTTAAAGTGAACCGGAATTACAAATATTGTTGAACTTTAGGGTTTCCGTAACCAACGACGCGGAAAAACCTTAATTTCAAATGGCGCCGTTGCCGCTCGGTTGACGGGATTGCAAAAAGACGAACAGGAATTCGGAAAGCTGCTTAATCTTCAAGATCCGATCTAGATTGGAAACTTTCCACTTTGCTTTTCACATTTTCCACTTATTATTTTAATGCCTCGGACGGCCGAGTGCAAAGTTGTAATAACTTAGGACTTTATTTTCTCTGCTTTTAGAATAACTGCTAGATAATTAACTAATTAAAAATACCAAAAATATTAGGCTCAGATTTCAATTCTGCTATTTCTAGTTAGATCACCATTGGTTATTTGATTCAATTTGGAAGATTTCCAACTCCGGGTAATTCAAAAGTAGATATTTCGAATCCTAATTCGGAAATAGCTAAAGTTGAATTTCAAACCCTAATTGGAACTAATTTACAATACCTGCCCTAAATCATTGTGTGTTTCTTGAAACCCCAAAGGCGGTATACCTTCCAATTACATACCATAGACCATTGTGGACTAACGTGATTGCGGATTGCGTTTACCAAGTGAGTAGGGAGCGAAAGCTCAAAGAGGTGGAGTCGGGCCCAAGCCCATTTGGATACCCCTCCCTATCTCACGGAGGAGACCCCGTGCGTAGCCAACGGGTAGGTAAGTTTCTATACCTCGCCTTGAGTGCGATCTTGCTCATTGTGCAAAATACTGTGCCGATTGTCTATTTGCTTTCACAAAAATTATCGGAACTGCTTGGTTTGGCCGTAATAAAATACATTAAAGAGCAAACCCAGCTCTAACTTGAAACTGGTGGGATTTCATCACTCACCTCGTCATTCCAGCTTTTGTGCAACCACAGCCAAGAATTAAAATCAATCAAGAATAGAGCCCACTTAGATCGGTGTTCGAGGAAAACTCCACACAAAGCGACCCCTTCAAAGATCAAGTCGATTAAGTCCATGAGTGCGGGTCCCTGTTATCTAACACACCCATAGGTCCCTACTACTCAAGTATACCGAGCTCGTAAGTGGCCTCCTTGATTGTCTGTCGGATTAGCTAGTGTCGGATTAGGAACACGAACCAACCCTAGCTCCTCTTCTGGGAAAACTCATCTTCACGCTTGACAAATCCGATTAGTCTAGGGCGTACTTAAGTCAGCCGATGTGCCGCACGTCTGTCTAGGCTTCGGATTATCTTGCAGTCAACTTGAGTTAGTACTAGCGGATTTGCTTTGAAGAGTGTATCCTGGTGAGAACCTACAGAGTGAAAAGTTAGTCCGGCGGGTATTTGAAGATAAACCAGTGGTCCGCCCACTGTCATAATCTACACTAGCCCTACACTAACAAGATAATTCATAATACTATCCTGATTGTTTAGGTTAAGAATATCTGTTGCTTTGTGTGCATCATCTAGGCTTATTTGATTTCCTACACCTCTTGCCGACTCTAGAGGCTTGCTCTTTCAGCACATGCCCGCTTGGACTAGATCCAATCGTAGATTGATTCGATCTGAGAATCATTCTCTTACAGTGGAGTCTTCCACTATTCATCACCCCTCCCCCTTTCCTCCCCACTCTTCCAGAGAAAATACCTTCATCGTCATGGCAGACGAACGTCCCCTCATCGAGACGTATGCGCCGATCTCGGCCAACCCGCCATCATGCATTGTTCTTCCACCTACTACGGCGGTACAATTCGAGATCAGGCCGCAAACTATTCAAATGCTGCCAAATTTTAGAGGTCTCCCCAGAGAAGACCCCTACTCCCATATCAGGGAATTTCAACATGTCATCCTGCTCTTTAGAAATCAGAATCTTGATGATGACAATGTTAGACTGAGAGTTTTTCCTTTCTCTCTAAAGGATAGAGCCTCGGACTGGCTTTACTCTCTTCCTGCGGATTCTATCACAAGTTGGAAAGAACTTGTAGGAAAATTTATGTCCAAATTTTACCCCATGACTCGTACTAATCAAATGAAACAACTCATACAGGACTTCCGACAAAAGTCTAGTGAGAAATATTATGAAGCCTGGGAACGATTCCAGGATCATCTGACCAAGTGTCCACATCACAGTATCGACAAAGGCAGTCTGGTTCACATTTTCTATAAGGGACTTACTGATGAGTCCCGCACTATGGTTGAGTCAATGTGCCAAGGAAAATTCATGCATAATACTCCTACTGAAGCGTATAAATTTCTGGGAGAATTAAGTGAAAATTCCCAGCATTGGACGATTGACAATGACTTCAGTCGAAATACTCCGGTCCTGAAAACTAATATGGGAAATGAAGCAAAGGTTGACCCTGAACTCAAATCCCTCATTCAAGAGTTGACCAAGTCAGTCTCTGCCCTGGCTGTGTCTGTACACAAGCCTGTTCACCATTCTGCCCCAGTCATGAATATAGGTCAAGAGAACCTCATGGAACCATGTAATATCTGTTTACAGCCCTCCCACTCTACTGAAAATTGTCCTTTAAATGATGGATGTGCCCCCCCACTCCAAGAAGAAGTTTGTGCGTTTAATACCTTTAAACCACCTACCCAGAACTCGTATAGCCAAACATACCATCCTGATACGAGAAATCATCCTAACTTCTCCTGGAGGCAGCAGTCTGCTCCACAACAAAGACCTGCGCAGAGCACATATCCTCCTGGGTTTAATCAACCCAACAGACAATACCAACAGGGACAGTACCAACAGAGTGATATTCGCTCAAAAGTGCTTATTTTAAGCAATTATCCTTTTAGCGTTATTGCATTCTCCTACGTAAAATACTCTATTTACCTACTTTTCTACGTAAGAGTCTCTTCTGTTGCGTAGAACACACTTTTCTGGACGAAATGGTATATTTGCATGCATTAAACACATTTTCGGAAGTCTAGATATTAAGCCGTTCTGATTAAGTCTCATTACGCGCTTCTTCTGTCGCAGGAAACCCGATGGGACGATTCTCAAGACTTGTGGGCCCAAATCGATCATGAAAGCCCATTATCAAAGCTTAAAGAGCCCACATGCTATGACTAGAAGATATGGGCCAAATATGGGCTGAATAAGAGGACCATAAAGTCGGCCCAAAGAACGAAGAGAGCCGGAGAGCCAATGACCAAGAGACGGACCAAAGCGTTTAAAGCCACATGAGTCAGCAAAGAATGATAGTCGACTCTACTGGAGAAGCGTGAGGATGGTCACAGTGAAGAACAGGGTTCCAGACCCTCCGCCAGTGCTTTTTTCCATTTTTTTTGATACTTTTTCTCTCATCTCTCCTTATTCTCTCTCTCTCTTCATCTCTCGGTCCTCGAATCTACTGACCTAACCCCAGAACTCCTGCCCATCGGCTCTATCTCATCTCCCTTAGCTTTCTGACCGTTGGATCTTCCATCGGACCGTTGGATCTTCAATCGGACCGTTGGATCTCTCTAGATCCGTCGATCTACCAATCTGAGTCCCAATCAAGTCACCATCCATCCGATCGCCTTCAGAATGCCCGTCACATCATCTTGTGAGACGATGGACATCATCAGTCCATGTGGGCCAGTAGCCGGGCCCATCAGCATCGACCCGCTGTCCGACCATTTAGTGGACCCCGCGAATTTCAAAAATAATTTTAATTAAATGGGGGGTCCACTAATTGGGGAGATTCCCCATAGAAAAGTAGCATTTTACTTAAAAAAAAAAAAAAAAAAAAAAAAAAAAAAAAAAAATTAAAAATATTTTTTTTATTTAAAAAATACCCTATTTCCATTAATGGAAATAGGGAGCTTTATAAGAGGAAGGAGAAGGGTTCGTTCGAACCCTAATCCCCCCCCTTTCTCTTCCATTCTCTCCCCCTATCAATCCCGCACAGATCTCCTCCTCCTTTTCTCTTCTCTCCCATTTCTTTTTCTTCTTCTTCTCCTTGTTATTTCATCTCCGGCGAGCCACCACCGGACTGGTTCGTCGGCTCCCCCACCTTCTCCTTCTTCTCCTCCTCGTTCTTCTTCTTCTTGATATTGCTGCACAGTCGCCGCCCTTCAACCTCCTCAACGTTTCCTTCCATCTTCCCTTCTTTTTATTTTTTATTTTTTTTCTTCTTCTTCCTCCTCATCTTCGCCGGAGTTGCAGGCAGCAACTCCGGCCATCAAGGTCTTCCTCCTCCTCCTCCTCTTCTTCTTCTTCTTCTTCTTCTTCTTCTTCTTCTTCTTCTTCTTCTTTTTCTTTTCCTTTTTTTTTTCGTTTTCGTTTTCGTTTTTCATTACCGTTTTTTTTTAACGCCGGAGTTGCAGACCTGCAACTCCGGCCGTCAGTGCTCCTTACGCCCCACGTTACACAGCACTTCTATCTTCGCCTCCCTCTCCTCATCTCCTCCATCGTCCTATCCTCCTTTGGGATCCCTCAAGCAAACCCAGCCACCATCACCCTCCTCCTCTTCTTCACCGTTCCACAAACAAAAAGAAAAAAAAAAAGAACCAAAAAAGATAAGAAGAACAGAGGAGGAGGCGGTCTGCACCTCCTCCATTCCATGTGCTGGTGTGCACCGTCCAGCAGCTCCCTCATCCTCCTTGCTGCCACCGTTACATCCGCTAGCCGCCCTCCTCCAAAAACTTGCTGCAACGCCTCATCTCTTCTCTCTATCCCACGTCCACAAGAGCAACAGCCAGCAGTCAGCCCCCACGTTTTGGAACAAAAGAGAGTCTCTCTTCTTGCTGCCAAGACCGTCCATCATCTCCACGCATACAGCCATCCTCCACCATTGACACCATCCACCTCGCTGCCCTTGTGCGCTCAACGGTGTTGCAACTCCGTCAACATCCCACCAACTCCGGCCAGCACCTCCATACAAAGCCGCATTCCACTCTCTTCATCTTTCTCAAAGGTAAGAAGAGGATCTCTGCTCTAATGGGTGGCATTCACGCATCTTCTCTCTCTATCTTTTTCTCTTTCTAGAGTTTAACTCGTTTTGCTGTTTTTAGATAGATTTTCATTCCAACAATTGTCAGTTATTATTTCTTTCAATCAATAAAGTTAGTCATTTTAAATTTAATAGTCTATTTTTGTGTTTTGGTTATTGCGGGATGCAACTTCTCTTTCTAGAATCATCTAAATCATGTTTTAAAATCACACAAATCCACCACTCTCACCCTTCCACCAATATTTTCCACAATCTCTAACAAAAATTCGTCATTTTATGTTCTTATTTGCGCTAATCCGACTAATCCCGAGTGCGGATCGACATCCGACACGAATCCCTATATAAATCTCATATTTTACAGGATTAAAGATTCGGATCAATTTACAAATATTATTGAGATTAGGGTTTCCGTAACCAACGACGCGGAAAATACCTACTTTCACAGAGTCAAAACCAGACGAGTCAATACCCGTCTAATCAGAATCGATCATTCCAGCAAGGACAATACTCTGGTCAACAGGCACCTAATCAGAATCCCCAGAATCTGCAGTTAAGTCAAACTGCACCTCAATCCTATAATTATTCTGCTCCTATGAGCTCAAATCGTGAACTTGTTGCTCAAACTGCTCCTAAACCCGGTCTAGAAGACCTCTTATCACAATTTATTGTGCAGCAAACCCAGTCCATGCAGCGCCTAGAGCAGCGTCTTGGGAATTTAGAAGCTGAGAAAGCCAAAGGCATCTTCCCTAGCCAACCTATTGCAAATCCTAAAGGGAATGTCAAGGGTGCAGTTTATGAGGTCGGTTCCCAGTCACAGAATCCAAACTACCAAGGAGAGGTACAAGCTGTTACCACACTCCGATCTGGAAAGACTGTGGATATGGGAGTAAAAGAACCCTCAGAGCCACCTCCTGCTCCTATTCCTAAACCGAGCACAGAGGAATACATTTCAAAATCCACCTCTGATGCTGTGAAGCCTGCACCAAAATCTACAATCCCAGTGCAGAGATATCAGGCGAAGGACAAATCTATTTGTCGGATTAAGCCTCCCTTCCCGGACAGGCTTGTCCAAGACAAAAGAGATCAGCAATTTTCAGAGATCTTAGACGTTTTCAAAGACGTCCAGATCAATATCCCCTTCCTATCTGCTATCAAACAGATCCCTTCCTATGCCAAATTCCTGAAAGAATTATGCACTGTCAAACGGCGTACGCATGTACCCAAAGATGCCTTTTTGGCAGAAAAAGATACAGCGTTCATCCAACGCAACAGTGTAATTAAGCATAAAGATCCGGGAAGTCCTACTGTGTAGTGTGAAATCGGTGATAATTTTAGTTGCACAGCCTTGTTGGACTTAGGAGCTAGTGTGAATCTCATGCCATTTTCGGTATACCAGCAGTTAGGCCTAAAGGATATGAAGCCAACAAAAATCACTCTGAAGCTGGCCGACCAGTCCATAAAAATTCCACGAGGAATTATTGAAGATGTCCTAGTGAAAGTAGCTGACTTTTACTACCCTGTAGACTTCATCATCCTCGACACAGAACCGTGTCAGGATAATCGGATCCCGGTCATTCTAGGCCGACCGTTCCTTGCTACCGCGAATGCACACATCGGGTGTAGGGACGGGAATATGTCAATTGCCTTCGGGAACCTAAAGGCTGAGGTTAACATCTTTCGACTTATGCGACAGGATGCCGATCGCGATGTGACAGATGAAATGTATGCCGTTGAGAGTCTAATTCAGGACTCCACCGAAGATATCTTGAAAAAGTGCCAAGAGCACTTTGATTCTGACTTCCAAGAGTCAGCAATTTTTGAGGATAATACTATCCAAGAGTCAGCTACACTGATTTCTACTCTTCCTCCTATTGTTGAGTACGAGCCTCTGCTAACCATGATCAGAGATCCTACTACTGTCAACTCTATCTCGGTAGAGGAGGAAGAATCAAGCTCCACTGATCAGAAACTTGAGCTTAAGCCTCTACCCTCTGAACTATCTTACGCTTATCTTGGTCCTGAAGAGACTTATCCTATCATCATTTCTTCTGCCCTATCTGCGTCCCAAAAAGAGAGACTGATTATGTTGCTAAAGAAGCACAAATCAGCCATAGGATGGACCATTGATGACATTCGTGGGATAGACCCTTCTGTGTGTCAACATCACATTTATCTTGAAGATGACTCTAAGACGTCTAGAGAGCACCAGAGGAGGTTAAATCCGGTCCTAAAAGAAGTAGTACGGGATGAAATTCTAAAATTGCTAGATGCGGGTATCATTTACCCCATCTCTGATAGCAAATGGGTGAGTCCAATCCATGTTGTACCCAAGAAGGCGGGATTCACTGTTGTAGAAAATGATCAAGGAGAAATGGTGACCCAGCGCTTAAAGAAAGGATGGAGAGTCTGTATTGACTACAGACGGCTCAATACCAACACCCGGAAGGACCATTTCCCTCTCCCATTCATTGATCAGATGTTGGAACGTCTAGCAGGTCATTCCTACTATTGTTTCCTAGATGGTTACTCGGGATATAATCAGATTCCCATTGCACCCGAGGACCATGAGAAGACCACGTTCACCTGTCCCTTTGGCACTTTTGCCTACAGTCGCATGCCTTTTGGCCTCTGCAATGCACCTGCGACTTTTCAAAGGTGTATGATGAGTATATTTTCGGACATGGTCGAACGGTTCTTAGAAGTTTTCATGGATGATTTCTCCGTCTTTGGATCCTCTTTCGATGACTGTCTCCAACATCTGAGTCTGGTACTCGCAAGATGTCAGGATAAGCGACTTGTCCTAAATTGGGAAAAATGTCACTTTATGGTAAAGAAAGGAATCGTACTAGGACATGTCATTTCTGACAAGGGTATTGAGGTTGACAAAGCCAAGATTGATATTATCTCGACCCTACCAATTCCTAAATCTGTGCGTGATATTCGATATTTTCTTGGACATGGAGGATTCTACAGGAGATTCATTAAGGATTTCTCCCAGATAGCTCGACCCCTATGTAGTCTTCTGGCTAAGGATAGCCCTTTTGACTTCAATGCTGACTGTGCAAAGGCATTCGAACGTCTTAAATCTGAGCTTACTTCTGCGCCCATCATCCGCCCTCCTGATTGGACCATACCTTTTGAGGTGATGTGTGACGCATCCGACTATGCTCTTGGAGCAGTTTTGGGCCAAAGAGTCAACAAAATGCCACATGTGATATACTATGCAAGTAAGACTTTAAACTCGGCTCAGTTAAACTACTCCACTACTGAAAAAGAGCTTCTAGCCGTTGTTTTTGCTCTGGATAAATTCAGACCATACTTATTGGCCACTAAAGTCATAATTTATACGGATCATGCGGCTCTGAGATATCTAATGTCCAAAAAGGAGACGAAGCCAAGATTGATAAGATGGATCCTTCTATTACAGGAATTCGATCTAGAGATCAGGGACAAGAAAGGAACTGAGAATGTGGTGGCTGATCACTTGTCAAGGCTGACTTTAGAGTCTAATTTTGAATCTCAGCCCATTCTCGAAACTTTTCCTGACGAACAACTGTTTGCTATCTCCGTCACCCCATGGTATGTTGACATTGTCAATTACTTAGTGACGGAGGAAATACCATCTCATTGGTCAAAACAGGACAAAAATCAATTCCTGGCAAGAGTTAAGTATTACTCTTGGGACGAGCCTTATTTATATAAATACTGTCCTGACCAGATTATTCGTCTCTGTGTCCCTGAATCTCAGCAATTAAACATCTTGTCCTCTTGTCATGACCAACCATGTGGTGGTCACTTTAGTTCCAAAAAGACGGCTGAGAAAATCCTACAATGTAGATTCTACTGGCCTTCTCTGTTTAGAGAAACACATATCTACTGCAAGGCTTGCCCAAATTGTCAAAACCTTGGCAGAATTTCTCAGAGAAATATGATGCCCTTAAACCCTATTCAAGTCGATGAGATATTCGATATGTGGGGTATTGATTTCATGGGGCCCTTTCCTACATCCAATGGTTTCCAATTCATCCTCCTAGCTGTGGATTATGTCTCTAAGTGGATTGAGGCAATTCCTACAAGAACCAATGACCATCAAGTTGTGGTGAGATTTTTGAGGGAGTATATTTTCACAAGATTCGGAGCCCCCAAAGCCATTATAAGTGATGGGGGTAGCCATTTCTGCAATAGAGTTTTTGAAAATTTAATGAAAAAGTATGGTGTAACTCATAAGGTTGCACTTGCTTACCATCCGCAGACCAGCGGTCAGGTCGAGGTCTCCAATCGGCAAATCAAGCAGATACTGGAGAAGACAGTCAATACAACTCGTAAAGACTGGTCTACACGCCTCTCAGATGCTCTATGGGCTTACCGTACAGCCTATAAAACTCCCTTAAAAATGTCTCCATATCGGTTGGTATATGGTAAACCTTGTCATCTCCCTGTTGAGATTGAGCATCGCGCCCTATGGGCGATCAAAAAACTCAATTTCGACTTAGACGCAGCAGGAGAGGAAAGGAATTTACAACTCAATGAATTGGATGAACTGAGAAATGATTCATATGCCTTGTCAAAAAAGTATAAAGATAAAATGAAATGGATACATGATAAGAGCATTCTTAGGAAGGATTTCCACCAGGGACAGAAGGTCTTACTTTACAATTCTAGACTTCACATCTTCCCTGGAAAATTAAAATCCCGATGGTCAGGCCCATTTGTTGTTACTGATGTCAAGCCCTATGGGGCTATAACTGTTGAGAATCCGAAGGATAATTCAACCTTCCAAGTCAATGGACAGCATCTCAAACCTTTTCAAGAATTAGACGTGTCATCTATTCAAACCTTCGAGATAGATCTTATTGATCCAATATATGAAGACTGATGTTTCTGTCAGTCTCTCTGAGCTCCAACTTAGTTGGGGGTGAATTTCACCCCCGTTGTGTCTGGCTGAAGACATAAAACTTAGCGCTTTCGGAAAGGCAATTCCGGTATTCCTAGAAGTCATTGAGTCTCATGCATAAATATTATATTTTCATATTTCATATATTATTATGGCTATACAGGTACAATTCCTCTCACTACCATCAGGTATCACCAAATCTCAGCCATACTGGTATAACTCTTCCTCTAACATGCATCACATTCAGAGTTTTCATACATTTTTGTCCCGATCTGAGCACCGAGGACGGTGCTGTATTTCAGTTGGGGGTGGGGATTTATCAAAACTCATGTCTTCAAAAAAAATAAATAAATAAAAAAAAAAAAAAATAATAATAATAATAATAATAATAATAAAATAAAAAAATAAAAATAAAAATTTTGAGAAAAATGAGAAAAAGATGTATTTTGGGGTGATAACCTGTGTTTTACAAAGTTTTCTGAGTACTTTCGAAATGCTTTTCAAATCCTTTACAATGATGAGTACAAAATTTTCGGAAAGTCTATTTATTGAAAAGGATGTCTGTTTTGAAAAATCACTTATTAGCTCTTCATTCGGTTTGAAAGCAAACATTACTACAGTGGATTGAAAAATCTTTGAAAACTCAGATTCAGCAAAAATGTTCACATATCAACGTCAGAATTATCCGAAGTTTAGATTATCCAGAGATCCAAGAAGAACAATTGTGGAGACCAAACCCAGTAAGCTTTTGATCTTTTCATTATTTCTGAGGGTAATAAAATTATTCTGAGTCACAAGATGACTCACAATTCTTCTAGTCCCCAAATATTTCCATTGAGTGATCTCATTAACCTTTGCTTTGGTCATGGAACTCAGAACGACATCAAATTCGGGTTATTACATAAAGAACCTTCTCTACATCCATTCGAGACATCGAAGATGAAAGTACAAACCCTAGAAAATGATATAGGCCATCTTTCTAACCAATCAGACTTTTTAGCTTCCCTAAACATCTATACCATTAGAAACTATTTTTGAGCCTTTTGATGAAAACCTTTTCTTGTTAAACCCATCAACCAAAAACCCAATCCCAAAAAGAGTTCAATACGATAACCTACTTCTGAGAGGGATCAAAGAGTATTTGGTATGATTACACCAAGAAAAGAAAAGAAAACAAATGGTTTGTGCTGAAAAGAAACATGATCAGAAAAAAAAAAAAAAAAAAAAAAAGAACGAAAGGAAAAAGAATTTGAAAAAGGTTGAAGAATATCCAAAAAGACAAAAATTGGAGAAAAGAAAGAAGAAAAATCAAGGAAATATTACCCTTGGAAAAAAAATTGCAAAGAATAGTGAGATACCCTCTCAGAATTTTTGAATACCAGAATATCCTTCTTTTCTGAACCTATCCTAAGCCTTAATATAACCTATATAAGTCCTATTTGATTCTAGATTTGTACCATCATCAAGTGTGGAGAATGGAGAAAAGAGAAATTATAGAGTTTGATCCGACGTTCTTAAGTGATATGACATTCCAATCATGAGATCTTAAATCTTCTTATATCCTCCATTCAAGAACTATATATGTGAGACGTTTGCCAGTTTTTATATTCATCTCCTCACATATAGTTTGAGAGAAAAGTATAAAATCATTTCTGAGTGATTCACTTCTGAGTGGTATACAAGTGAGGATTGAGGTCGAGGCATAGATTCTCTAAGGAGATCCAAATATCTCTACTACTAGATAAGGATGATGTTGAACACACACACACACACTGAGTCTGAGTAATCTTTTGTTTGAAGGTCCATTTGTAGAAGTGTTGTGTTTTGCTGATTAGTCTAATTTGTGAATGATTTCTTGCATCCTTGAAATAATCGGACAAAACAGAATTTTTCTGAGTAATGCAAATAAGTTTTCTAGCATGTTCTGCCAAGCCCTTTTTAGCTCACTTATTTCGCAATAATTGCCAAGGATTGTCAATATGCTAGTTGGGGGTTGTGATATTCGCTCAAAAGTGCTTATTTTAAGCCATTATCCTTATAGCGATGTCGCATTCTCCTACGCAAAACTTGTCTTTTCGTCGACTTTTTCACGTAAGAGTTTCTTCTAATGCGTAGAGCGCAATCTTTAAACGAAAATCGACTATTTGCATGAAATATACGCATTTCGGATAGTCTAGATATAAAGTCGTTTTGATTAAGTCTCATTACGTGCTTTTCTCTCGCAGGAAACCTGATCGGGCGATTTTCGAGACTTGCGGGCCCATGATCAACCATAGAAGTCTAATATCAAAGCCTAAGGAGTCAACAAGCTATGACAAGAAGATACCGGCCAAGAACGGGTCAAGTCAGAGGATCGTAGAGCCAGATAAAGAACCAAGAGAGAGGAAAAGCTGAAGACCAGGAGACGAGCTAAAGTGATTCAAAGCCGCACCAAATGACATAAAATGACGGCTTACGTAATTGGTAAAGCCGACGGAAGATTACATTGAAGATCAGGGTTCATGACCCTCCGCCAGCTCTTTTGCCATTATTTTGTATTATTTTCTCTCTCCTCTCTCCTAATTCTCTCTCCATCTCTCTAGACTCTAATATCTAACCTGTAGATCATCTCATCGTACCATTAGATCCCCAGATCTACCATCCGATCCCCCTCTTCATGATCGAATTGCTTATATCTCACCATCTGATCCTTAGATCGATCATCATAACCCTCCGATCTCCATCATCTAACCTTATATCTTCTCTCTTTTAGCTTTATTCCATCTCTCATAGTTCTTCTACCGTTAGATCTTCAATTCGACCGTTAGATCATTCATCTGACCGTTGGATCTCTCCAGATCCTACGGTCCGCCAATTGTGGACCGAGTCAAACCACCACCTCATCTCATCCAATTATCATAGTTCCATCATCTAACAGCCCCCATGGCCAAGTGGCCCACAAGCAAATTGGAAGCCCACGGCCTTGTAACCCGTCCTAGAGCCCATGGTGTTTTGGGCTCATTTACCACTTTTTCTCCTACCGGCCAAACGCACCCTAACCCATGGCCTTACAAGAGGCCCATATCCATTTGGCCCATTAGGGGCGCTTATTCTTGAGCCCATGCCCATGCCCATGACCCATACCCAATAACCTCATGGCCCAAAGCCCATTCCTTAAAAGCCCACACCACCTTTGCTTGAGAGAGAAATGGTCTTCACAAGACCAATTCTCCCTCAACCTCTCCAACTAATTCCACAATTCTCTGTCCTAGTCACTACTCCTCTCCTAAAAACTATAAGAGGAACCCACGGTTCCCTTAGAAGTTTGGTTCCCTCCCCCTTCTAAAATTCCTTCGTCTTCTTCTATCTTCTCCACCACGCACCTACCTTCTCCTCCATTGTTGTGCAACCTGCACATACGTGGAATCATCCTCAAGGTTGTTATTCAACACCTTGTAGCCTGTGTACCACCTTCCAGCCCCTCCATTCACTTGGAGCATCACCAGCCACCCCCTACCTTCTCTTTGAAGCATTCTCCAACTAGCCACCATTGATTCCGGCGAGAAGCTCGCCGGAATCTGCACTCCATCTACCAGCAACTCCAACACCATTCTTTGCTGCCTACCCTTGCTGCTTGAACCACACTCCAGCCACCACCGTGAGCCTTCCACCTTCTTCTTCTTCGCCTTCGTCCCCTTCTTTAAATCCTCCTTCACCGGAGTTGCAAACCTGCAACTCCGGCCGGCTGATTATCTTGCCAATCCCTACTGGATTTACCACAGCAACGCCCCCACCTTCTTCTTCTTCTTCTTATTTCCTTTCTTCCTTTCTTCCTTTCTTCCTCTTCTTGATCTTCACCAGAGTTGCAGGTAGCAACTCCGGTCATCTTCTTCCCCGGTTCTCTTCGATTTCTCCTTCTTTTCTTGCTCCTCCTCCCCTTGCTTCATAGCGCACCATCGTGTTGCTGCACCCATGCACAGCAACTCATCCGTCATCTCCTCTTGCAACCTGAATTTCACTACCGCCTCCTTCCTCTTGCTTTACCGTTGCTGCAACTTCAGCATCGAACTGGCTCCTTCTGCATACACCAGCACCTTCTTCCATTATCCCAGTCGACCCCTCTCATCGTCTGCAATCACCTTGCAGAACCGCCTCCAAGAACCAGCAACATTTTCTTGCTGGACCTGCAACTAGGATCAGCGTCCTCCCCACTAGTATAGCCATCGATAAAACCAATAACCCCTTGCTGGTCCGTCCTTCACCAACGCCGGCAAGTGCACAGTGGTGCATTATCCTCCATCGTGTGCAGATTTTGAACACAACGCCACCACGTCCACAAGCTGCACATCTTTGCAGCGATCTCTGTTGAGGACATCTCCTCCTTCCAAGCAAGACAACCACCGTCTCTTCCCCTGGACCTCAACTGTGCTGCACCTTGCAGCAACCGTTGACCCCTGCAAAACCACTCCCTTCACTTTCCACAACCGTGGATTCTCTCCCTCACGGATTGGGTCAACATCTCCTAGTTCGGTTCAAGATTCACGTGAAGCAACACTCCAGCCACGTGGTGCAACACTCCAACCACGTGGACAGCACCCTCATCTTTCATGGACCACCATCTTTCCAAGATATATCCAAGGTGGCAAACCTCGATAAGTGTCTAAGGTGGAAAACCTCGGTAAGTGTCCAAGGTAACCTTCAAAATCTCTCTCCTCTTCTTCTCTCTATCATTTTCACTCTCTAAAATCACTTCTCTCTCTAGATTTTAAAAATCTCTTGTTTCCCTCTTGTTTCTCTCTCTAAAGCTTCTTTCGCATTTTCTCTCACTTTCTACCTAGTTTCTCTCTCTAGTTTTGATTTACATGCTTTTGAGTTTGATTAATTTCTAGTTAATTGTTAGTGAATTTTGAATTGATTTTTGTAAGCACATTTGATCATTCAATAAATTGAGTTGAATTTTATTATTTTGGTATTTTCTATTTTCTTTTATTCCTGCTCAAATCTATTTTCTTTTCTCCAAAAGAGTGTTTTAAAAATCAATCATATCACCATTCTCACCCTTCCATAAATTCTCAGCAGTTTCTATTATTATTGTTCTTAATTTGCCCTAACCCCGAGTGCGGACAATATCCGACACGAGCTACTGTGCAAAGTCTGCATTTTTTTTGCAGAATTTAAAGTGAACCGGAATTACAAATATTGTTGAACTTTAGGGTTTCCGTAACCAACGACGCGGAAAAACCTTAATTTCAATAGTCCAAGATGCCACGTCGAGCTCAGTATACTTGAGTAGCAGGGATTTATGGGTGTGTTAGACAACAGGGACCCGTGCTCGTGGTCTTATTTCGATTGGATGTTAAGCGGGTTCGCTTTGTGTGGATTTTTCCTCGAACACCGGGCTAATTGGCTCTACTTCTTGATTCTTTTTAATTAAATGGAGCCTTGGGATCAAATCAGTTGGAATGATGAGGTGGGTGATGAAATCCCACCAGTTTCAATTTTGGAGCTGGGTCTGTTCTCTTAGAGTTGATTGATTAATGGCCACCCCACGCAAGTCGAATAATATGTATGCGAAAGCAAATGGACAAGCGGCAATGATTCACCCAATAACACCGTATCGCACTCAAGGCGAGGATAGGGAGTTACCTCCCGTGGGCCACGCCACGGGGTCGCCTTCGTGGGTTAGGGAGGGGTATCCTCAGGGGCTAGGGCTCGACTCCACCTCTTTGAGCTCTCACTCCCTACCCACACTGGAATCGTATGCTGCAGAAAGGTTAGATCGCATGGTCTAGGTATTCGGGATTCTATTTGGAAGATCCTTGCCTTTTTTAGGGTTCACAGAGCACGCATTAGATTTAGGCAAGTTTTTGAATTACTTTCCAAGTTCGAGATGGGTTAAAATTTAGGAATTCCCAGATGGAAAATACCTAGATTGGAAAGTTTCCCGAACTGTGAAGATCTTCCAAGAAAGATGTGATTGCGAGATCCCTTATAATTTTGGAAAATTTCCCAAAATTGAAATTCTGCTAGATTTGGGGTATTTCCTTTTGCAGACTTTTCCAAATTCGGAGGATTTCTAAAGATAGAAATTCCTTTAAAGTGGAAACTTCTAAGAGGGGAAACCCTAATTTAGCAAAGTTTCAAGATTTTGGTATCTTTCCAAAAATCGCAAATCCTTGATTGGTGATTTCTAAAAATCTGCAGAAGATAAAACCCTAATTTTTTTTTAATTTTGATTTTTGATTTTTTAGGTATTTTCCACTTAATCTAGGGTTTCTAAAAAACCCTAGAACAAGATCTAGCAGTTAAGTCCTAAAATAAAATCAAAGAAATTTCTAAACTATTACAACTTTGCACCCGGCCATCCGGGGCATTAAAAATAGTAATTTAAAAGACTGCTAAAAATCACTAAAAATCAAAAATAGAAAGTTTCCTGAAAAGGTCAGGCTGTCCAAATTGAGCAGCTTTCCACTTCAGCAACTTTCCAATTCCGTCTTTACGTCCTTTTTCGCACTCCCGTGCACCCGAGCGGCAACGGTGCCATTTAAAAGTAGGGTTTTTCCGCGTCGTTGGTTACGGAAACCCTAGAATCAACACATTTGTAATTATCCGAGACTTTCAACCTATAAAATAAGCTATTGTGCACAGTGGCTCATATCGGATGTCGATCCGCACTCAGGATTAGTCGGATTAGCGCAATAAGGAACATAAAATGATGGATTTTTGCAGAGAATATTACTCAATCAACTCAATTCAACTTCATTCAATCAAACATGTCTCTTACAATGAAAAACAAATCAAAATAACTAAATTATAAAGCATAAAAAAAAGAATAAACTAGAGAGAGAATTTTATAAACTAGAGAGAGAAAATTGTAAATGAGAGAGAAAGTAGGTAGAGAAAAAGTGAGAAGAGAAGAGAGAGAAAACTAGAGAGGGAAGAGAGAAGAAGAAATAGAGAGAGAGAGCACTCCATGAATAGTAATGGAAGAATTCTTCCATTACTATTGTTTCAAAACATTTGAATAGTAATGGAAGAAATAGAGAGAGAGAGCACTCCATGTTTGGAAAAGTCACAAGTTATAGGCTTCGGAATGTAACACACAAATTGTGTCCAATTTGAAACGTTGACGAACGGATGGAGCTAACTTGTTTCGACTGTCCCGAATCTTGTTCCAACACTTCAAATGTGTTGAAATAATAGTAATGGAAGAATTCGAGTCTAATTACGAGGTCCGGTTGCGAAAAGTCACAAGTTATAGGCTTCGGAATGTAACACACAAACTGAGTCCAATTTGAGACGTTGACGCACGGATGGAGCTAACTTGTTTCGACTGTCATGAATCTTGTTCCAACACTTCAAATGTGTTGAAACAATAGTAATGGAAGAGTTCAAGTCCAATTATGAGGTCCGGTTGCGAAAAAGTCACAAGTTATAGGCTTCGGAATGTAACACAGAAACTGAGTCCAATTTGAGACGTTGACGCACGGATGGAGCTAACTTGTTTCGACTGTCCCGAATCTTGTTCGAACACTTCAAATGTTTTGAAACAATAGTAATGGAAGAAATTGAGTAAAATTACGAGGTCCGATTGCGACAAAGTCACAATTTATAGGCTTCGGAATGTAAGACACAAACTGAGTCCAATTTGAGACGTTGACGCACGGATGGAGCTAACTTGTTTCGACTGTCCCATATCTTGTTCCAACACATCAAATGTGTTGAAACAATAGTAATGGAAGAATTCGAGTCTAATTACGATGTCCAGTTGCGAAAAAGTCACAAGTTATAGGCTTCGGAATGTAACACACAAACTGAGTCCAATTTGAGACGTTGACGCACGGATGGGGCTAACTTGTTTTGACTGTCCCAAATATTGTTCCAACACTTCAAATCTGTTGAAACAATAGTAATGGAATAGTTTGAGTCCAATTACGAGGTCTGGTTGCGAAAAAGTCACAAGTTATAGGCTTCGGAATGTAACACACAAACTGAGTCCAATTTGAGACTTTGACGCACAGATGGAGCTAACTTGTTTCGACTGTCCCAAATATTGTTCCAACACTTCAAATCTATTAAAACAATAGTAATGGAAGAGTTTGAGTCTAATTATGAGGTCCGGTTGTGAAAAAGTCACAAGTTATAGGCTTCGGAATGTAACACACAAACTGTGTCCAATTTGAGACATTGACGAACGGATGGAGCTAACTTGTTTCGACTGTGCTGAATCTTGTTCCAACACTTCAAATCTGTAGAAACAATAGTAGTGGAGGAGTTTGAGTCCAATTACGTGGTCCGATTGCGAAAAAGTCAGTAATTATAGGCTTACGAATGAAACACGCAAACTGAGTCCAATTAGAGACATTGACGAACGAATGGAGCGAACTTGTTCCGCCTGTCCCGAATCTTGTTCCAATACTTAAAATGTGTTGAAACAATAATAATGGAAGAGTTTGAGTCCAATTACGAGGTCCGGTTGCGAAAAAGTCACAAGTTATAGGCTTCGGAATGTAACACACAAACTGAGTCCAATTTGAGACGTTGACGCACGGATGGAGCTAACTTGTTTCGACTGTCCCATATCTTGTTCCAACACATCAAATGTGTTGAAACAATAGTAATGGAAGAATTCGAGTCTAATTACGAGGTCCGGTTGCGAAAAGTCACAAGTTATAGGCTTCGGAATGTAACACAGAAACTGAGTCCAATTTGAGACGTTGACGCACGGATGGAGCTAACTTGTTTCGACAGTCGCAAATCTTGTTCCAACGCTTCAAATCTGTTGAAACAATAGTAATGGAAGAGTTTGAGTCCAATTACAAGGTCTGGTTGCGAAAAAGTCACAAGTTATAGGCTTCGGAATGTAACACACAAACTGAGTCCAATTTGAGACGTTGACGCACGGATGGAGCTAACTTGTTTCGACAGTCTCAAATCTTGTTCTAACACTTCAAATGTGTTGAAACAATAGTAATGGAAGAGTTTGAGTCCAATTACGAGGTCCGGTTGCGAAAAAGTCACATGTTATAGGCTTCGGAATGTAACACAGAAACTAAGTCCAATTTGAGACTTTGACGCACGGATGGAGCTAACTTGTTTCGACTGTCCCATATCTTGTTCCAACACATCAAATGTGTTGAAACAATAGTAATGGAAGAATTCGAGTCTAATTACGATGTCCAGTTGCGAAAAAGTCATAGGCTTCGGAATGTAAGACACAAACTGAGTCCAATTTGAGACGTTGACGCACGGATGGGGCTAACTTGTTTTGACTGTCCCAAATATTGTTCCAACACTTCAAATCTATTGAAACAATAGTAATGGAAGAGTTTGAGTCCAATTACGAGGTCTGGTTGCGAAAAAGTCACAAGTTATAGGCTTCGGAATGTAACACACAAACTGAGTCCAATTTGAGACTTTGACGCACTGATGGAGCTAACTTGTTTCGACTGTCCCAAATATTGTTCCAACACTTCAAATCTTTTGAAACAATAGTAATGGAAGAGTTTGAGTCTAATTATGAGGTCCGGTTGCAAAAAAGTCACAAGTTATAGGCTTCGGAATGTAACACACAAACTGTGTCCAATTTGAGACGTTGACGAACGGATGGAGCTAACTTGTTTCGACTGTGCCGAATCTTGTTCCAACACTTCAAATCTGTAGAAACAATAGTAGTGGAGGAGTTTGAGTCCAATTACGTGGTCCGATTGCGAAAAAGTCAGTAATTATAGGCTTACGAATGAAACACGCAAACTGAGTCCAATTAGAGACATTGACGAACGAATGGAGCAAACTTGTTCCGCCTGTCCCGAATCTTGTTCCAATACTTAAAATGTGTTGAAACAATAATAATGGAAGAGTTTGAGTCCAATTACGAGGTCCGGTTGCGAAAAAGTCACAAGTTATAGGCTTCGGAATGTAACACACAAACTGAGTCCAATTTGAGACGTTGACGCACGGATGGAGCTAACTTGTTTCGACTGTCCCGAATCTTGTTCCAACACTTCAAATCTGTAGAAACAATAGTAGTGGAGGAGTTTGAGTCCAATTACGTGGTCCGATTGCGAAAAAGTCAGTAATTATAGGCTTACGAATGAAACACGCAAACTGAGTCCAATTAGAGACATTGACGAACGAATGGAGCGAACTTGTTCCGCCTATCCCGAATCTTGTTCCAATACTTCAAATGTGTTGAAACAATAATAATGGAAGAGTTTGAGTCCAATTACGAGGTCCGGTTGCAAAAAAGTCACAAGTTATAGGCTTCGGAATGTAACACACAAACTGAGTCCAATTTGAGACGTTGACGCACGGATGGAGCTAACTTGTTTCGACTGTCCCGAATCTTGTTCCAACACTTCAAATGTGTTAAAACAATAGTAATGGAAGAGTTTGAGTCCAATTACGAGGTCCGGTTGCGAAAAAGTCACAAGTTATAGCCTTCGGAATGTAACACAGAAACTGAGTCCAATTTGAGACGTTGACGCACGGATGGAGCTAACTTGTTTCGACAGTCGCAAATCTTGTTCCAACGCTTCAAATCTGTTGAAACAATAGTAATGGAAGAGTTTGAGTCCAATTACAAGGTCTGGTTGCGAAAAAGTCACAAGTTATAGGCTTCGGAATGTAACACACAAACTGAGTCCAATTTGAGACGTTGACGCACGGATGGAGCTAACTTGTTTTGACTGTCACGAATCTTGTTCCAACAATTCAAATGTGTTGAAGAAACAATAGTAATGGAAGAGTTTGAGTCCAATAACAAGGTCCGATTGCTAGAAAGCCATAAGTTATAGGCTTCGGAATGTAACATACAAACTGAGTCCAATTTGAGACGTTGACGCACGGATGGAGCTAACCTATTTTGACTGTCCCGAATCTTGTTCCAACACTTCAAATGTTTTGAAACAATAGTAATGGAAGAGTTTGAGTAAAATTACGAGGTCCGGTTGCGACAAAGTCACAATTTATAGGCTTCGGAATGTAAGACACAAACTGAGTCCAATTTGAGAGGTTGACGCACGGATGGAGCTAACTTGTTTCGACTATCACGAATCTTGTTCCAACACTTCAAATGTGTTGAAACAATAGTAATGGAAGAGTTTGAGTCCAATTACGAGGTCCGGTTGCGAAAAAGACACAAGTTATTGAAATTAGGGTTTTTCCGCGTCGTTGGTTACGAAACCCTAAAGTTCAACAATATTTGTAATTTCTCCGAATTGGTTCACTTAATCTGCAAATAAGCAGACTTGCACAGTGGCTCGTGTCGGATATCGTCCGCACTCGGGATTAGGTAGCACAATAAGAAACAAGAATAATCAAAAAATGCTCGAAATAAATGGAAGGATGAGAATGGTGGAGGTTGATTTAAAATATGTTTGAGATTGTTGTTAGAACTATTAGAATGAAAAAAAACATAAGAGAAACGAGAATGAAAAACACAATAAATGAAAACAACTTAAACTTGAATTTAAAACTTATTCATTAAAAAAAAACAAATGCTTATAATGCTTTTTTAAATGCTTTTCAATGGAAATAACATTAAACCAAATTAATCTAGAAAGCCATTAA
This sequence comes from Euptelea pleiosperma, assembly GCA_035048495.1. Taxonomy (NCBI): domain Eukaryota; kingdom Viridiplantae; phylum Streptophyta; class Magnoliopsida; order Ranunculales; family Eupteleaceae; genus Euptelea; species Euptelea pleiosperma. Next base: position 14,391,880 of record CM068542.1, read on the forward strand.
AATATTACCTTAGAAAGCATGTAAAGGTAGAGAGGAAAAGAAGAGAGAAAGAAGGTAGGAAGATTAGAGAGATGAATTAGAGAGAAGCTTACCATTGAAGAGGTAGATGGTGCAACTCCAATTGGATCGACCTCAATAAGATTGAGGATTGTAGCCTTTGATTGTGGCGGATGGAATGGGCAGCAAGGAGACGTTGCTATTCGATATTTTGCACCTCGAGGTGGAGGCATTAATGGTGAGCTTGCCGGAGTTGCTCGCCGGAGAAGAAGGGTGAAGAAGAAGAGAAAGAAAGAAGAAAGAGAGGAAGAGAGGGGGAGGGAACCAACTCAAGAAGGAGAGATCGTAGATCTCTTATAGACTTTTTTTTTTCTTTTTGCTTGTTGTAAAAATGATGACTGTTGGATCTAGAGAGATCCAACGGTTGGGAATGGGTTAGTTAGATGAGAGAGAGTGTGACTAGGATAGAGAGATATGAGGGAGAGAAGAATCGGTCAAGTGAGACCAATTCTCTCTTATTGTTGCAAATGGGCATGAGCATGGGTAATGGGCATGGGTCATGGGTCATGGGTATGGGCATGGGTCATGGGTATGGGTATGGGCATGGGTCATGGGTATGTGCATGGGTCATGGGTATGGGCATGGGTCATGGATATGGGTATGGGCATGGGTCATGGGTCATGGGTCATTGGCTTAGGTCATGGGCCTATGTCATGGGCCAAGATAGATAGATAAAGAGAGAAATAGGAGAGAGGTGAGAGAAAAATATAAAAATAAAAGCATTGGAGGGTCTTGAACCCTGGTCTTCTTTATTCTCTCTCGTCTGCTCCACCAATAAGTCAAACTTATCATTTGATGTCAATTGGTGTGGCCTTTAACACCTAAGTCCTTCTCTTGGTTTCTAGTTATTCTCTCTCTTAGTCCTTGTTCCGGCTCTACGATCCTCTAGCTTTGCCCGTATATGTCTTCTATCTTTTTGTCCTAGCTTGTTGGCTCTTTAAGCTTTGATAGAAGTCTTCTGTGGTTGATCGTGGGCCCGCCAGTCTTCGAGAATCGCCCGATAGGGTCTACTACAAGTGAAAAAGCGCGTAATGAGATTCAACTAAAATGCCTTGATACTGGACTATCCGAAATGCGTATATTTCATGCAAATAGTCGATTTTCGTCTAAAGAATGCGTTCTATGCAATGGAAGAAACTCTTATATGGAAAAGTCGACAAAAAGATAAGTTTTACGTAGGAGAATGCGACATCGCTATAAGGATAATGGCTTAAAATAAGCACTTTTGAGCGAATATCACAACCCCAACTAGCATATTGCCAATCCTTGGCAATTATTGCGAAATAAGTGAGCGAAAGAGGGCCAGGCATAACATGCTAGAAAACTTATTTGCATTACTCAGAAAAAAACTCCGTTTTGTTAGATTATTTTAAGGATGCAAGAAATCATTCACAAATTAGAATTAATTAGCAAAATGCAACACTTCTACAAATGGACCTTCAAATAAAAGATTACTCAGACTCAGTATGTGTGTGTGTGTGTTCAACATCATCCTTATCTGGCAGTAGATATATCTAGATTTCTTTAGAGACTCTATGTCTCAACCTCAATCCTCACTTGTATATCACTCAGAAGTAAATCACTCAGAAATGATTTTATACTTTTCTCTTAAATTATATGTGAGGAGATGAATATAGAAATTGGCAAACGTCTCACATATATAGTTTTTGAATGGAAGGTATAAGAAGATTTAAGAAGATCTCATGATTAGAATGTCATATCACTTAAGAACGTCGGATCAAACTCTATAATTTCTCTTTTCTCCATTCTCCACACTTGAGGATGGTATAAATCTAAAATCAAATAGGACTTGCATAGGTTGTATTGAGGCTTAGGATAGGTTCAGAAAAGAAAGATATTCTGGTATTCAAAAATTCTGAGAGGGTATCTTACTAGTCTTTGCAATTTTTCCCAGGGGTAATATTTTCTTGATTTTTCTTCTTTCCTTTTTCAAATTTTTGTCTTTTTGGATATTCTTCAACCTTTTTCAAATTCTTTTTCCTTTCATTCTTTCTTTTTGATCATGTTTCTTTTCAGCACAAACCATTTGTTTTCTTTTCTTTTCTTGGTGTAATCATACCAAATACTCTTTGATCCCTCTCAGAAGTAGGTTATCATATTGAACTCTTTTTGGGATTGGGTTTTTGGTTGATGGGTTTAACAAGAAAAGGTTTTCATCAAAAGGCTCAAAAATAGTTTCTAACAGTATAGATGTTAGGGAAGCTAAAAAGTCTGATTGGTTAGAAAGATGGCCTATATCATTTTCTAGAGTTTGTACTTTCATCTTCGATGTCTCGAATGGATATAGAGAAGATTCTTTCTGTAATAATCCGAATTTGATGTCGTTCTGAGTTTCATGACCAAAGCAAGGGTTAATGAGATCACTCAATGAAAATATTTGGGAAGTAGAAGAATTGTGAGTCATCTTGTGACTTAGAATAATTTTATAACCCTCAGAAATAATGAAAAGCTCAAAAGCTCACTGGGTTAGGTCTCCATAATTGTTCTCCTTAGATCTCTAAACAATCTAAACATCGGATAATTCAGACGTTGATATGTGAACATTTTTGCAAAATCTGAGTTTTCAAAGAGTTTTTAATCCATTGTAGTAATGTTTGCTTTCAAACTGAATGAAGAGCTAATAAGTAATTTTTCAAAACAGACATCCTTTTCAATAAATAGACTTTACGGAAACTTTTTACTCATCAAGTCAGGGCATTTTTGAAAATCATATGAAATCACACCCAAAAACACAAGGTTTCTCTCTTTTCTTTTTCTTTTTTTTATCAAAATGAAAACATGAGTTTTGGTAAAAACCCACCCCCAACCAAAATATAGCACCACCCTCGGTGCTCATGACCGGGACAAAAGATGATGAAAATTTGGTAATGATGATGCAAATGTTCAAGGAGGATATTACCAAGTCGGCATAAACTCGACGGTGTGTGGTACTTGATGATCTGAAGAATAAATGTACCTGCATGTCCAGAGATATCACAGTAATAACAAATATAGAGACTCATGTACTCTAGGAATACTGGAATTGCCTTTCCGAAAGCGATAAGTTTTATGTCTTCAGCCAGACATGACGGGGGTATATCAAGTACCCCCAACTAGGTTAAAACTCATGGAGACTGAGTGAATCTGCAGTTTTCTAAGGTAGAACAGAGACTGTTATCCTATCCCTTGTCTAGGTATACCTGTATAAAACAGGTCTTTCTCAGTGTAAACTGAGAGAAGGATAATAAGTGCTCTTTGCAAATCCGCAAAAATATGTAGTTCAGCTGGGAGGGATCGAAGCTTCTCAGTAAAGACTGAGATGAGAGCAGTAGTAGGTTCTCTAGCCATAGTTAGTAGAGCCGCAAACTCATTGAGTTTAGTGGGAATATATCTGAATGGAGCAGACTCCTGCAGACCAGTAATAGCATAGTTGTTTGACTCCGAGATGAAGTCAGGAGCAAAGTATTCTTTAGACTGGGAGAGTTTTTCCTTGGGAGAGTCCTGAATTAGATTCTCTATGGCACACTATTTATTGACAACATCAACGTATGGTGGTGGGTCAAAACTGTGGACCTTTTCCTCGAGGTTTCCTAATGTGAGAGGGATGTTCCAATCCCTACACTCAATGTGTTTATCCTCGGTGGGGAACGGTAGGTCCTGGGCAACTGGAATCCCATTTTCTAGATATTGCTCAATGGTAGGAATATCTACATCCAGTGCTGATGTAGAATCATCAGAGATAGATATGGATATGGGTATCTCTGTGCTCGGTGCAGAAGTAGCTGCCTGTAAGGGCACCATAGATGGAAACATGGGTTCATCACGATTGTTGCACAATCCAAGGGTGGTGGGGATGGGTAAGTCTAGGCCAATTGGGATCCTATAGTCAAGACACAGCTCAATGTTATGAATAACTTCTTCAGAGTCCCAGATAGAAATAACAGAGGTAGATGATTCCTCTAAGCTAAGTTCAGAAGTCGGTGCTTTGAAGGACACCGAAGATGAAGACTCTAGCTTATCAATATTGTAGTCTGATCCTTTGTTTGTAGCAACCTCAAGTTCCTCTTGTAAAGTCTGGTACTGGGTCCAGCTGTGCGACTCCTCATTATTGACTATGGCCAGGGTATTCCCCTCTAAATAAGCCATAGGTTGGCTAGTGAAGTTGACTTCCTCTCTCTCAGATTCTAACTCACCTAGACGGTGTTCCAAGCTCTCCATGGAGTGCTGTTGTTGGATGATGTATTGCGAGAGGAGTTCTTCTAGAGTAGGTTTAGTAGCAGATTGTGGCGGTTCAGCTAAGGGAAGCTGAGGTGCCAACTCTTGAATGTAGTCCGACTGAGTATGAAAGTTATAGGATGGAAGTGACTCTGGGACTATCTGCGGACTCTAAAAATCTTGCGGGGTCCACTGTTGACTAAAATATTCAGTCTGTGGATCTAGCTGGTATTGCAACTGAGAGTACTGCCCATCATATTGTCCAGAAGGTTGGTGAAACTCAGAATGATACATATCCTGTTATAGATTTTGCTGGGGAAAAGACTGTTGTTCCCATTCAAAGGTATTTTGACTTCCATTGTCCAGATAATACATGTTATTGTAGGAGGTCTGCAGCAGAGGTTCAAATGTACTAAAATTACAGACCTCTTCCTGGATATGAGGGAAATATCCCACAGATTTGGAGTGATAAATAGGCTTCTGGACCGCAACATCAAGGCCGAAAACTGAGTTTCTCAAATCCTTAAATAGGGATTTTAGTACTGGATCGCCCTGTGCTTCATGTCCCATCGAACTCTGTGAGACTGGAGTGTCATGACGACACTCAGGATTGGTATACCAGTGCTCAGAGTTATCTCCTAGATCTTCAAAGAAATTGTGGTAGGTCTCGAATAGAGGCCGTTCAACATCCATCAGAGAGATGTGAGTCTCTCAGAGTAGGGAGATAGATTAGGTGGAAGAGAGCGGTGCGGTAGACTGACTCTCAGATCGAATCAGTCTCAGGTTGGATCAAATCCAAACGGGCATATGCTTGTAAAAGCAAGCCCTAGAGTCGGTAAAAAATATGAGGACTACGAAACCAAATGAGCCTAGATGATGCACACAGAGCAACAGATAATCCTATTTCTAAAGAATCAGGATAGTATTATGAATTATCTTATTTAGTATAGGGATAGTGTAGATTATGACAGTGGGCGGACCACTAGTTTATCTTCTATTACTCGTCGGACTAACTTTTCACTCTTTAGGTTCTCACCAGGATACACTCTTCAAAGCAAATCCACTAGTACTAACTCAAGTTGACTGCAAGATAATCCGAAGCCTAGACAGACGTGCGGCACATCGGCTGACTTAAGTACGCCCCAGACTAACCGGATTTGTCAAGCGTGAAGATGAGTTTTCCCAGAAGAGGAGCTAGGGTTGGTTCGTGTTCCTAATCCGACACTAAGCTAATCCAACAGACAATCAAGGAAGCCACTTACGAGCTCGGTATACTTGAGTAGTAGGGACCTATGGGTGTGTTAGATAACAGGGACCCGCACTCATGGACTTAATCGACTTGATCTTTGAAGGGGTCGCTTTATGTGGAGTTTTCCTCGAACACCGTTCTAAGTGGGCTCTATTCTTGATTGATTTTAATTCTTGGCTGTGGTTGCACAAAAGCTGGAATGACGAGGTGAGTGATGAAATCCCACCAGTTTCAAGTTAGAGCTGGGTTTGCTCTTTATGTATTTTATTACGGCCAAACCAAGCAATTCCGATAATGTTTGCAAAAGCAAATAGACAATCGGCACAGTATTTGCACAATGATCAAGATTGCACTCAAGGCGAGGTGTAGAAACTTACCTGCCTGTTGGCTACACACGGGGTCACCTCCGTGAGATAGGGAGGGGTATCCAAATGGGCTTGGGCCCAACTCCACCTCTTTGAGCTTTCGCTCCCTACTCACTTGGTAAACGCAATCCACAATCATGTTAGTCCACAATGGTCTATGGTATGGAATTGGAAGGTATACCGCCTTTGGGGTTTCAAGAAACACGCAATGATTTAGGGCAGGTATTGTGAATTAGTTCCAATTAGGGTTTGAAATTCAACTTTAGCTATTCCCAAATTAAGATTCAGAAATATCTACTTTTGAATTACCCGGAGTTGAAAATCTTCCAAATTGAAATAAATATCCAATGGTGATCTAACTAGAAATAGCAGAATTAAAATCTGACCCTAATATTTTTGGTATTTTTAATTAGTTAATTATCTAGCAGTTATTCTAAAAGGAGAGAAAATGAATCCCTAAATTATTACAACTTTGCACTCGGCCATCCGAGGCATTCAAATAATAAGTAGAAAATGTGAAAAATAAAGTAGAAAGTTTTCTATTTGGATCGGATCTTGAAGATTAAGCAGCTTTCCGAATTTATGTTCGTCTTTTTGCAATCCCGTCAACCGAGTGGCAACGGCGCCATTTGAAATTAGGGTTTTTCCGCGTCGTTGGTTATGGAAACCCTAAAGTTCAACAATATTTGTAATTTCTCCGAATTGATTCACTTAATCTGCAAATAAGCAGACTTGCACAGTGGAGCGTGTCGGATATCGTCCGCACTCGGGATTAGTTAGAACAATAAGAAATAAGAATAATCAAAAAATGCTCGAAATAAATGGAAGGGTGAGAATGGTGGAGGTTGATTTAAAATATGCTTGAGATTGTTGTTAGAACTATTAAAATGAAAAAAAAACATAAGAGAAACGAGAATGAAAAACACAATAAATGAAAACAACTTAAACTTGAATTTAAAACTTATTCATTAAACTAAAAACAAATGCTTATAATGCTTTTTCAAATGCTTTACAATGGAAATAACATTAAACCAAATTAATCTAGAAAGCCATTAAAATATTACCCTAGAAAGCATGTAAAGGTAGAGAGGAAAAGAAGAGAGAAAGAAGGTAGGAAGATTAAAGAGATGAATTAGAGAGAAGCTTACCATTGAAGAGGTAGATGGTGCAACTCCAATTGGATCGACCTCAATAAGATTGAGGATTGTAGCCTTTGATTGTGGCGGATGGAATGGGCAGCAAGGAGACGTTGCTATTCGATATTTTGCACCTCGAGGTGGAGGCATTAGTGGTGAGCTTACCGGAGTTGCTCGCCGGAGAAGAAGGGTGAAGAAGAAGAGAAAGAAAGAAGAAAGAGAGGAAGAGAGGAAGAGAGGGGGAGGGAACCAACCCAAGAAGGAGAGATCGTAGATCTCTTATAGACTTTTTTTTTTCTTTTTGCTTGTTGTAAAAATGATGACCGTTGGATCTAGAGAGATCCAACGGTTGGGAATAGGTTACTTAGATGAGAGAGAGTGTGACTAGGATAGAGAGATATGGGGGAGAGAAGAATCGGGAAAGTGAGACCAATTCTCTCTTGTTGTTGCAAATGGGCATGAGCATGGGTAATGGCATGGGTCATGGGTCATGGGTATGGGTATGGGCATGGGTCATGGGTATGTGCATGGGTCATGGGCATGGGTCATGGGTATGGGTATGGGCATGGGTCATGGGTCATGGGTCATGGGTCATTGGCTTAGGTCATGGGCCTATGTCATGGGCCAAGATAGATAGATAAAGAGAGAAATAGGAGAGAGATGAGAGAAAAATATAAAAATAAAAGCATTGGAGGGTCTTGAACCCTGGTCTTCTTTATTCTCTCTCGTCTGCTCCACCAATAAGTCAAACTTATCATTTGATGTCAATTGGTGTGGCCTTTAACACCTAAGTCCTTCTCTTGGTTTCCAGTTATTCTCTCTCTTAGTCCTTGTTCCGGCTCTACGATCCTCTAGCTTTGCCCGTATATGTCTTCTATCTTTTTGTCCTAGCCTGTTGGCTCTTTAAACTTTGATAGAAGTCTTCTATGGTTGATCGTGGGCCCGCCAGTCTTCGAGAATCGCCCGATAGGGTCTCCTACAAGTAAAAAAGTGCGTAATGAGATTCAACTAAAACACCTTGATACTGGACTATCCGAAATGCGTATATTTCATTCAAATAGTCGATTTTCGTCTAAAGAATGCGTTCTACGCAATTGAAGAAACTCTTATATGGAAAAGTCGACAAAAAGATAAGTTTTACGTAGGAGAATGCGACATCGCTATAAAGATAATGGCTTAAAATAAGCACTTTTGAGCGAATATCAGTTATAGGCTTCGAAATGTAACATACAAACTGAGTCCAATTTGAGACGTTGACGCACGGATGGAGCTAACTTGTTTCGACTGTCCCGAATCTTGTTCCAACACTTCAAATGTGTTGAAACAATAGTAATGGAAGAGTTTGAGTCCAATTACGAGGTCCGGTTGCGAAAAAGTCAAATGTTATAGGCTTCGGAATGTAACACAGAAACTAGGTCCAACTTGAGACGTTGACGCACGGATGGAGCTAACTTGTTTCGACTGTCCCAAATCTTGTTCCAACACTTCAAATGTGTTGAAACAATAGTAATGAAAGAATTCGAGTCTAATTATGATGTCCGGTTGCGAAAAAGTCACAAGTTATAGGCTTCAGAATGTAACACACAAAATGAGTCCAATTTGAGACGTTGACGCACGGATGGAGCTAACTTGTTTCGACAGTAGCAAATCTTATTCCAACACCTCAAATCTGTTGAAACAATAGTAATGGAAGAGTTTGAGTCCAATTACGAGGTCTGGTTGCAAAAAAGTCACAAGTTATAGGCTTCGGAATGTAACACACAAACTGAGTCCAATTTGAGACGTTGACGCACAGATGGAGCTAACTTGTTTCGACTGTCACGAATCTTGATCCAACAATTCAAATGTCTTGAAAACACATTTGAAGTGTTGGAACAAGATTCGAGATAGTCGAAACAAGTTAGCTCCATCCATGCGTCAATGTCTTTAATTGGACTCAGTTTGTGTGTTACATTCCAAAGCCTATAACTTTTGACTTTTTCACAATCGGACCTCGTAATTGGACTCCAACTATTCCATTACTTTATTTTCAACACATTTGAAGTGTTGGATCAAGATTCGTGATAGTCGAATCAAGTTAGCTCCATCCGTGTGTCAACGTCTCAAATTGGACTCAGTTTGTGTCTCACATTCCGAAGCCTATAACTTGTGACTTTTTTGCAACCAGACCTCGTAATTGGACTCAAACTCTTCCATTACTATTGTTTCAATAGATTTGAAGTGTTGCAACAAGATTTGGGACAGTCGAAACAAGTTAGCTCCATCCGTGCGTCAACGTCTCAAATTGGACTCAATTAGTGTGTTACGTTCCGAAGCCTATAACTTGTGACTTTTTCGCAACCGGACCTCGTAATTAGTCTCGAATTCTTCCATTACTATTGTTTCAATACATTTGAAGTGTTGGAACAAGATTCGGGACAGTTTAAACAAGTTAGCTCCGTCCGTGCGTCAATGTCTTTAATTGGACTCAGTTTGTGTGTTACATTCCAAAGCCTATAACTTGTGACTTTTTTGCAACCGGACCTCGTAATTGGACTCAAACTCTTCCATTACTATTGTTTCAACACATTTGAAGTGTTGGAACAAGATTCGTGACATTCGAAAAAAGTTAGCTTCTTCCGTTCGTCAACGTCTCAAATTGGACTTAGTTTGTGTGATACATTCCGAAGCCTATAACTTGTGACTTTTTCGCAACCGGACCTCATAATTTGACTCAAACTCTTCCATTACTATTGTTTCAAGAGATTTGAAGTGTTGGAACAAGATTTGGGACAGTCGAAACAAGTTAGCTCCATCCGTGCGTCAACATCTCAAATTGGACTCAGTTTGTGTGTTACATTCCGAAGCCTATAACTTGTGACTTTTTTGCAATCGGATCTCGTAATTAGACTCGAACTCTTCCAATATGTTTCAACATATTTGAAGTGTTGGAACAAGATTCGGGACAGTCGAAACAAGTTAGCTCCATCTGTGCATCAATGTCTTTAATTGGACTCAGTTTGTGTGTTACATTCCGAAGCCTATAACTTGTGACTTTTTTGCAACCTGACCTTGTAATTGGACTCATACTCTGCCATTACTACTGTTTCAACACATTTGAAGTGTTGGAACATGATTCGGGACAGTCGAAACAAGTTAGCTCCATCCGTGCGTCAATGTCTCAAAGTGGACTCAGTTTGTATGTTCCATTCTGAAGCCTATAACTTATGGCTTTTTAGCAATCAGACCTTGTAATTGGACTCAAACTCTTCCATTACTATTGTTTTAACAAATTTGAATTGTTGGAACAAGATTCGTGACAGTAGAAACAAGTTAGCTCCATCCGTGCGTCAACGTCTCAAATTCGACTCAGTTTGTGTGTTACATTCCGAAGCCTATAACTTGTGACTTTGTCGCAACCAAACCCAGTAATTTTACTCAAACTCTTCCATTACTATTGTTTCAACACTTTTGAAGTGTTGGAACAAGATTCATGACAGTCGAAACAAGTTAGCTCTATCCGTGCGTCAATGTCTGAAATTGGACTCAGTTTGTGTGTTACATTCCAAAGCCTATAACTTGTGACTTTGTCGCAACCGGACCTTGTAATTTTACTCAAACTCTTCCATTACTATTGTTTCAACACATTTGAAGTGTTGGAACAAGATTCGGGACAGTCGAAACAAGTTAGCTCCATCCGTGCGTCAACGTCTCAAATTGGACTCAGTTTGTATGTTACATTCCGAAGCCTATAACTTGTGACTTTTTCGCAATCGGACCTAGTAATTGGACTCAAACTCTTCCATTACTATTGTTTAAATACATTTGAAGTGTTGGAACAAGATTCGGGACAGTCGAAACAAGTTAGCTCTATCCGTGTGTCAACGTCTCAAATTGGACTCATTTTGTATGTTACATTCCGAACCCTATAACTTATGGCTTTTTAGTAATCGGACCTTGTACATGGACTCAAACTATTCCATTACTATTGTTTTAACACATTTGAATTTTTGGAACAAGATTCGTGACAGTAGAACAAGTTAGCTCCATCCGTGCGTCAACGTCTCAAATTGGACTCAGTTTGTTTGTTACATTCTGAAGCCGATAACTTGTGACTTTGTCGCAACCGGTCCTCATAATTTTACTCAAACTCTTCCATTACTATTGTTTCAACACATTTGAAGTGTTGGAACAAGATTCGGGACAGTCGAAAGAAGTTAGCTCCATCCGTGCGTCAACGTCTCAAATTGGACTCAGTTTGTTTATTACATTCCGAAGCCTATAACTTGTGACTTTGTCGCAACCGGACCTCATAATTTTACTCAAACTCTTCCATTACTATTGTTTCAACACATTTGAAGTGTTGGAACAAGATTCGGGACAGTCGAAAGAAGTTAGTTCTATCCGTGCATCAATGTCTTTAATTGGACTCATTTTGTATGTTACATTCCGAAGCCTATAACTTATGGCTTTTTAGCAATCGGACCTTGTAATTGGACTCAAACTCTTCCATTACTATTGTTTTAACAAATTTGAATTGTTGGAACAAGATTCGTCAAGTAGAAAAAGTTAGCTCCATCCGTGCGTCAACGTCTCAAATTGGACTCAGTTTGTGTCTTACATTCTGAAGCCTATAACTTGTGACTTTTTCGCAACCGGACCTCGTAATTGGACTCAAGCTCTTCCATTACTATTGTTTCAACACATTTGAAGTGTTGGAACAAGATTCGTGACAATCGAAACAAGTTAGCTCCATCCGTTCGTCAACGTCTAAAATTGGACTCAGTTTGTGAGTTACATTCCGAAGCCTATAACTTGTGACTTTCTCACAACCGGACCTCGTAATTAGACTCGAATTCTTCCACTACTATTGTTTCAACACATTTGAAGTGTTGGAACAAGATTTGGGACAGTCGAAACAAGTTAGCTCCATCCATGCGTCAATGTCTTTAATTGGACTCAGTTTGTGTGTTACATTCCAAAGCCTATAACTTTTGACTTTTTCGCAATCGGACCTCGTAATTGGACTCCAACTATTCCATTACTATTGTTTCAACAGATTTGAAGTGTTGGATCAAGATTCATGACAGTCGAAACAAGTTAGCTCCATCCGTGCGTCAACATCTCAAATTGGACTCAGTTTGTGTCTCACATTCTGAAGCCTATAACTTGTGACTCTTTCGCAACCAGACCTCGTAATTGGACTCAAACTCTTCCATTACTATTGTTTCAACAGATTTGAAGTGTTGGAACAAGATTCGGGACAGTCGAAACAAGTTAGCTCCATCCGTGCGTCAACGTCTCAAATTGTACTCAGTTAGTGTGTTCCGTTCCGAAGCCTATGACTTGTGACTTTTTCACAACCGGACCTCGTAATTAGACTCGAATTCTTCAATTACTATTGATTCAACACATTTGAAGTGTTGGAACAAGATTCGGGACAGTCGAAACAAGTTAGCTCCGTCCGTGCGTCAATGTCTTTAATTGGACTCAGTTTGTGTGTTACATTCCGAAGCCTATAACTTGTGACTTTTTCGCAACCGGACCTCGTAATTGATCTCAAACTCTTCCATTACTATTTTTCAACACATTTGAAGTGTTGGAACAAGATTCGTGACAGTCGAAACAAGTTAGCTCCATCCGTTCGTCAACGTCTCAAATTGGACTTAGTTTGTGTGATACATTCCGAAGCCTATAACTTGTGACTTCTTCGCAACCGGACCTCATAATTTGACTCAAACTCTTCCATTACTATTAATTTAACAGATTTGAAGTGTTGGAACAAGATTTGGGACAGTCGAAACAAGTTAGCTCCATCCGTGCGTCAACATCTCAAATTGGACTCAGTTTGTGTGTTACATTCCTAAGCCTATAATTTGTGACTTTTTCGCAAACGGATCTCGTAATTAGACTCAAACTCTTCCATTACTATTGTTTCAACACTTTTGAAGTGTTGGAACAAGATTTGGGACAGTCGAAACAAGTTAGCTCCATCCGTGCGTCAACGTCTGAAATTGGACTCAGTTTGTGTGTTACATTCCAAAGCCTATAACTTGTGACTTTGTCGCAACCGGACCTCGTAATTTTACTCAAACTCTTCCATTACTATTGTTTTAACACTTTTGAAGTGTTGGAATAAGATTCATAATAGTCGAAACAAGTTAGCTCCATCCGTGCCTCAACGTCTCAAATTGGAATCCGTTTGTATGTTACATTCCGAAGCCTATAACTTGTGACTTTTTCGCAATCGAACCTAGTAATTGGACTCAAACTCTTCCATTACTATTGTGTCAACACATTTGAAGTGTTGGAACAAGATTCGGGACAGTCGAAACAAGTTAGCTCTATCCGTGTGTCAACGTCTCAAATTGGACTCAGTTTGTATGTTACATTCCGAACCCTATAACTTGTGACTTTTTCGCAACCGGACCTCGTAATTTTACTCAAACTCTTCCATTACTATTATTTCAACACATTTGAAGTGTTGGAACAAGATTCGGGACAGTCGAAACAAGTTAGCTCCATCCGTGCGTCAACGTCTCAAATTGGACTCAGTTATGTTACATTCCGAAGCCTATAACTTCTGCCTTTTTCGCAATCGGACCTAGTAATTGGACTCAAACTCTTCCATTACTATTGTTTCAACACATTTGAAGTGTTGGAACAAGATTCGGGACAGTCGAAACAAGTTAGCTCTATCCGTGTGTCAACGTCTCAAATTGGACTCAGTTTGTACGTTACATTCCGAACCCTATAACTTATGGCTTTTTAGTAATCGGACCTTGTAATTGGACTCAAACTATTCCATTAATATTGTTTTAACACATTTGAATTTTTGGAACAAGATTCGTGACAGTAGAAACAAGTTAGCTCCATCCGTGCGTCAACGTCTCAAATTGGACTCAGTTTGTTTGTTACATTCCGAAGCCTATAACTTGTGACTTTGTCGCAACCGGACCTAATAATTTTACTCAAACTCTTCCATCACTATTGTTTCAACACATTTGAAGTGTTGGAACAAGATTCGGGACAGTCGAAAGAAGTTAGCTCCATCCGTGCATCAATGTCTTTAATTGGACTCAGTTTGTGTGTTACATTCCGAAGCCTATAACTTATGGCTTTTTAGCAATCAGACCTTGTAATTGGACTCAAACTCTTCCATTACTATTGTTTTAACAAATTTGAGTTGTTGGAACAAGATTCGTGACAGTAGAAACAAGTTAGCTCCATCCGTGCGTCAACGTCTCAAATTGGACTCAGTTTGTGTGTTACATTCCGAAGCCTATAACTTGTGACTTTGTCACAACCGGACCTCATAATTTTACTCAAACTCTTCCATTACTGTTGTTTCAACACATTTGAAGTGTTGGAACAATATTCGTGATAGTCGAAACAAGTTAGCTCCAGCCGTGCGTCAACGTCTCAAATTGGACTCAGTTTGTGTGTTACTGATATTCGCTCAAAAGTGCTTATTTTAAGCAATTATCCTTTTAGCATTATCGCACTCTCCTACGTAAAACTGCTCTAATTATCCACTTTTCTACGTAAGAGTCTATCTCATTGCGTAGAATACACTTTTCTAGACGAAATGGTATATTTGCATGCATTAAACACATTTTTAGAAGTTTAGATATTAAGCCGTTCTGATTAAGTCTCATTACGCGCTTCTTCTGTCGCAGGAAACCCTGATTGGATGATTCTCGAGACTTGTGGGCCCACATGGATCATGAAAGCCCATTATCAAAGCTTAAAGAGTCCACAGGCTATGTCTAGAAGATATGAGCCTATTATGGGCTGAACAAGGGGATCGAAGAGCTGGCCCAAGGAACCACGAGAGCGGGAGAGCTGATAACCAAGAGAAGGACCAAAGCATTTAAAGCCACATCAAATGATGGCCTGCTCTACTGGCAAAGCTCAAGTGAAGAACAATGGAAAACCAGGGTTCATGACCCTCTGCCAATACTTTTTCTGATATTTTCTCTCTCATCTCTCCTTATTCTCTCTCTCTTCATTTCTCGGTCCTCGAATCTATTGACTTAACCCCAGAACTCCTGCTCATTGGCTCTGTCTCATCTCCCTTAGCTTTCTGACCGTTGGATCTTCCATCGGGCCGTTGAATCTCTATAGATCGCCATCTGATCTATCAATTCTATGCATCCGACCATCCGATCGTGCTACCGATCAGTCGATCATCCATCCTATCAACCACCCGATCTCCATTGTAAAATATCAGTCCCTAAGGCAGGTTTGATTGTAGAGAAATGCCTCAGATGATTGATTGTGGCTGAGAGCGTAGAGCTCGATTTCCGAAGAAAGGAAAATACATTTTTCCTTGATGGGTATTTCAAGGGGAAAATGCATTTTTCTCCCCTGGCAACCAAACGCACCCTAACCCACATCCATCGAGCCCAGTGGCCCACTATCCTTCTCACCTACCTTCTGGCCCATGGCCGATGCACTCTGGGCCCACGATTTTTAGCGTTCCCATTGGCCAACCACTGGCCGACTCGTGGCGTCATCTCTCGGCCAACCACTAGCCAACACGTGGCATCAGCTCTTGGCCTAGTGGTCATGGCCAAACGGCCCATTAACCTCGAGCCCAAGCCCGCAAAAACCCTGGTTCAAAAATAAAAATAAAAATAAAATAATAATAAAAAAATAAAAAAATAAAAAAAAAAATTTCTTTTAGAAACCGTGAGTTTCTAAGTTTAGAAACCCACGGTTTCTACTTGAGGAGAGGGGTTAAAAACCCTTCGAGTTCCTCTTCTTCCGCCCCCGCTCGGACACCCTTTCCTCCTCTTCCCCTTCCCCTTCTTCTTCTCCTCCGGCGTGCCATCGCCGGTGAGGAGTGGAGCGCCTCTTCCTTCTTCTTCTTCTTCTTCTTCTTCTTCTTCTTCTCCTCCTTCTTCTTCTTCTCCTCCTTCTTCTTCTTCTTCTTCTTCTTCTTCTTCTTCTTCTCCTCTTCCTCCTCCTCTTCTTCTTCTTCGTTTTCTTCTTCTTTTGCTGGAGTTGCAGGTCTGCAACTCCGGCCGGCGAACCGTGCTCCATCACCGTCCTCTTCACAGCATGCAACGGTGAGCTTCTCCCCCTCTCCTCCTATCCTTCTTCTTCCTCTTCGTTTTCTTCTTCTTCTTATCCTCAGTCTTCTTCTTCTTCTTCTCCTTTAATTCCACCGGAGTTGCAGGTGCAACTCCGGTCGTCTTCTACGGCGAGAAGCTCGCCGGAAACCTGCACAGCAACCAGCTTACCGCCTCCTCTCTTCTCTCCTCTTCTCGCCATCTCCCACAAAACCCTCTGCCCCTTATTCTTTCGGAGGCGAACATCTATCCAACACCTCGTCTAAGAAAAAAAAAAAAAAAAGAAGAAAAAAATGGTGCTGCCTCTTCTCTTGGGCAGCAACGTCCTTCTCTCCCCTTGCTTGCTCTCTCTCTTCTCCTCCCATGTTCCAACGCGTCTCCTCTTTCTCCTTCTTCTCTTCTGCCTGCGCCTGCGCCTTCTCCTCTTGTTCCTTCTTCTTCTCCAACCGTGTTCTCTTGATGCGCCAGCCACCACCGCTGGAACCAGCCTGTAAACACAGCCCTCAACTAGATCGGACTGGTCCGCCTCCTCCATGCAGCATCGTGATTTCTCACGATTTTCTTCTCCATCAGTCATCTACAAGAATACTCCACCACTCCCTGATCGTGTGCTCCGTGCACATCCGATCAAAACCAGCCCCTCACCATTAAGATTGACCATGAGCACCTCCAACTTGCTGATTTTCTTCATCTTCTTCGGCAAGAACCACCAGCAGATCTAAGTCTGCAACTTCACAGCCACTGGGTCTAATCTCTCTTCCTTTATGGTTGCTGCATGGTGAAGGTGTAGCAACTCCATCAGATCACTGCCATTGCTCCTTCACCTATGCCACCTTCATAACAATGTCCCCTATTCCTAAGGCTCTGAACTTGACCTTCTTGTCGTATGCCCTAGTCATTCTATGAACATAAACATCCAGACTCTTCTTGGCTCGGAGGCGGTGTTCATCAATGGCTAGCAAGTCACAATGTCTGAGGAAACCATAGTCAACTTCACGGTAACCCAACACTGCGGCGGATTCCATACAAGGAGTGGGAATTCAAATTTCGATGGGTGCAACAGCTTTAGTACCATACACAAGAGAGAAGGGGGTTTCACCAGTAGAGGTATGTGCAATGGTACGGTAAGCCCACAAAGCATTCACCAGCTTCACATGCCAATCTCGTTGACACAAATTAACAGTCTTCTTGAGAATCTTTAACAAAACTCTGTTGATGGCCTCAACTTGTCCGTTCCCTGGTGGATAATATGTTGTGGACTGGCTATGAAATATGCCGTATTTCCTTAGCAGCTCTTCCACGTCTCTTCGGAACTGAGTCCCATGGTCTGTGACAATCTTCTGAGGAATTCTGAATCTTGAAATAATGTGACTCATTATAAACTCGGCGACAGCCGCGAAAGTAGCTCGTCATAAAAGAATAGCTTCAACCCACTTAGGGAAATACTCCGTGGCTACCAATATCCAAACATGATTTTCTGGAGGCTGGATTGATTTTTCCAATGAGGTCCAGTCCCCAAGTCTGGAAAGGCCAATAAGATTTGATAAGATGAAGATAACCTGGTGGCAAACGGTCGACATGCGAATGTAACTAACACGTCCGACATTTCTGAACATGGCTGACGCTGTCCTTGTGCAAATGAGGCCAATAGTATCCCAGATGTATCACTTGATGAGCCAGCATGACCTTGTTCTAATGTTCACCATAGTCTCCCTCATGTACTTCCCTTCTCTACGCGAGACACAGCGCAGTAGGACTCCACTGTAACTACGCTTGAACAACCTGTCTCCCCGAACCACATATCGGACTGCCTGCCGCTTGACATTTCTAGATTCATCCTAATCAGTCGGGGCATGACCATGCTTCAACCAATCCCATATTGCCCAAAACCATTCATCCTCAGGTAACTCGGTAAAGGCGTCTTGAGTGTTCACGAGGTAAGATTCTTCCCAGTCAGCTTCCAAAAAGGATGTTGGTAAGATCTTTTTGATAACGTGGACGTCCTTGGCATACTCGTCGGGCCCCATCTGAATTTTTGGCCGCTATGGTGGCCAAGGAATCGGCATGAGAATTTTTTCCCGATGGATATGTACCAGTTCAAACGTCTCGAAAGACGAGAGTAATCTCAAAAGCTTCCGCTGATAAGGCTTCAAATGTTCTTCTTTGACCTTGAATAGGTCCGTAACTTGATAGACGACCAACATGGAATCCCCAAAAATTTGCAAATGGCGGATGTCTGCCAAGATGGCCATTTCCAAGCCGATTGCCAAGGCCTTGTATTCCGCCGTATTGTTAGTGCATTCGAACACGAATTTAAAGGAAAATGATACAAGGGCACCTTCCGGTGATCGAAACACAATGCCTGCCCCTCCGTTGTTCTGTGAGTCCAACCTATTAGGAGATCCATTGAAAAACATAAGCCAGGGTTCAAAAACAGTCGTGGCTTTGTGATATTCGCTCAAAAGTGCTTATTTTAAGCAATTATCCTTTTAGCATTATCGCACTCTCCTACGTAAAACTGCTCTAATTATCCACTTTTCTACGTAAGAGTCTATCTTATTGCGTAGAACACACTTTTCTGGACGAAATGGTATATTTGCATGCATTAAACACATTTTTAGAAGTTTAGATATTAAGCCGTTCTGATTAAGTCTCATTACGCGCTTCTTCTGTCGCAGGAAACCCTGATTGGATGATTCTCGAGACTTGTGGTCCCACATGGATCATGAAAGCCCATTATCAAAGCTTAAAGAGTCCACAGGCTATGTCTAGAAGATATGAGCTTATTACGGGCTGAACAAGGGGATCGAAGAGCTGGCCCAAGGAACCACGATAGCGAGAGAGCTGATAACCAAGAGAAGGACCAAAGCATTTAAAGCCACATCAAATGATGGCCTGCTCTACTGGCAAAGCTTAAGTGAAGAACAATGGAAAACCAGGGTTCATGACCCTCTGCCAATACTTTTTCTGATATTTTCTCTCTCATCTCTCCTTATTTTCTCTCTCTTCATTTCTCGGTCCTCGAATCTATTGACTTAACCCCAGAACTCCTGCTCATTGGCTCTGTCTCATCTCCCTTAGCTTTCTGACCGTTGGATCTTCCATCGGGCCGTTGAATCTCTATAGATCGCCATGTGATCTATCAATTCTATGCATCCGACCATCCGATCGTGCTACTGATCAGTCAATCATCCATCCTATCAACCACCCGATCTCCATTGTAAAATATCAGTCCCTAAGGCAGGTTTGATTGTAGAGAAATGCCTCAGATGATTGATTGTGGCTGAGAGCGTAGAGCTCGATTTTCGAAGAAAGGAAAATACATCTTTCCTTGATGGGTATTTCAAGGGGAAAATGCATTTTTTTCTCCCCTGGCAACCAAACGCACCCCAACCCACATCCATCGAGCCCAGTGGCCCACTATCCTTCTCACCTACCTTCTGGCCCATGGCGGATGCACTCTGGGCCCACGATTTTTAGCGTTCCCATTGGCCAACCACTGGCCGACTCGTGGCGTCATCTCTCGGCCAACCACTGGCCAACACGTGGCATCAGCTCTTGGCCTAGTGGTCATGGCCAAACGGCCCATAAACCTCGAGCCCAAGCCCGCAAGTTCAAATAGACAAATAAAAAAAAAAAAAAAAATAGATTTTTTTTAGAAACCGTGAGTTTCCAAAAGAGAAACCCACGGCTTCTCTATTAGAGGAGAGCCTTCTCTTCTTTGAGGGTTCTCTCTCCTTTTCTCTTTCTCCCTCTTTCCCTCTTCTTTCTTCCTCCCTCTGGCCCTCTTCTCTCTTCCGGCGGATTCTTTCGGCGAGTGGGCGGACTGTCTTCTTCTTCTTCTATTTCTTCTTCTCCTTCTTCTTCTTCTTCTTCTTCTTCTTCTCCTTCTTCTTCTTCTTCTTCTTCTTCTCCTTCTTCTTCTTCTTCTTCTTCTGCTTCTTCGTTTTCTTCTTCTTTTGCCGGAGTTGCAGGTCTGCAACTCCGGCCGGCGAACTGTGCTCCACCACCGTCCTCACCACAGCAGGCAACGGTGAGGTTCCTCCCCTTCTTCCTTCTCTTCTTTCCTCTTCCTCTCTTCCCTTTCTTCTTCTTCTTCTTCTTCTTCTTCTTCTTCTTCTTCTTCTTCTTTTCACGTTCTTACCGGAGTTGCCGCTGCAACTCCGGCCTCCACCACCAACCAGCAACCACGTTGCTGTTCTTTCACCTATCCTCCACGTTTTTGACTCCACTGTTAACCCATCTCCACCACGATCTTCCCCGCTTGAGGTTTCACCACCGCCCAGCATAGTGGAACGACCAGCACGTCCAGTCCACCATTAGCGCCTCCATCATCACCTGCACTTCTCCCTCGTGCCCTTCCTTGCCATTCCGCCTCTCTCTCAACCACCACCATTGAAGAATAGGGGAGATGCCCTCAAAGAGTTGCTGCTGCAACTGTCACCACACCGCCCCTTCATCTTCTTCTTCACATCACGGCCGGAGTTGCAGGTTTGCAACTCCGGCGTTAATAGCGTGAATAATAAAAAATAAAAAAAAAAAGAAAGAGAAGAAAGAGAAGGGGAGGTAGCCTACCTGCTGCTCTACCGAACAGCAACGCTGTTCTCCTCACTTGCACTAGCCCCTTGTTGGTCACCTACTGCTGGAGCACCGCCCCCTTCATCTTCAACTCTACCGCCTTCACCACTAGCCACCGGATCGCCTTCCTCCTAGCACCGCTCCTTCCATTTGCCACCACCAAAGACGCCTCCATTCTCTAGCAACCACTCTCCTCCATCCTCCTTCAACCAGCGCAACGATCAACAGGTGGAGCGCCTCCACAACACTGCCAGTAACTAAGGGTGATTATCGTCCTCCACATCAGCAAGTTTTTGACACCCTTCTCCTCCAAAAGTCTGCATCTTGCCGGCAAACAACCAATCCACGTCCTCCCTTGGGTTGGGTATCATCAATCTTGGGCCGAACTCCAAGGCCAACCATGGCCGATCTGAGACGCACTATTCACGAGGTCAAATTCCTCATCTCATGGCCAAGAGGTAAACCATGGTACTTTCTCTCTCTAGCCCATATTTTTCTCTTTTTATCTCTTTATTTCTCTCTCTCTCTAGACTCTTTAGATTTTCCGTTCTCTCTCTACCTCCCTCTCTTATTAAAATGCTTTCTAGTTTAATTATTTGTCAGATTTTTGCTGTAAAAGACAATTTTGATTAAATGAAGTTGATTTGAATAAAATTATGTTCCATTCTCTGCAAATTTCCCGTCATTTTATGTCATTATTGCGCTAACCCGACTAATCCCGAGTGAGGATCGACATCCGACACGAATCCCTATACAAATATCTATCAATTTTGCAGGATAATCGGATAAAAATTACAAAATATGTTGAAGTTAGGGTTTCCGTAACCAACGACGCGGAAAAATCCTACTTTCAAATGGCGCCGCTGCCGCTCGGGTGTACGGGAGTGCGAAAAAGGACGTAAAGACGGAATTAGAAAGTTGCTGAAGCGAAAAGCTGCTCAATTTGGCCAGCCCGACCTTTTCGGAAAACTTTTTATTTTTTGTTTTTAGTGATTTTTAGCAGTTTTTAATTACTATTTTTAATGCCTCGGAAGGCCGAGTGCAATTTGTAATAATTTAGGAATTTTACTGCTTTCCAAATAACTGCTAGATCTTGTTCTAGGGTTTTTTAGAAACCCTAGATTAAGTGGAAATTACCAAAAAAATAATAAAATCAAAATTCAAAAAAAATTAGGGTTTTATATTCTGCAGATTTTTAGAAATCACCAATCCAGGATTTGCGATTTTTGGAAAGATTCCAAAATCTTGAAACTCTGCTTAATTAGGGTTTCCCCTCTTAGAAGTTTCCTCTTTAGAAGAATTTCTATCTTTAGAAATCTTCCGAATTTGGAAAAGTCTGCAAAAGGAAACATCCCAAATCTAGCAGAATTTCAATTTTGGGAAATTTTCCAAAATTATAAGGGATCTCGCAATCAAATCTTTCTTAGAAGATCTCCACCGTTCGGGAAACTTTCCAATCTGGGTATTTTCCAATCTGGGAATTCCTAAATTTTAACCCATCTCGAATTTGGAAACTAATTCAAAAACTTGCCTAAATCTAGTGCTTGTTCAGTGAACCCTAAAAAGGCAAGGATCTTCCAAATAGAATCCCGAATACCTAGACCGTGCGCTCTAACTTTTCTGCAGGAACACGATCCAGTGTGGGTAGAGAGCGAAAGCTCAAAGAGGTGGAGTCGGGCCCAAGCCCATTAGGATACCCCTCTCTAACCCACGGAGGAGACCCCGTGGCGTGGCCCACGGGAGGTAAGTCTCTATCCTCGCCTTGAGTGCGATACAGAGCAATTTGGGTGAATCATTGCCGCTTGTCTATTTGCTTTCCCATACATATTATTCGACTTGCGTGGCGTGGCCGTTAATCAATCAACTCTAAAAGAGCAGACCCAGCTCCAAATTGAAACTGGTGGGATTTCATCACCCACCTCATCACTCCAGCTGAAATTGCTCCCCAGGATCCATCTATAATAAAAAGAATCAAGAAGTAGAGCCAATTAGCCCGGTGTTCGAGGAAAAATCCACACAAAGCGAACCCGCTTAACATCCAATCGAAATAAGACCACGAGCGCGGGTCCCTGTTGTCTAACACACCCATAAGTCCCTGCTACTCAAGTACACTGAGCTCGACGTGGCATCTTGGACTATTCGGCGGTTAGTTGCGTGTGGACTAGGAACACGCACCAACCCTAGCTTAACCCGAGGGAAAACTCTTCTTATCCACTTGACCAATCCGGTTAGTCTGGGACGTACTTAAGACAGCCATTGTGTCGCACGTCTGTCTAGGCTTCGGATTGCCTTGTTGTTGACTAGAGTTAGTACTAAAGGATTCGCTCTGAAGAGTGTAGCCTGGTGAGAACCTCTGAGTGCATACAGTAAGTCCGGCGGCTAAGAGATAAACCAGTGGTCCGCCCACTGTCATAATCTACTCCAGCCCCAAAACTAATAAGATAATGCCTAACATATATCCTGATTGTTTAGAATAGGATTATCTGTGCTTGGTGTGCATCATTTAGAATCACCACTCCAGTATCTCCTTTTGGCAACTTTTTGCCAAATCTTGGGCTTGCTTTTTCAAGTAGAAGCCCAGTTGGACCTGTCCTCACCTTTTACTGACTCGATCTGAGAGTTAGTCCACCGCACCCCTCCATCGCCTCTAATGGCAGATGAACGGCCTCTGTATGAGACCTACTACAGTTTCTGTGAGAATCGAGGTGATCACTCTCAATAATGGTATGACAATTCTGCGTATCATCATGATACTCCAGTCGCGCACACTTCTACAGAGTATGATAATCACCGAGATCCGGAGTACAATTCTATACTCCAAGAGCTTAAAAATTCAGTCTCTGCCCTTCGTGCCGCGGTCCAGCAACCTGTGCACCATTCCCAGTCTGTAGGATATTACCCTCCTATCCAGCAAGATGTCTGTACCTTTCCATCTCCAATACAGACCTCCTATGACAACACTTATTATCCGGATAATAGGAGTCACCATAACTTTGGTTGGGAACAGTCTACCCTCTCGCAGCAACTGCCGCAGGATAATTATCCTTCCGGGTTCCATCAACCCAATGGAGAGTATGACTGGCAATACTCGCAATCCCAGTACCCGTCATATCCACAGAATGACTATTCTGATCAACAGTGGGCCCCTCAGGATTTTCAGAGTCAGCAACTAGTCCCAGACTCCACTTTGCCTTACAACTTTCATACCCAGTCGGACTACAATCAAGAGGTGGCACCTCAGCTCCCCTTGGTTGAACTACCTCCATTGGCTACTAACCCTGGTCTAGAGGACCTTCTCTCTAAGTACATTGCCCAGCTAGAGCACCAACAACAGCAATCTATGGAAAGCTTCGAGCAACGTCTAGTTCAATTAGATAATGAGAGACAGGAAGTCAACTTCACTAGTCCACCAATAGCCTATCCTGAGGAGAATGATATGGCCACTGTCTATAATGAGGAGCCACACAATTGGACCCAGTACCACCATTGTGAGGAAGAAATAGAAGTTGTACCCACCCCTAGATCGAGCCAGACTATTGAGGAGCCAGTGTTTCCTTCTTCGGTGCCTTTAAAAGCACCACATCCTGAACCTACCTCAGAGCAACCTATTTCTCACTCTCCCACTGCTGCTTCTAACCTGGACCCTGAAGATGATCATCATGACACTGAGTTTTGTCTCGATCGTAGGATCCCTGCTGTCATAGATCTACCGTTCCTCCCCACCTCCCTTGGATTGTGCAACAATTGTGATGAACCCGAGTCTCAATCTTTGGTGCCCTTAACAGCACCAACTTCTGGACTGAGCACAGAGGAACTTAGTCCCATCTCTATCTCTGATAATTCTCTCTCTGCTCTGAATGCAGACATTCCTACTGATGAGCCATGTCTAGAAAATGGGTCTCCCGCTGTCCTGGACCTACCGATCCCTATCGAGGAGGAACATATTGAGTACAGGGATTGGAACATCCCTATCACATCAGGAAACATCGAGAAAGAGGTCAACAGTTTTCACCCGTCACCCTACGTCGATATTTTCGATGACCCGTGTGCCGTAGAGAGTCTAACTCAGGATTCTCCCGAAGATATATTATCCAAGTGTCATGAACACTGTGAGTCTGACTTCATCTCGGAGTCCAACATTTCTGGTATTACTGATCTGCAGGAGTCTGCTCCATTCAGATACATTCCCGCAAAACTCAATGAGTTTGCGGCTCTGCTAACCACGGTCAGAAAACCCACTACTACTCCCTTCTCAGTCTTTACTGAGAAGCTTCTATCCCTCCCCGCTGAACTAAATGTTTTTGCGGGTCTGCTCAGAGAAACCGCTCCTACTCTCCTCTCAATCTTTACTGAGAAGCTTCGATCCCTCCCAGATCAACTCTGTACTTTTGTCAGTCTGCTCAGAGAGCTCAATGCCCTTCTCTCAATTTACACTGAGAAAGACCTGTTCTGCACAGGTATACCTAGACAAGGGATAGGATAATTGTTTCCGTTCCACCTTAGGGGTCAGTGATATTCGCTCAAAAGTGCTTATTTTAAGCAATTATCCTTTTAGCGTTATTGCATTCTCCTACGTAAAATACTCTATTTACCTACTTTTCTACGTAAGAGTCTCTTCTGTTGCGTAGAACACACTTTTCTGGACGAAATGGTATATTTGCATGCATTAAACACATTTTCGGAAGTCTAGATATTAAGCCGTTCTGATAAAGTCTCATTACGCGCTTCTTCTGTCGCAGGAAACCCGATGGGACGATTCTCAAGACTTGTGGGCCCAAATCGATCATGAAAGCCCATTATCAAAGCTTAAAGAGCCCACATGCTATGACTAGAAGATATGGGCCAAATACGGGTTGAAAAAGAGGATCGAAGAGCTGGCCCAAGGAACCACGAGAGCGGGAGAGCTGATAACCAAGAGAAGGACCAAAGCATTTAAAGCCACATCAAATGATGGCCTGCTCTACTGGCAAAGCTCAAGTGAAGAACAATGGAAAACCAGGGTTCATGACCCTCTGCCAATACTTTTTCTGATATTTTCTCTCTCATCTCTCCTTATTTTCTCTCTCTTCATTTCTCGGTCCTCGAATCTATTGACTTAACCCCAGACCTCCTGCTCATTGGCTCTATCTCATCTCCCTTAGCTTTCTGACCGTTGGATCTTCCATCGGGCCGTTGAATCTCTATAGATCGCCATGTGATCTATCAATTCTATGCATCCGACCATCCGATCATGCTACTGATCAGTCAATCATCCATCCTATCAACCACCCGATCTCCAGTGTAAAATATCAGTCCCTAAGGCAGGTTTGATTGTAGAATAATGCCTCAGATTATTGATCGTGGCTGAGAGCGTAGAGCTCGATTTCCGAAGAAAGGAAAATACATCTTTCCTTGATGGGTATTTCAAGGGGAAAATGCATTTTTCTCTCCTGGCAACCAAACGCACCCTAACCCACATCCATCGAGCCCAGTGGCCCACTATCCTTCTCACCTACCTTCTGGCCCATGGCCGATGCACTCTGGGCCCACGATTTTGAGCATTCCCATTGGCCAACCACTGGCCGACTCGTGGCGTCTTCTCTCGGCCAACCACTGGCCAACACGTGGCATCAGCTTTTGGCCTGGTGGTCATGGCCAAATAGCCCACGAGCCCAAGCCCGTAACCCACATCACTTTTCAAAAATAAAAATTAAAATAAAAAAATAAAAAAATAAAAAAAATGAATTTTTTTTTAGAAACCGTGAGTTTCTAAGTGTAGAAACCCACGGTTTCTACTTAAGGGGAGGGTTGAAAAACCCTCAAGATCTCTCTTCCTCTCCCATTTTTTTCCTCTTTCTTCCTCTTCTGCTCCGCTCCTTCACCTCCGGCGAGCCACCACCGGACTGGTTCGCCGGCTTCTTCTTCTTCTTCTTCTTCTTCTTCTTTCTTCTTCTTCTTCTTCTTCTTCTTCTTCTTCTTCTTCTTCTTTCCCTCCTCCTTCTTCTTCTTCTTCTTTTTCTTCTTCTTCTTCTTCTTCTTCTTCTCCTCTTCCCCCTCCTCTTCGTCTTCTTCCTATTCTGCATAGTCGCCGGAGTTGCAGGCAGCAACTCCGGTCGTCGTCGTCACCACCATCGCCAGCACGTCCTCTCTTCCCCCCTTCTTCTCCTCTTCCTCCTCCTCTTCCTTCTTCTTCCTCTTCTCTTTCTTCTGGCTTCTCTTCTTCTTCTTCCTCTTCTCTTCTTCTATTTTTTTTCCTTACCGGAGTTGCAGGTCTGCAACTCCGGTGTTCATGGTGTTGACACCAGCAACACGCTAATCGCCCCTACCGGTCCATTTTTTTCCATTCTCTCTCTTCACGGTGCTTTCCCTTGCACCACCAGCAGCTACTACAGCCTCCACTGCCAGCCGGATTGGCTCTTCTCCATTAAACTCCACCGCCTGCAACTAACGGACTGGTTTTGAGCCAGCCATCACCGGTCAACCGTTGCTCCCACCACGTCAACACCAGCCTACAACTAACGGCATGCAAGCTTGCAGTCCGTGCTGCCCATTTCCCCCACCGTATGAGTTGCAGACCATCTCCTTTGTCGTCATCACCACCACGTCTGCAACTCCGGGCGTACAAGCCACAACAGCACCGCCCCCTTCCATCTTCTTCGGGCATCTTCCCGCTTGCTGCATCTTCAACGCTGGTGTCGTCTTCACCGGCCACTTGCCGACTGAAACTCCAACGATCTCGCACCATTCTCCCTCACTCTCACGTCCTCCTACGTGCAGGCCGTCCTCCATTACAGCCCACCTACAACACCCTCATTTTCTCCCACTCACAAGCACCGCCATCTTTCACTGGTAAGGAACCAGTCACCACCGTGTGATGCATCCTCTCCGGCCAGCATCCACTTGTAGGTCTGTCCACATCAATTTGCTGTTGCAACTAGCATGGTTAGTGCACCAATGATGGTTCATCACACCAGCAGCCATGTCCTTCATCCTTGCTGTCCCAATGGACTGCAAGAGCAATCCCCTTGCCTGCAACATCACGACGTGATCTTCTTCACGACTATGTTTTTGGGCCAGCACACCGCAACACCAGGCCAGCCAACATCATGCACTCATGATCGACCATCTTTAAGTCCGTTGGCCTATTCCCATTGGTCGATCATCTTCTTCATCACTGGCCGATCCATCCGTTGGTAAGAATTGCAAGGTAACAACCTTTGATCTCTTCTTCCTTTCTCTCTCCTCTTTAGTTTCTCTATAGACCTCTCTCTAGGATTAGATTTATCTCTTCTTCTACCACTTTCTCTCTCTCCTCTTTAACATTTTTTTAACTTTCTCTCTCTAGTTTCTCTCTCTCAAAACCCCTTTCTCTCTCTACATCCCTCTCTTATTAAAATGCTTTCTAGTTTAGTTATTTGTCAGATTTTTGCTGTAAGAGACAATTTTGATTGAATGAAGTTGATTTGAATAATATTATGTTCCATTCTCTGCAAATTTCCCGTCATTTTATGTTCATTATTGCACTAACCCGACTAATCCCAAGTGTGGATCGACATCCGACACGAGCCACTGTACAAGCCTGTGATTTTTGCAGGATTTGAGTAAAAAAAAGAATCGGATAATTACAAAAATGTGTTGAGATTAGGGTTTCCGTTACCAACGACGCGGAAAAACCCTACTACCAAATGGCGCCGCTGCCGCTCGGGTGTTCGGGAGTGCGAAAAAGGACGTAAAGACGGAATTGGAAAGTTGCTAAATCGGAAAGCTGCTCAATTTGGCCAGCCCGACCTTTTCGGGAAACTTTCTATTTTTGGTTTTTAGTGATTTTTAGCAGTTTTTAAATTACTATTTTTAATGCCTCGGAAGGCCGAGTGCAAATTTGTAATAATTTAGGAATTTTACTGCTTTCCATATAACTGCTAGATCTTGTTCTAGGGTTTTTTTAGAAACCCTAGATTAAGTGGAAAATACCAAAAAAATTAAAAATTCAAAATTCAAAAAAAAATTAGGGTTTCATATTCTGCAGATTTTTAGAAATCACCAATCCAGGATTTGCGATTTTTGGAAAGATTCCAAAATCTTGATACTCTGCTTAATTAGGGTTTCCCCTCTTAGAAGTTTCCTCTTTAGAAGAATTTCTATCTTTAGAAATCTTCCGAATTTGGAAAAGTCTGCAAAAGGAAACGCCCCAAATCTAGCAGAATTTCAATTTTGGGAAATTTCCCAAAATTATAAGGGATCTCGCAATCAAATCTTTCTTGGAAGATCTCCACAGTTCGGGAAACTTTCCAATCTAGGTATTTTCCAATCTGGGAATTCCTAAATTTTAACCCATCTCGAACTTGGAAATTAATTCAAAAACTTGCCTAAATCCAGTGCTTGTTCTGTGAACCCTAAAAAGGCAAAGATCTTCCAAATAGAATCCCGACTACCTATACCGTGTGATCTAACTTTTCTGCAGGAACACGATCCAGTGTGGGTCGGGAGCAAAAGCTCAAAGAGGTGGAGTCGGGCCCAAGCCCATTAGGATACCCCTCTCTAACCCACGGAGGCGACCCCGTGGCGTGGCCCACGGGAGGTAAGTCTCTATCCTCGCCTTGAGTGCGATACAGAGCAATTTGGGTGAATCATTGCCGCTTGTCTATTTGCTTTCGCATACATATTATTCGATTTGCGTGGCATGGCCGTTAATAATTGAACATTAATCGAGCAGACCCAGCTCTTTTACAACTGGTGGGATTTCATCACCCACCTCATCACTCCAGCTGAAATTGATCCCCAAGATCCATCTATAATAAAAAGAATCAAGCAGTAGAGCCAATTAGCCCGGTGTTCGAGGAAAAATCCACGCAAAGCGAACCCGCTTAACATCCAATCGAAATAAGACCACGAGCGCGGGTCCCTGTTGTCTAACACACCCATAAGTCCCTGCTACTCAAGTACACTGAGCTCGACGTGGCATCTTGGACTATTCGGCGGTTAGTTGCGTGTGGACTAGGAACACGCACCAACCCTAGCTTAACCCGAGGGAACACTCTTCTTATACACTTGACCAATCCGGTTAGTCTGGGACGTACTTAAGACAGCCATTGTGCCGCACGTCTGTCTAGGCTTCGGATTGCCTTGTTGTTAACTAGAGTTAGTACTAAAGGATTCGCTCTGAAGAGTGTAGCCTGGTGAGAACCTCTGAGTGCAACACAGTTAGTCCGGCGGCTAAAAGATAAACCAGTGGTCCGCCCACTGTCATAATCTACTCTAGCCCCAAAACTAACAAGATAATGCCTAAAATATATCCTGATTGTTTAGAATAGGATTACCTGTGCTTGGTGTGCATCATTTAGAATCACTACTCCAGTGTCTCCTTTTGGCAACTTTTTGCCAAATCTTGGGCTTGCTTTTTCAAGTAGAAGCCCGGTTGGACCTGTCCTAACCTTTTACTGACTCGATCTGAGAGTTAGTCCACCGCACCCCTCTATCGCCTCTAATGGCAGATGAACGGCCTCTGTATGAGACCTACTACAGTTTCTGTGAGAATCGAGGTGATCACTCTCAACAATGGTATGACAATTCTGCGTATCATCATGATACTCCAGTCTCGCACACTTCTACAGGGTATGATAATCACCGAGATCCGGAGTACAATTCTGTACTCCAAGAGCTTAAAAATTCAGTCTCTGCCCTTCGTGCCGCAGTCCAGCAACCTGTGTACCATTCCCAGTCTGTAGGATATTACCCTCCTATCCAGCAAGTTGTCTGTACCTTTCCATCTCCAATGCAGACATCCTATGACAACACTTATTATCAGGATAATAGGAGTCACCATAACTTTGGTTGGGAACAGTCTGCCCTCCCGCAGCAACTGCCGCAGGATAATTATCCTTCGGGTTCCATCAACCCAATGGAGAGTATGACTGGCAATACTCGCAATCCCAGTACCCGTCATATCCACAGAATGACTATTCTGATCAACAGTGGGCCCCTCAGGATTTTCAAAGTCAGCAACTAGTCCCAGACTCCACTTTGCCTTACAACTTTCATACCCAGTCGGACTACAATCAAGAGTTAGCACATCAGCTCCCCTTGGCTGAACCACCTCCGTTGGCTACTACACCCGGTCTAGAGGACCTTCTCTCTCAGTACATTGCCCAGCAACAACAGTATTTCCAAAGTCTAGAGCACCAACAACAGCAATCTATGGAGAGCTTCGAGCAACGTCTAGTTCGATTAGAAAATGAGAGAGAGGAAGTCAACTTCACTAGTCCACCAATAGCCTATCCTGAGGAGAATGATATGGCCACTGTCTATAATGAGGAGCCACACAATTGGACCCAGTACCACCATTGTGAGGAAGAAATAGAAGTTGTACCCACCCCTAGATCGAGCCAGACTATTGAGGAGCCAGTGTTTCCTTCTTCGGTGCCTTTAACAGCACCAAATCTTGAACCTACCTCAGAGCAACCTAATTCTCACTCCACCTCTACTGCCCCTGATGTCGATCTTCATGACACTGAGCTGTGTCTCGATCGTAGGATCCCAACTCTCATAGATCTACCATTCCTCCCCACCTCCCTTGGATTGTGCAACATTAGTGATGAACCCGAGTCGCAATCTTTGGTGCCCTTAACAGCACCAACTTCTGGACTGAGCACAGAGGAACTTAGTCCCATCTCTATCTCTGATAATTCTCTCTCTGCTCTGAATGCAGACATTCCCACCGTAGAGCCGTGTCTAGAAAATGGGCCTCCCGCTGTCCTGGACCTACCAATCACCACCGAGGAGGAACATATTGAATGTAAGGATTGGAACATCCCTATCAAATTAGGAAACATCGAGGGAGAGGTCAACAGTTTTCACCCGTCACCCTACGTCGATATTATCCATGACCCGTGTGCCGTAGAGAGTCTAACTCAGGATTCTCCCGAAGATATATTATCCAAGTGTCATGAACACTGTGAGTCTGACTTCATCTCGGAGTCCAACATTTCTGGTATTACTGATCTGCAGGAGTCTGCTCCATTCAGATACATTCCCGCAAAACTCAATGAGTTTGCGGCTCTGCTAACCACGGTCAGAGAACCCACTCCTACTCTCCTCTCAATCTTTACTGAGAAGCTTCGATCCCTCCCAGATCAACTCCGTACTTTTGTCAATCTGCTCAGAGAGCTCAATGCCCTTCTCTCAATTTACACCGAGAAAGACCTGTTCTACACAGGTATACCTAGACAAGGGATAGGATAATTGTTTCCGTTCCACCTTAGGTGTCAGGAAGACTGCAGATTCACTCAGTCTCCATGAGTTTTATCCTGGTTGGGGGTACTTGATATACCCCCGTCATGTCTGGCTGAAGACGTAAAACTTAGCACTTTCGGAAAGGCAATTCCGGTATTCCTAGAGTACATGAGTCTCATGCATTTGTGATTATTGTTATATCTTTGGCAATGCAGGTACATTCATTCTTCCGATCATCAGGTATCACACACTGTCGAGTTTCTGCCGACTTGGTAACATCCTTCCTGAATCTTTGCATCATCATCACTGATTTCTTATCATTCTATGTCCCGGTCATGAGCACCGAGGACGGTGCTATATTTTGGTTGGGGGTGGGTATTTACCAAAACTCATGTCTTCATTTTAAAAAAAAAAAAAAAAAAAAAAAAAAAAAAAAAAAAAAAAAAAGAAGAAAGTTGTTTTTGGGTGATTTCCGATGTTCTCCAAAAGTTTTCTAGAATTTCAAAAATGTGTCAAATACCCTGACTTTGATTAGCTGAAAACCTCCGTTAAGTCAGTATTGAGGATGTCAATTTTTGTTTAAAGTTAGCGTTGAGTCAATTCAAGCGTGACTACAGCAGGTTTGAAAACTTAGAAAAACTCAGATTCGGCACAATTGTACACTATCAACATCAGAGTCATCCTAAGTTTTGAAACTCTAGAGATCCTGTGAGAAGAATTATGGAGACCTAACCCAGTGAGCTTTCGAACCTTTAATCATTTCAGAGAGTTATACAATAATCCTGAGTCAATGGATGACTCACTATTCTTCATGCCCGCAATATTCGTTGAGAGATCTCATTACCCTTTGATTTGATCATGGAACTCGGAACGACATCAAAATTGGATTACTACAACAGAACCTTCTCTGTATCCAGTCAAGACAGTATACATGATAGTGCAAACCCTAGAAAATGATTTAGGCCATTTTTTCTGAACCATTCAGCCTTTTTTACTCACCTGAATTATACTTCACTAGAAACCCCTTGAGCCATTCTATAAAAGCCTTTTCTTTGTAAACCCATCAACCTAAAATCCAGTCTAGCTACGAAGCATGACTGTCTACCCCTATTTTGAGATGGACAAAAGAATAACTGATGTGGGTATACCGTAAAAAGAAAAGTAAAGAAGAAGAATCAAAAGGAAAAGAAAGTGGTTCAAGCTGAAAACAAAATATGGAAAGAAAGTATGAAGAAGAGCTGAAAAGAAATTGAGCAGTCTCAGAAATATCAAGAAAAAAAGAAAAATACGAAAAAAAAAAGGGAAAAAGAACCAGATAATGGTGTTACGTCACAGGAAAAATTCAAGAAAATGGCAATATCCTCTCAAGATCTTTGAAATCCTGTATTCCTTTATCTCTCTACACCTGACCTAAGCCTCATTACAACCCAGGAAAGTCCTACTTGATTCTAGGATAGCACGATCATAAAATGTGGAGATTGGAGAAGGAGAAGCTATAGAGTTTGATCTAACGTTCCCGAGTGAAGTGGTATTCCAATCATGAGATCTTCTTCTGTTAAAGATGTCCTTCCTTCAAATAATACATATGTGAGATCTTTGCCTTCATATATCAATACATCTCCTCACATATAAATTGAGAGAAAAGAAGAAAACCCTTCTTGTGTGATTCTATTCTGAGTGCTAAACGTGTGAGATTTGAGGTCGAGGCATAAAAACTTAGAGGTGATCTAGAAATCTTTACTGTCGGATGATGAGAATGTTGAGCACACACACACGCAGAGTCTGACCATTCTGGGTCATGATTATCAGTCTGTAGTCTTGCAAATACTTTCCAACTCTTCGCTAGCATGTAACTGTTTTTGCATCCATTCAATGATTTGACGAACGGTGTTTTCCCGGAGCTAATATGAAAAAGTGTGCAGCATGTGCAGAGCCCTTTTAAGCTCATTTATTTCGCACTAATTGCCAAGGATTGGCAATATGCTGGTTGGGGGTTGTGATATTCGCTCAAAAGTGCTTATTTTAAGCAATTATCCTTTTAGCGTTATTGCATTCTCCTACGTAAAATACTCTATTTACCTACTTTTCTACGTAAGAGTCTCTTCTGTTGCGTAGAACACACTTTTCTGGACGAAATGGTATATTTGCATGCATTAAACACATTTTCGGAAGTCTAGATATTAAGCCGTTCTGATAAAGTCTCATTACGCGCTTCTTCTGTCGCAGGAAACCCGATGGGACGATTCTCAAGACTTGTGGGCCCAAATCGATCATGAAAGCCCATTATCAAAGCTTAAAGAGCCCACATGCTATGACTAGAAGATATGGGCCAAATACGGGTTGAAAAAGAGGATCGAAGAGCTGGCCCAAGGAACCACGAGAGCGGGAGAGCTGATAACCAAGAGAAGGACCAAAGCATTTAAAGCCACATCAAATGATGGCCTGCTCTACTGGCAAAGCTCAAGTGAAGAACAATGGAAAACCAGGGTTCATGACCCTCTGCCAATACTTTTTCTGATATTTTCTCTCTCATCTCTCCTTATTTTCTCTCTCTTCATTTCTCGGTCCTCGAATCTATTGACTTAACCCCAGACCTCCTGCTCATTGGCTCTATCTCATCTCCCTTAGCTTTCTGACCGTTGGATCTTCCATCGGGCCGTTGAATCTCTATAGATCGCCATGTGATCTATCAATTCTATGCATCCGACCATCCGATCATGCTACTGATCAGTCAATCATCCATCCTATCAACCACCCGATCTCCAGTGGAAAATATCAGTCCCTAAGGCAGGTTTGATTGTAGAATAATGCCTCAGATTATTGATCGTGGCTGAGAGCGTAGAGCTCGATTTCCGAAGAAAGGAAAATACATCTTTCCTTGATGGGTATTTCAAGGGGAAAATGCATTTTTCTCCCCTGGCAACCAAACGCACCCTAACCCACATCCATCGAGCCCAGTGGCCCACTATCCTTCTCACCTACCTTCTGGCCCATGGCCGATGCACTCTGGGCCCACGATTTTGAGCATTCCCATTGGCCAACCACTGGCCGACTCGTGGCGTCTTCTCTCGGCCAACCACTGGCCAACACGTGGCATCAGCTTTTGGCCTGGTGGTCATGGCCAAATAGCCCACGAGCCCAAGCCCGTAACCCACATCACTTTTCAAAAATAAAAATTAAAATAAAAAAATAAAAAAATAAAAAAAATGAATTTTTTTTTAGAAACCGTGAGTTTCTAAGTGTAGAAACCCACGGTTTCTACTTAAGGGGAGGGTTGAAAAACCCTCAAGATCTCTCTTCCTCTCCCATTTTTTTCCTCTTTCTTCCTCTTCTGACCCGCTCCTTCACCTCCGGCGAGCCACCACCGGACTGGTTCGCCGGCTTCTTCTTCTTCTTCTTCTTCTTCTTTTTCTTCTTCTTCTTCTTCTTCTTCTTCTTCTTCTTCTTCTTCTTCTTCTTCTTCTTTCCCTCCTCCTTCTTCTTCTTCTTCTTTTTCTTCTTCTTCTTCTTCTTCTTCTTCTCCTCTTCCCCCTCCTCTTCGTCTTCTTCGTCTTCTTCCTATTCTGCATAGTCGCCGGAGTTGCAGGCAGCAACTCCGGTCGTCGTCGTCACCACCACCGCCAGCACGTCCTCTCTTCCCCCCTTCTTCTCCTCTTCCTCCTCCTCTTCCTTCTTCTTCCTCTTCTCTTTCTTCTGGCTTCTCTTCTTCTTCTTCCTCTTCTCTTCTTCTATTTTTTTTCCTTACCGGAGTTGCAGGTCTGCAACTCCGGTGTTCATGGTGTTGACACCAGCAACACGCTAATCGCCCCTACCGGTCCATTTTTTTCCATTCTCTCTCTTCACGGTGCTTTCCCTTGCACCACCAGCAGCTACTACAGCCTCCACTGCCAGCCGGATTGGCTCTTCTCCATTAAACTCCACCGCCTGCAACTAACGGACTGGTTTTGAGCCAGCCATCACCGGTCAACTGTTGCTCCCACCACGTCAACACCAGCCTACAACTAACGGCATGCAAGCTTGCAGTCCGTGCTGCCCATTTCCCCCACCGTATGAGTTGCAGACCATCTCCTTTGTCGTCATCACCACCACGTCTGCAACTCCGGGCGTACAAGCCACAACAGCACCGCCCCCTTCCATCTTCTTCGGGCATCTTCCCGCTTGCTGCATCTTCAACGCTGGTGTCGTCTTCACCGGCCACTTGTCGACTGAAACTCCAACGATCTCGCACCATTCTCCCTCACTCTCACGTCCTCCTACGTGCAGGCCGTCCTCCATTACAGCCCACCTACAACACCCTCATTTTCTCCCACTCACAAGCACCGCCATCTTTCACTGGTAAGGAACCAGTCACCACCGTGTGATGCATCCTCTCCGGCCAGCATCCACTTGTAGGTCTGTCCACATCAATTTGCTGTTGCAACTAGCATGGTTAGTGCACCAATGATGGTTCATCACACCAGCAGCCATGTCCTTCATCCTTGCTGTCCCAATGGACTGCAAGAGCAATCCCCTTGCCTGCAACATCACGACGTGATCTTCTTCACGACTATGTTTTTGGGCCAGCACACCGCAACACCAGGCCAGCCAACATCATGCACTCATGATCGACCATCTTTAAGTCCGTTGGCCTATTCCCATTGGTCGATCATCTTCTTCATCACTGGCCGATCCATCCGTTGGTAAGAATTGCAAGGTAACAACCTTTGATCTCTTCTTCCTTTCTCTCTCCTCTTTAGTTTCTCTATAGACCTCTCTCTAGGATTAGATTTATCTCTTCTTCTACCACTTTCTCTCTCTCCTCTTTAACATTTTTTTAACTTTCTCTCTCTAGTTTCTCTCTCTCAAAACCCCTTTCTCTCTCTACATCCCTCTCTTATTAAAATGCTTTCTAGTTTAGTTATTTGTCAGATTTTTGCTGTAAGAGACAATTTTGATTGAATGAAGTTGATTTGAATAATATTATGTTCCATTCTCTGCAAATTTCCCGTCATTTTATGTTCATTATTGCACTAACCCGACTAATCCCAAGTGTGGATCGACATCCGACACGAGCCACTGTACAAGCCTGTGATTTTTGCAGGATTTGAGTAAAAAAAAGAATCGGATAATTACAAAAATGTGTTGAGATTAGGGTTTCCGTTACCAACGACGCGGAAAAACCCTACTACCAAATGGCGCCGCTGCCGCTCGGGTGTTCGGGAGTGCGAAAAAGGACGTAAAGACGGAATTGGAAAGTTGCTAAATCGGAAAGCTGCTCAATTTGGCCAGCCCGACCTTTTCGGGAAACTTTCTATTTTTGGTTTTTAGTGATTTTTAGCAGTTTTTAAATTACTATTTTTAATGCCTCGGAAGGCCGAGTGCAAATTTGTAATAATTTAGGAATTTTACTGCTTTCCATATAACTGCTAGATCTTGTTCTAGGGTTTTTTTAGAAACCCTAGATTAAGTGGAAAATACCAAAAAAATTAAAAATTCAAAATTCAAAAAAAAATTAGGGTTTCATATTCTGCAGATTTTTAGAAATCACCAATCCAGGATTTGCGATTTTTGGAAAGATTCCAAAATCTTGATACTCTGCTTAATTAGGGTTTCCCCTCTTAGAAGTTTCCTCTTTAGAAGAATTTCTATCTTTAGAAATCTTCCGAATTTGGAAAAGTCTGCAAAAGGAAACGCCCCAAATCTAGCAGAATTTCAATTTTGGGAAATTTCCCAAAATTATAAGGGATCTCGCAATCAAATCTTTCTTGGAAGATCTCCACAGTTCGGGAAACTTTCCAATCTAGGTATTTTCCAATCTGGGAATTCCTAAATTTTAACCCATCTCGAACTTGGAAATTAATTCAAAAACTTGCCTAAATCCAGTGCTTGTTCTGTGAACCCTAAAAAGGCAAAGATCTTCCAAATAGAATCCCGACTACCTAGACCGTGTGATCTAACTTTTCTGCAGGAACACGATCCAGTGTGGGTCGGGAGCAAGAGCTCAAAGAGGTGGAGTCGGGCCCAAGCCCATTAGGATACCCCTCTCTAACCCACGGAGGCGACCCCGTGGCGTGGCCCACGGGAGGTAAGTCTCTATCCTCGCCTTGAGTGCGATACAGAGCAATTTGGGTGAATCATTGCCGCTTGTCTATTTGCTTTCGCATACATATTATTCGATTTGCGTGGCATGGCCGTTAATAATTGAACATTAATCGAGCAGACCCAGCTCTTTTACAACTGGTGGGATTTCATCACCCACCTCATCACTCCAGCTGAAATTGATCCCCAAGATCCATCTATAATAAAAAGAATCAAGCAGTAGAGCCAATTAGCCCGGTGTTCGAGGAAAAATCCACGCAAAGCGAACCCGCTTAACATCCAATCGAAATAAGACCACGAGCGCGGGTCCCTGTTGTCTAACACACCCATAAGTCCCTGCTACTCAAGTACACTGAGCTCGACGTGGCATCTTGGACTATTCGGCGGTTAGTTGCGTGTGGACTAGGAACACGCACCAACCCTAGCTTAACCCGAGGGAACACTCTTCTTATACACTTGATATTCGCTCAAAAGTGCTTATTTTAAGCACTTATCCTGATTAGCGTTATCGCACTCTCCTACGTAAAACTGCTCTAATTATCCACTTTTCTACGTAAGAGTCTATCTCATTGCGTAAAACACACTTTTCTGGACGAAATGGTATATTTGCATGCATTAAACACATTTTCGGAAGTCTAAATATTAAGCCGTTCTGATTACGCGCTTCTTCTGTCGCAGGACACCCCGATGGGACGATTTTCGAGACTTGTGGGCCCAAATCGATCATGAAAGCTCATTATCAAAGCTTAACAAGCCCACATGCTATAACTAGAAGATATGGGCCAAATATGGGCTGAATAAGAGGACCAAAAAGTCGGCCCAAAGAACGAAGAGAGTAGGAGAGCCAATGACCAAGAGACGGACCAAAGCGTTTAAAGCCACATGAGTCAGCAAAGAATGATGGTCGACTCTACTGGAGAAGCGTGAGGATGGTCACAGTGAAGAACAGGGTTCCCGCCAGTGCTTTTTTCCATTTTTTTTGATACTTTTTCTCTCAT
Source organism: Euptelea pleiosperma (assembly GCA_035048495.1). Lineage (NCBI taxonomy): Eukaryota > Viridiplantae > Streptophyta > Magnoliopsida > Ranunculales > Eupteleaceae > Euptelea > Euptelea pleiosperma. The sequence continues at coordinate 14,430,820 of CM068542.1, forward strand.
CTCTCCTTATTCTCTCTCTCTCTTCATCTCTCGATCCTCGAATCTACTGACCTAACCCCAGAACTCCTGCCTATCAGCTCTATCTCATCTCCCTTAGCTTTCTGACCGTTGGATCTTCCATCGGACCGTTGGATCTTCAATCAGACCGTTGGATCTCTCTAGATCCGTCGATCTACCAATCTGAGTCCCAATCAAGTCACCATCCATCCGATCGCCATCAGACTGTCTGCCACATCATTCTGTGAGATGATGGACATCATCAACCCATGAGGGCCAATAGCCGGGCCCATCTTCATCGACCCGCTGACCGACCAGTTAGTGGACCCCGCAAATTTCAAAAATAATTTTAATTAAATGGGGGGTCCACTAATTGGGGAGATTCCCCATAGAAAAGTAGGTTTTTACTTAAACAAAAAAAAAAAAAAAAAAAAATATTTTTTATTTTCAAAAATAAGAGGGAGAAGGGTTCGTTCGAACCCTAATCCCCCTCCCATCTCTTTCTCTCCTCTCCAAAATCATTTTCAAACAATTTCCTATCATTCTTCTCCTTTTTTTTCTTCTTTCTTTTTCTCCTCCTCTTCATCTTCTTCATGTCTTCGCCGGAGTTGCCTGCAACTCCGGCCGTCTGGTGAGGCCTCCTCTTCTTCTTCTTCTTCTTCTTCTTCTTCCTCTTCCGCTTCCTCTTCTGCTCCTTCCTCTTTGCTTCTGTGTGCAGCACGTCCTCCTTCCTCTTTGCTGCTGTGTGCAGCTCGTCTTCCATCATTCCTTCACCGCCTGAACCAGTCCGTCAACCACCGCCTGCCTCCACCCTTTTCAATCCGTGAGCTCCTCTCATCTCCGCCCACCACCCTCCTTGGATTGCTGCCCATCTCCACCACCGTGTGCAACTCCTCAAACTGCCAACCACACACCACTACCGTCGAAGTTGCGGGTTCACCTTCCACTACCGCCCTCACCGGAGTTGCGCCTGCAACTCCGGTCGTTCGTGCCACACCTGCAGGACCTCTCTACTCTCCACGATCTCTCCACCTTCTCCTCCTAAACCGCCCATCTTCCCTTGGGATAGACGGTGGCTGTTCTTCCAACAGCCACCATCGTTTCATCCCCTTCTCTCTCCCAAAAACGAAAAAAAAAAAAACCAAAAGGAGAGGAGAAGAGGAAAGAAAGGATGTACCTGTGCGCTCCACCTCCTTCCACAACCACCGAATCTTGTTGCTAAGTGCAGCAAGCAAACGCCACCCTACAGCACTACTCCACCTCCATTAACACCGGTGACCGCCTCACGAACCAGCAAATGTCCACGCCCTCTTTACGGTAAGTCCTTGACAGTTCTGACGGTTTCCTCTCAAGTCCGGCCTGCAACACGCCGGAAACCACCGTTGAACCAGCAGATCCACACAAGTTGCAGCCCTCCTTCGTCCCTCCATCATTACCACCATCAATGCAACCTCAAAGGCTTCACCATCTTGTTGGCTCCACCCACAATCTCCACTCCATCAATGATCGAGTCAATGGCCGAGTCCTCCTCTCACTTGGCTGATCTCATTGCTACAACTCTCGGTAAGTGTGAAAGGTAAAACCTTCATTCTTCTCTCTCTAGTTTCTCTCTCTCAAAACCCCTTTCTCTCTCTACATCCCTCTCTTATTAAAATGCTTTCTAGTTTAGTTATTTTGTTAGATTTTTGCTGTAAAAGACAATTTTGATTGAATGAAGTTGATTTGAATAAAATTATGTTCCATTCTCTATAAATTTCCCGTCATTTTATGTCATTATTGCGCTAATCCGACTAATCCCGAGTGCGGATCGACATCCGACACGAACCACTGTGCAAAATTGCTCATTCTACAGGTTAAATGTCTCGGATAAATTAAAAATGTGTTGAAGTTAGGGTTTCCGTAACCAACGACGCGGAAAAATCCTACTTTCAACACTTGACCAATCCGGTTAGTCTGGGACGTACTTAAGACAGCCATTGTGCCGCACGTCTGTCTAGGCTTCGGATTGCCTTGTTGTTAACTAGAGTTAGTACTAAAGGATTCGCTCTGAAGAGTGTAGCCTGGTGAGAACCTCTGAGTGCAACACAGTTAGTCCGGCGGCTAAAAGATAAACCAGTGGTCCGCCCACTGTCATAATCTACTCTAGCCCCAAAACTAACAAGATAATGCCTAAAATATATCCTGATTGTTTAGAATAGGATTACCTGTGCTTGGTGTGCATCATTTAGAATCACTACTCCAGTGTCTCCTTTTGGCAACTTTTTGCCAAATCTTGGGCTTGCTTTTTCAAGTAGAAGCCCGGTTGGACCTGTCCTAACCTTTTACTGACTCGATCTGAGAGTTAGTCCACCGCACCCCTCTATCGCCTCTAATGGCAGATGAACGGCCTCTGTATGAGACCTACTACAGTTTATGTGAGAATCGAGGTGATCACTCTCAACAATGGTATGACAATTCTGCGTATCATCATGATACTCCAGTCTCGCACACTTCTACAGGGTATGATAATCACCGAGATCCGGAGTACAATTCTGTACTCCAAGAGCTTAAAAATTCAGTCTCTGCCCTTCGTGCCGCAGTCCAGCAACCTGTGTACCATTCCCAGTCTGTAGGATATTACCCTCCTATCCAGCAAGTTGTCTGTACCTTTCCATCTCCAATGCAGACATCCTATGACAACACTTATTATCAGGATAATAGGAGTCACCATAACTTTGGTTGGGAACAGTCTGCCCTCCCGCAGCAACTGCCGCAGGATAATTATCCTTCCGGGTTCCATCAACCCAATGGAGAGTATGACTGGCAATACTCGCAATCCCAGTACCCGTCATATCCACAGAATGACTATTCTGATCAACAGTGGGCCCCTCAGGATTTTCAAAGTCAGCAACTAGTCCCAGACTCCACTTTGCCTTACAACTTTCATACCCAGTCGGACTACAATCAAGAGTTAGCACATCAGCTCCCCTTGGCTGAACCACCTCCGTTGGCTACTACACCCGGTCTAGAGGACCTTCTCTCTCAGTACATTGCCCAGCAACAACAGTATTTCCAAAGTCTAGAGCACCAACAACAGCAATCTATGGAGAGCTTCGAGCAACGTCTAGTTCGATTAGAAAATGAGAGAGAGGAAGTCAACTTCACTAGTCCACCAATAGCCTATCCTGAGGAGAATGATATGGCCACTGTCTATAATGAGGAGCCACACAATTGGACCCAGTACCACCATTGTGAGGAAGAAATAGAAGTTGTACCCACCCCTAGATCGAGCCAGACTATTGAGGAGCCAGTGTTTCCTTCTTCGGTGCCTTTAACAGCACCAAATCTTGAACCTACCTCAGAGCAACCTAATTCTCACTCCACCTCTACTGCCCCTGATGTCGATCTTCATGACACTGAGCTGTGTCTCGATCGTAGGATCCCAACTCTCATAGATCTACCATTCCTCCCCACCTCCCTTGGATTGTGCAACATTAGTGATGAACCCGAGTCGCAATCTTTGGTGCCCTTAACAGCACCAACTTCTGGACTGAGCACAGAGGAACTTAGTCCCATCTCTATCTCTGATAATTCTCTCTCTGCTCTGAATGCAGACATTCCCACCGTAGAGCCGTGTCTAGAAAATGGGCCTCCCGCTGTCCTGGACCTACCAATCACCACCGAGGAGGAACATATTGAATGTAAGGATTGGAACATCCCTATCAAATTAGGAAACATCGAGGGAGAGGTCAACAGTTTTCACCCGTCACCCTACGTCGATATTATCCATGACCCGTGTGCCGTAGAGAGTCTAACTCAGGATTCTCCCGAAGATATATTATCCAAGTGTCATGAACACTGTGAGTCTGACTTCATCTCGGAGTCCAACATTTCTGGTATTACTGATCTGCAGGAGTCTGCTCCATTCAGATACATTCCCGCAAAACTCAATGAGTTTGCGGCTCTGCTAACCACGGTCAGAGAACCCACTCCTACTCTCCTCTCAATCTTTACTGAGAAGCTTCGATCCCTCCCAGATCAACTCCGTACTTTTGTCAATCTGCTCAGAGAGCTCAATGCCCTTCTCTCAATTTACACCGAGAAAGACCTGTTCTACACAGGTATACCTAGACAAGGGATAGGATAATTGTTTCCGTTCCACCTTAGGTGTCAGGAAGACTGCAGATTCACTCAGTCTCCATGAGTTTTATCCTGGTTGGGGGTACTTGATATACCCCCGTCATGTCTGGCTGAAGACGTAAAACTTAGCACTTTCGGAAAGGCAATTCCGGTATTCCTAGAGTACATGAGTCTCATGCATTTGTGATTATTGTTATATCTTTGGCAATGCAGGTACATTCATTCTTCCGATCATCAGGTATCACACACTGTCGAGTTTCTGCCGACTTGGTAACATCCTTCCTGAATCTTTGCATCATCATCACTGATTTCTTATCATTCTATGTCCCGGTCATGAGCACCGAGGACGGTGCTATATTTTGGTTGGGGGTGGGTATTTACCAAAACTCATGTCTTCATTTTAAAAAAAAAAAAAAAAAAAAAAAAAAAAAAAAAAAAAAAAAGAAGAAAGTTGTTTTTGGGTGATTTCCGATGTTCTCCAAAAGTTTTCTAGAATTTCAAAAATGTGTCAAATACCCTGACTTTGATTAGCTGAAAACCTCCGTTAAGTCAGTATTGAGGATGTCAATTTTTGTTTAAAGTTAGCGTTGAGTCAATTCAAGCGTGACTACAGCAGGTTTGAAAACTTAGAAAAACTCAGATTCGGCACAATTGTACACTATCAACATCAGAGTCATCCTAAGTTTTGAAACTCTAGAGATCCTGTGAGAAGAATTATGGAGACCTAACCCAGTGAGCTTTCGAACCTTTAATCATTTCAGAGAGTTATACAATAATCCTGAGTCAATGGATGACTCACTATTCTTCATGCCCGCAATATTCGTTGAGAGATCTCATTACCCTTTGATTTGATCATGGAACTCGGAACGACATCAAAATTGGATTACTACAACAGAACCTTCTCTGTATCCAGTCAAGACAGTATACATGATAGTGCAAACCCTAGAAAATGATTTAGGCCATTTTTTCTGAACCATTCAGCCTTTTTTACTCACCTGAATTATACTTCACTAGAAACCCCTTGAGCCATTCTATAAAAGCCTTTTCTTTGTAAACCCATCAACCTAAAATCCAGTCTAGCTACGAAGCATGACTGTCTACCCCTATTTTGAGATGGACAAAAGAATAACTGATGTGGGTATACCGTAAAAAGAAAAGTAAAGAAGAAGAATCAAAAGGAAAAGAAAGTGGTTCAAGCTGAAAACAAAATATGGAAAGAAAGTATGAAGAAGAGCTGAAAAGAAATTGAGCAGTCTCAGAAATATCAAGAAAAAAAGAAAAATACGAAAAAAAAAAAGGGAAAAAGAACCAGATAATGGTGTTACGTCACAGGAAAAATTCAAGAAAATGGCAATATCCTCTCAAGATCTTTGAAATCCTGTATTCCTTTATCTCTCTACACCTGACCTAAGCCTCATTACAACCCAGGAAAGTCCTACTTGATTCTAGGATAGCACGATCATAAAATGTGGAGATTGGAGAAGGAGAAGCTATAGAGTTTGATCTAACGTTCCCGAGTGAAGTGGTATTCCAATCATGAGATCTTCTTCTGTTAAAGATGTCCTTCCTTCAAATAATACATATGTGAGATCTTTGCCTTCATATATCAATACATCTCCTCACATATAAATTGAGAGAAAAGAAGAAAACCCTTCTTGTGTGATTCTATTCTGAGTGCTAAACGTGTGAGATTTGAGGTCGAGGCATAAAAACTTAGAGGTGATCTAGAAATCTTTACTGTCGGATGATGAGAATGTTGAGCACACACACACGCAGAGTCTGACCATTCTGGGTCATGATTATCAGTCTGTAGTCTTGCAAATACTTTCCAACTCTTCGCTAGCATGTAACTGTTTTTGCATCCATTCAATGATTTGACGAACGGTGTTTTCCCGGAGCTAATATGAAAAAGTGTGCAGCATGTGCAGAGCCCTTTTAAGCTCATTTATTTCGCACCAATTGCCAAGGATTGGCAATATGCTGGTTGGGGGTTGTGATATTCGCTCAAAAGTGCTTATTTTAAGCAATTATCCTTTTAGCGTTATTGCATTCTCCTACGTAAAATACTCTATTTACCTACTTTTCTACGTAAGAGTCTCTTCTGTTGCGTAGAACACACTTTTCTGGACGAAATGGTATATTTGCATGCATTAAACACATTTTCGGAAGTCTAGATATTAAGCCGTTCTGATAAAGTCTCATTACGCGCTTCTTCTGTCGCAGGAAACCCGATGGGACGATTCTCAAGACTTGTGGGCCCAAATCGATCATGAAAGCCCATTATCAAAGCTTAAAGAGCCCACATGCTATGACTAGAAGATATGGGCCAAATACGGGTTGAAAAAGAGGATCGAAGAGCTGGCCCAAGGAACCACGAGAGCGGGAGAGCTGATAACCAAGAGAAGGACCAAAGCATTTAAAGCCACATCAAATGATGGCCTGCTCTACTGGCAAAGCTCAAGTGAAGAACAATGGAAAACCAGGGTTCATGACCCTCTGCCAATACTTTTTCTGATATTTTCTCTCTCATCTCTCCTTATTTTCTCTCTCTTCATTTCTCGGTCCTCGAATCTATTGACTTAACCCCAGACCTCCTGCTCATTGGCTCTATCTCATCTCCCTTAGCTTTCTGACCGTTGGATCTTCCATCGGGCCGTTGAATCTCTATAGATCGCCATGTGATCTATCAATTCTATGCATCCGACCATTCGATCATGCTACTGATCAGTCAATCATCCATCCTATCAACCACCCGATCTCCAGTGTAAAATATCAGTCCCTAAGGCAGGTTTGATTGTAGAATAATGCCTCAGATTATTGATCGTGGCTGAGAGCGTAGAGCTCGATTTCCGAAGAAAGGAAAATACATCTTTCCTTGATGGGTATTTCAAGGGGAAAATGCATTTTTCTCCCCTGGCAACCAAACGCACCCTAACCCACATCCATCGAGCCCAGTGGCCCACTATCCTTCTCACCTACCTTCTGGCCCATGGCCGATGCACTCTGGGCCCACGATTTTGAGCATTCCCATTGGCCAACCACTGGCCGACTCGTGGCGTCTTCTCTCGGCCAACCACTGGCCAACACGTGGCATCAGCTTTTGGCCTGGTGGTCATGGCCAAATAGCCCACGAGCCCAAGCCCGTAACCCACATCACTTTTCAAAAATAAAAATTAAAATAAAAAAATAAAAAAATAAAAAAAATGAATTTTTTTTTAGAAACCGTGAGTTTCTAAGTGTAGAAACCCACGGTTTCTACTTAAGGGGAGGGTTGAAAAACCCTCAAGATCTCTCTTCCTCTCCCATTTTTTTCCTCTTTCTTCCTCTTCTGCTCCGCTCCTTCACCTCCGGCGAGCCACCACCGGACTGGTTCGCCGGCTTCTTCTTCTTCTTCTTCTTCTTCTTTTTCTTCTTCTTCTTCTTCTTCTTCTTCTTCTTCTTCTTCTTCTTCTTCTTCTTCTTCTTTCCCTCCTCCTTCTTCTTCTTCTTCTTTTTCTTCTTCTTCTTCTTCTTCTTCTTCTCCTCTTCCCCCTCCTCTTCGTCTTCTTCGTCTTCTTCCTATTCTGCATAGTCGCCGGAGTTGCAGGCAGCAACTCCGGTCGTCGTCGTCACCACCACCGCCAGCACGTCCTCTCTTCCCCCCTTCTTCTCCTCTTCCTCCTCCTCTTCCTTCTTCTTCCTCTTCTCTTTCTTCTGGCTTCTCTTCTTCTTCTTCCTCTTCTCTTCTTCTATTTTTTTTCCTTACCGGAGTTGCAGGTCTGCAACTCCGGTGTTCATGGTGTTGACACCAGCAACACGCTAATCGCCCCTACCGGTCCATTTTTTTCCATTCTCTCTCTTCACGGTGCTTTCCCTTGCACCACCAGCAGCTACTACAGCCTCCACTGCCAGCCGGATTGGCTCTTCTCCATTAAACTCCACCGCCTGCAACTAACGGACTGGTTTTGAGCCAGCCATCACCGGTCAACTGTTGCTCCCACCACGTCAACACCAGCCTACAACTAACGGCATGCAAGCTTGCAGTCCGTGCTGCCCATTTCCCCCACCGTATGAGTTGCAGACCATCTCCTTTGTCGTCATCACCACCACGTCTGCAACTCCGGGCGTACAAGCCACAACAGCACCGCCCCCTTCCATCTTCTTCGGGCATCTTCCCGCTTGCTGCATCTTCAACGCTGGTGTCGTCTTCACCGGCCACTTGCGACTGAAACTCCAACGATCTCGCACCATTCTCCCTCACTCTCACGTCCTCCTACGTGCAGGCCGTCCTCCATTACAGCCCACCTACAACACCCTCATTTTCTCCCACTCACAAGCACCGCCATCTTTCACTGGTAAGGAACCAGTCACCACCGTGTGATGCATCCTCTCCGGCCAGCATCCACTTGTAGGTCTGTCCACATCAATTTGCTGTTGCAACTAGCATGGTTAGTGCACCAATGATGGTTCATCACACCAGCAGCCATGTCCTTCATCCTTGCTGTCCCAATGGACTGCAAGAGCAATCCCCTTGCCTGCAACATCACGACGTGATCTTCTTCACGACTATGTTTTTGGGCCAGCACACCGCAACACCAGGCCAGCCAACATCATGCACTCATGATCGACCATCTTTAAGTCCGTTGGCCTATTCCCATTGGTCGATCATCTTCTTCATCACTGGCCGATCCATCCGTTGGTAAGAATTGCAAGGTAACAACCTTTGATCTCTTCTTCCTTTCTCTCTCCTCTTTAGTTTCTCTATAGACCTCTCTCTAGGATTAGATTTATCTCTTCTTCTACCACTTTCTCTCTCTCCTCTTTAACATTTTTTTACTTTCTCTCTCTAGTTTCTCTCTCTCAAAACCCCCTTTCTCTCTCTACATCCCTCTCTTATTAAAATGCTTTCTAGTTTAGTTATTTGTCAGATTTTTGCTGTAAGAGACAATTTTGATTGAATGAAGTTGATTTGAATAATATTATGTTCCATTCTCTGCAAATTTCCCGTCATTTTATGTTCATTATTGCACTAACCCGACTAATCCCAAGTGTGGATCGACATCCGACACGAGCCACTGTACAAGCCTGTGATTTTTGCAGGATTTGAGTAAAAAAAAGAATCGGATAATACAAAAATGTGTTGAGATTAGGGTTTCCGTTACCAACGACGCGGAAAAACCCTACTACCAAATGGCGCCGCTGCCGCTCGGGTGTTCGGGAGTGCGAAAAAGGACGTAAAGACGGAATTGGAAAGTTGCTAAATCGGAAAGCTGCTCAATTTGGCCAGCCCGACCTTTTCGGGAAACTTTCTATTTTGGTTTTTAGTGATTTTTAGCAGTTTTTAAATTACTATTTTTAATGCATCGGAAGGCCGAGTGCAAATTTGTAATAATTTAGGAATTTTACTGCTTTCCATATAACTGCTAGATCTTGTTCTAGGGTTTTTTTAGAAACCCTAGATTAAGTGGAAAATACCAAAAAAATTAAAAATTCAAAATTCAAAAAAAAATTAGGGTTTCATATTCTGCAGATTTTTAGAAATCACCAATCCAGGATTTGCGATTTTTGGAAAGATTCCAAAATCTTGATACTCTGCTTAATTAGGGTTTCCCCTCTTAGAAGTTTCCTCTTTAGAAGAATTTCTATCTTTAGAAATCTTCCGAATTTGAAAAGTCTGCAAAAGGAAACGCCCCAAATCTAGCAGAATTTCAATTTTGGGAAATTTCCCAAAATTATAAGGGATCTCGCAATCAAATCTTTCTTGGAAGATCTCCACAGTTCGGGAAACTTTCCAATCTAGGTATTTTCCAATCTGGGAATTCCTAAATTTTAACCCATCTCGAACTTGGAAATTAATTCAAAAACTTGCCTAAATCCAGTGCTTGTTCTGTGAACCCTAAAAAGGCAAAGATCTTCCAAATAGAATCCCGACTACCTAGACCGTGTGATCTAACTTTTCTGCAGGAACACGATCCAGTGTGGGTCGGGAGCAAAAGCTCAAAGAGGTGGAGTCGGGCCCAAGCCCATTAGGATACCCCTCTCTAACCCACGGAGGCGACCCCGTGGCGTGGCCCACGGGAGGTAAGTCTCTATCCTCGCCTTGAGTGCGATACAGAGCAATTTGGGTGAATCATTGCCGCTTGTCTATTTGCTTTCGCATACATATTATTCGATTTGCGTGGCATGGCCGTTAATAATTGAACATTAATCGAGCAGACCCAGCTCTTTTACAACTGGTGGGATTTCATCACCCACCTCATCACTCCAGCTGAAATTGATCCCCAAGATCCATCTATAATAAAAAGAATCAAGCAGTAGAGCCAATTAGCCCGGTGTTCGAGGAAAAATCCACGCAAAGCGAACCCGCTTAACATCCAATCGAAATAAGACCACGAGCGCGGGTCCCTGTTGTCTAACACACCCATAAGTCCCTGCTACTCAAGTACACTGAGCTCGACGTGGCATCTTGGACTATTCGGCGGTTAGTTGCGTGTGGACTAGGAACACGCACCAACCCTAGCTTAACCCGAGGGAACACTCTTCTTATACACTTGATATTCGCTCAAAAGTGCTTATTTTAAGCACTTATCCTGATTAGCGTTATCGCACTCTCCTACGTAAAACTGCTCTAATTATCCACTTTTCTACGTAAGAGTCTATCTCATTGCGTAAAACACACTTTTCTGGACGAAATGGTATATTTGCATGCATTAAACACATTTTCGGAAGTCTAAATATTAAGCCCGTTCTGATTACGCGCTTCTTCTGTCGCAGGACACCCCGATGGGACGATTTTCGAGACTTGTGGGCCCAAATCGATCATGAAAGCTCATTATCAAAGCTTAACAAGCCCACATGCTATAACTAGAAGATATGGGCCAAATATGGGCTGAATAAGAGGACCAAAAAAGTCGGCCCAAAGAACGAAGAGAGTAGGAGAGCCAATGACCAAGAGACGGACCAAAGCGTTTAAAGCCACATGAGTCAGCAAAGAATGATGGTCGACTCTACTGGAGAAGCGTGAGGATGGTCACAGTGAAGAACAGGGTTCCCCGCCAGTGCTTTTTTCCATTTTTTTTTGATACTTTTTCTCTCATCTCTCCTTATTCTCTCTCTCTCTTCATCTCTCGATCCTCGAATCTACTGACCTAACCCCAGAACTCCTGCCTATCAGCTCTATCTCATCTCCCTTAGCTTTCTGACCGTTGGATCTTCCATCGGACCGTTGGATCTTCAATCAGACCGTTGGATCTCTCTAGATCCGTCGATCTACCAATCTGAGTCCCAATCAAGTCACCATCCATCCGATCGCCATCAGACTGTCTGCCACATCATTCTGTGAGATGATGGACATCATCAACCCATGAGGGCCAATAGCCGGGCCCATCTTCATCGACCCGCTGACCGACCAGTTAGTGGACCCCGCAAATTTCAAAAATAATTTTAATTAAATGGGGGGTCCACTATTGGGGAGATTCCCCATAGAAAAGTAGGTTTTTACTTAAACAAAAAAAAAAAAAAAAAAAAAAATATTTTTATTTTCAAAAATAAGAGGGAGAAGGGTTCGTTCGAACCCTAATCCCCCTCCCATCTCTTTCTCTCCTCTCCAAAATCATTTTCAAACAATTTCCTATCATTCTTCTCCTTTTTTTTCTTCTTTCTTTTTCTCCTCCTCTTCATCTTCTTCATGTCTTCGCCGGAGTTGCCTGCAACTCCGGCCGTCTGGTGAGGCCTCCTCTTCTTCTTCTTCTTCTTCTTCTTCTTCCTCTTCCGCTTCCTCTTCTGCTCCTTCCTCTTTGCTTCTGTGTGCAGCACGTCCTCCTTCCTCTTTGCTGCTGTGTGCAGCTCGTCTTCCATCATTCCTTCACCGCCTGAACCAGTCCGTCAACCACCGCCTGCCTCCACCCTTTTCAATCCGTGAGCTCCTCTCATCTCCGCCCACCACCCTCCTTGGATTGCTGCCCATCTCCACCACCGTGTGCAACTCCTCAAACTGCCAACCACACACCACTACCGTCGAAGTTGCGGGTTCACCTTCCACTACCGCCCTCACCGGAGTTGCGCCTGCAACTCCGGTCGTTCGTGCCACACCTGCAGGACCTCTCTACTCTCCACGATCTCTCCACCTTCTCCTCCTAAACCGCCCATCTTCCCTTGGGATAGACGGTGGCTGTTCTTCCAACAGCCACCATCGTTTCATCCCCTTCTCTCTCCCAAAAACGAAAAAAAAAAAAAACCAAAAGGAGAGGAGAAGAGGAAAGAAAGGATGTACCTGTGCGCTCCACCTCCTTCCACAACCACCGAATCTTGTTGCTAAGTGCAGCAAGCAAACGCCACCCTACAGCACTACTCCACCTCCATTAACACCGGTGACCGCCTCACGAACCAGCAAATGTCCACGCCCTCTTTACGGTAAGTCCTTGACAGTTCTGACGGTTTCCTCTCAAGTCCGGCCTGCAACACGCCGGAAACCACCGTTGAACCAGCAGATCCACACAAGTTGCAGCCCTCCTTCGTCCCTCCATCATTACCACCATCAATGCAACCTCAAAGGCTTCACCATCTTGTTGGCTCCACCCACAATCTCCACTCCATCAATGATCGAGTCAATGGCCGAGTCCTCCTCTCACTTGGCTGATCTCATTGCTACAACTCTCGGTAAGTGTGAAAGGTAAAACCTTCATTCTTCTCTCTCTAGTTTCTCTCTCTCAAAACCCCTTTCTCTCTCTACATCCCTCTCTTATTAAAATGCTTTCTAGTTTAGTTATTTTGTTAGATTTTTGCTGTAAAAGACAATTTTGATTGAATGAAGTTGATTTGAATAAAATTATGTTCCATTCTCTATAAATTTCCCGTCATTTTATGTCATTATTGCGCTAATCCGACTAATCCCGAGTGCGGATCGACATCCGACACGAACCACTGTGGCAAAATTGCTCATTCTACAGGTTAAATGTCTCGATAAATTAAAAATGTGTTGAAGTTAGGGTTTCCGTAACCAACGACGCGGAAAAATCCTACTTTCAACACTTGACCAATCCGGTTAGTCTGGGACGTACTTAAGACAGCCATTGTGCCGCACGTCTGTCTAGGCTTCGGATTGCCTTGTTGTTAACTAGAGTTAGTACTAAAGGATTCGCTCTGAAGAGTGTAGCCTGGTGAGAACCTCTGAGTGCAACACAGTTAGTCCGGCGGCTAAAAGATAAACCAGTGGTCCGCCCACTGTCATAATCTACTCTAGCCCCAAAACTAACAAGATAATGCCTAAAATATATCCTGATTGTTTAGAATAGGATTACCTGTGCTTGGTGTGCATCATTTAGAATCACTACTCCAGTGTCTCCTTTTGGCAACTTTTTGCCAAATCTTGGGCTTGCTTTTTCAAGTAGAAGCCCGGTTGGACCTGTCCTAACCTTTTACTGACTCGATCTGAGAGTTAGTCCACCGCACCCCTCTATCGCCTCTAATGGCAGATGAACGGCCTCTGTATGAGACCTACTACAGTTTATGTGAGAATCGAGGTGATCACTCTCAACAATGGTATGACAATTCTGCGTATCATCATGATACTCCAGTCTCGCACACTTCTACAGGGTATGATAATCACCGAGATCCGGAGTACAATTCTGTACTCCAAGAGCTTAAAAATTCAGTCTCTGCCCTTCGTGCCGCAGTCCAGCAACCTGTGTACCATTCCCAGTCTGTAGGATATTACCCTCCTATCCAGCAAGTTGTCTGTACCTTTCCATCTCCAATGCAGACATCCTATGACAACACTTATTATCAGGATAATAGGAGTCACCATAACTTTGGTTGGGAACAGTCTGCCCTCCCGCAGCAACTGCCGCAGGATAATTATCCTTCCGGGTTCCATCAACCCAATGGAGAGTATGACTGGCAATACTCGCAATCCCAGTACCCGTCATATCCACAGAATGACTATTCTGATCAACAGTGGGCCCCTCAGGATTTTCAAAGTCAGCAACTAGTCCCAGACTCCACTTTGCCTTACAACTTTCATACCCAGTCGGACTACAATCAAGAGTTAGCACATCAGCTCCCCTTGGCTGAACCACCTCCGTTGGCTACTACACCCGGTCTAGAGGACCTTCTCTCTCAGTACATTGCCCAGCAACAACAGTATTTCCAAAGTCTAGAGCACCAACAACAGCAATCTATGGAGAGCTTCGAGCAACGTCTAGTTCAATTAGAAAATGAGAGAGAGGAAGTCAACTTCACTAGTCCACCAATAGCCTATCCTGAGGAGAATGATATGGCCACTGTCTATAATGAGGAGCCACACAATTGGACCCAGTACCACCATTGTGAGGAAGAAATAGAAGTTGTACCCACCCCTAGATCGAGCCAGACTATTGAGGAGCCAGTGTTTCCTTCTTCGGTGCCTTTAACAGCACCAAATCTTGAACCTACCTCAGAGCAACCTAATTCTCACTCCACCTCTACTGCCCCTGATGTCGATCTTCATGACACTGAGCTGTGTCTCGATCGTAGGATCCCAACTCTCATAGATCTACCATTCCTCCCCACCTCCCTTGGATTGTGCAACATTAGTGATGAACCCGAGTCGCAATCTTTGGTGCCCTTAACAGCACCAACTTCTGGACTGAGCACAGAGGAACTTAGTCCCATCTCTATCTCTGATAATTCTCTCTCTGCTCTGAATGCAGACATTCCCACCGTAGAGCCGTGTCTAGAAAATGGGCCTCCCGCTGTCCTGGACCTACCAATCACCACCGAGGAGGAACATATTGAATGTAAGGATTGGAACATCCCTATCAAATTAGGAAACATCGAGGGAGAGGTCAACAGTTTTCACCCGTCACCCTACGTCGATATTATCCATGACCCGTGTGCCGTAGAGAGTCTAACTCAGGATTCTCCCGAAGATATATTATCCAAGTGTCATGAACACTGTGAGTCTGACTTCATCTCGGAGTCCAACATTTCTGGTATTACTGATCTGCAGGAGTCTGCTCCATTCAGATACATTCCCGCAAAACTCAATGAGTTTGCGGCTCTGCTAACCACGGTCAGAGAACCCACTCCTACTCTCCTCTCAATCTTTACTGAGAAGCTTCGATCCCTCCCAGATCAACTCCGTACTTTTGTCAATCTGCTCAGAGAGCTCAATGCCCTTCTCTCAATTTACACCGAGAAAGACCTGTTCTACACAGGTATACCTAGACAAGGGATAGGATAATTGTTTCCGTTCCACCTTAGGTGTCAGGAAGACTGCAGATTCACTCAGTCTCCATGAGTTTTATCCTGGTTGGGGGTACTTGATATACCCCCGTCATGTCTGGCTGAAGACGTAAAACTTAGCACTTTCGGAAAGGCAATTCCGGTATTCCTAGAGTACATGAGTCTCATGCATTTGTGATTATTGTTATATCTTTGGCAATGCAGGTACATTCATTCTTCCGATCATCAGGTATCACACACTGTCGAGTTTCTGCCGACTTGGTAACATCCTTCCTGAATCTTTGCATCATCATCACTGATTTCTTATCATTCTATGTCCCGGTCATGAGCACCGAGGACGGTGCTATATTTTGGTTGGGGGTGGGTATTTACCAAAACTCATGTCTTCATTTTAAAAAAAAAAAAAAAAAAAAAAAAAAAAAAAAAAAAAAAAAAGAAGAAAGTTGTTTTTGGGTGATTTCCGATGTTCTCCAAAAGTTTTCTAGAATTTCAAAAATGTGTCAAATACCCTGACTTTGATTAGCTGAAAACCTCCGTTAAGTCAGTATTGAGGATGTCAATTTTTGTTTAAAGTTAGCGTTGAGTCAATTCAAGCGTGACTACAGCAGGTTTGAAAACTTAGAAAAACTCAGATTCGGCACAATTGTACACTATCAACATCAGAGTCATCCTAAGTTTTGAAACTCTAGAGATCCTGTGAGAAGAATTATGGAGACCTAACCCAGTGAGCTTTCGAACCTTTAATCATTTCAGAGAGTTATACAATAATCCTGAGTCAATGGATGACTCACTATTCTTCATGCCCGCAATATTCGTTGAGAGATCTCATTACCCTTTGATTTGATCATGGAACTCGGAACGACATCAAAATTGGATTACTACAACAGAACCTTCTCTGTATCCAGTCAAGACAGTATACATGATAGTGCAAACCCTAGAAAATGATTTAGGCCATTTTTTCTGAACCATTCAGCCTTTTTTACTCACCTGAATTATACTTCACTAGAAACCCCTTGAGCCATTCTATAAAAGCCTTTTCTTTGTAAACCCATCAACCTAAAATCCAGTCTAGCTACGAAGCATGACTGTCTACCCCTATTTTGAGATGGACAAAAGAATAACTGATGTGGGTATACCGTAAAAAGAAAAGTAAAGAAGAAGAATCAAAAGGAAAAGAAAGTGGTTCAAGCTGAAAACAAAATATGGAAAGAAAGTATGAAGAAGAGCTGAAAAGAAATTGAGCAGTCTCAGAAATATCAAGAAAAAAAGAAAAATACGAAAAAAAAAAGGGAAAAAGAACCAGATAATGGTGTTACGTCACAGGAAAAATTCAAGAAAATGGCAATATCCTCTCAAGATCTTTGAAATCCTGTATTCCTTTATCTCTCTACACCTGACCTAAGCCTCATTACAACCCAGGAAAGTCCTACTTGATTCTAGGATAGCACGATCATAAAATGTGGAGATTGGAGAAGGAGAAGCTATAGAGTTTGATCTAACGTTCCCGAGTGAAGTGGTATTCCAATCATGAGATCTTCTTCTGTTAAAGATGTCCTTCCTTCAAATAATACATATGTGAGATCTTTGCCTTCATATATCAATACATCTCCTCACATATAAATTGAGAGAAAAGAAGAAAACCCTTCTTGTGTGATTCTATTCTGAGTGCTAAACGTGTGAGATTTGAGGTCGAGGCATAAAAACTTAGAGGTGATCTAGAAATCTTTACTGTCGGATGATGAGAATGTTGAGCACACACACACGCAGAGTCTGACCATTCTGGGTCATGATTATCAGTCTGTAGTCTTGCAAATACTTTCCAACTCTTCGCTAGCATGTAACTGTTTTTGCATCCATTCAATGATTTGACGAACGGTGTTTTCCCGGAGCTAATATGAAAAAGTGTGCAGCATGTGCAGAGCCCTTTTAAGCTCATTTATTTCGCACCAATTGCCAAGGATTGGCAATATGCTGGTTGGGGGTTGTGATATTCGCTCAAAAGTGCTTATTTTAAGCAATTATCCTTTTAGCGTTATTGCATTCTCCTACGTAAAATACTCTATTTACCTACTTTTCTACGTAAGAGTCTCTTCTGTTGCGTAGAACACACTTTTCTGGACGAAATGGTATATTTGCATGCATTAAACACATTTTCGGAAGTCTAGATATTAAGCCGTTCTGATAAAGTCTCATTACGCGCTTCTTCTGTCGCAGGAAACCCGATGGGACGATTCTCAAGACTTGTGGGCCCAAATCGATCATGAAAGCCCATTATCAAAGCTTAAAGAGCCCACATGCTATGACTAGAAGATATGGGCCAAATACGGGTTGAAAAAGAGGATCGAAGAGCTGGCCCAAGGAACCACGAGAGCGGGAGAGCTGATAACCAAGAGAAGGACCAAAGCATTTAAAGCCACATCAAATGATGGCCTGCTCTACTGGCAAAGCTCAAGTGAAGAACAATGGAAAACCAGGGTTCATGACCCTCTGCCAATACTTTTTCTGATATTTTCTCTCTCATCTCTCCTTATTTTCTCTCTCTTCATTTCTCGGTCCTCGAATCTATTGACTTAACCCCAGACCTCCTGCTCATTGGCTCTATCTCATCTCCCTTAGCTTTCTGACCGTTGGATCTTCCATCGGGCCGTTGAATCTCTATAGATCGCCATGTGATCTATCAATTCTATGCATCCGACCATCCGATCATGCTACTGATCAGTCAATCATCCATCCTATCAACCACCCGATCTCCAGTGTAAAATATCAGTCCCTAAGGCAGGTTTGATTGTAGAATAATGCCTCAGATTATTGATCGTGGCTGAGAGCGTAGAGCTCGATTTCCGAAGAAAGGAAAATACATCTTTCCTTGATGGGTATTTCAAGGGGAAAATGCATTTTTCTCCCCTGGCAACCAAACGCACCCTAACCCACATCCATCGAGCCCAGTGGCCCACTATCCTTCTCACCTACCTTCTGGCCCATGGCCGATGCACTCTGGGCCCACGATTTTGAGCATTCCCATTGGCCAACCACTGGCCGACTCGTGGCGTCTTCTCTCGGCCAACCACTGGCCAACACGTGGCATCAGCTTTTGGCCTGGTGGTCATGGCCAAATAGCCCACGAGCCCAAGCCCGTAACCCACATCACTTTTCAAAAATAAAAATTAAAATAAAAAAATAAAAAAATAAAAAAAATGAATTTTTTTTTAGAAACCGTGAGTTTCTAAGTGTAGAAACCCACGGTTTCTACTTAAGGGGAGGGTTGAAAAACCCTCAAGATCTCTCTTCCTCTCCCATTTTTTTCCTCTTTCTTCCTCTTCTGCTCCGCTCCTTCACCTCCGGCGAGCCACCACCGGACTGGTTCGCCGGCTTCTTCTTCTTCTTCTTCTTCTTCTTTTTCTTCTTCTTCTTCTTCTTCTTCTTCTTCTTCTTCTTCTTCTTCTTCTTCTTCTTCTTTCCCTCCTCCTTCTTCTTCTTCTTCTTTTTCTTCTTCTTCTTCTTCTTCTTCTTCTCCTCTTCCCCCTCCTCTTCGTCTTCTTCGTCTTCTTCCTATTCTGCATAGTCGCCGGAGTTGCAGGCAGCAACTCCGGTCGTCGTCGTCACCACCACCGCCAGCACGTCCTCTCTTCCCCCCTTCTTCTCCTCTTCCTCCTCCTCTTCCTTCTTCTTCCTCTTCTCTTTCTTCTGGCTTCTCTTCTTCTTCTTCCTCTTCTCTTCTTCTATTTTTTTTCCTTACCGGAGTTGCAGGTCTGCAACTCCGGTGTTCATGGTGTTGACACCAGCAACACGCTAATCGCCCCTACCGGTCCATTTTTTTCCATTCTCTCTCTTCACGGTGCTTTCCCTTGCACCACCAGCAGCTACTACAGCCTCCACTGCCAGCCGGATTGGCTCTTCTCCATTAAACTCCACCGCCTGCAACTAACGGACTGGTTTTGAGCCAGCCATCACCGGTCAACTGTTGCTCCCACCACGTCAACACCAGCCTACAACTAACGGCATGCAAGCTTGCAGTCCGTGCTGCCCATTTCCCCCACCGTATGAGTTGCAGACCATCTCCTTTGTCGTCATCACCACCACGTCTGCAACTCCGGGCGTACAAGCCACAACAGCACCGCCCCCTTCCATCTTCTTCGGGCATCTTCCCGCTTGCTGCATCTTCAACGCTGGTGTCGTCTTCACCGGCCACTTGCCGACTGAAACTCCAACGATCTCGCACCATTCTCCCTCACTCTCACGTCCTCCTACGTGCAGGCCGTCCTCCATTACAGCCCACCTACAACACCCTCATTTTCTCCCACTCACAAGCACCGCCATCTTTCACTGGTAAGGAACCAGTCACCACCGTGTGATGCATCCTCTCCGGCCAGCATCCACTTGTAGGTCTGTCCACATCAATTTGCTGTTGCAACTAGCATGGTTAGTGCACCAATGATGGTTCATCACACCAGCAGCCATGTCCTTCATCCTTGCTGTCCCAATGGACTGCAAGAGCAATCCCCTTGCCTGCAACATCACGACGTGATCTTCTTCACGACTATGTTTTTGGGCCAGCACACCGCAACACCAGGCCAGCCAACATCATGCACTCATGATCGACCATCTTTAAGTCCGTTGGCCTATTCCCATTGGTCGATCATCTTCTTCATCACTGGCCGATCCATCCGTTGGTAAGAATTGCAAGGTAACAACCTTTGATCTCTTCTTCCTTTCTCTCTCCTCTTTAGTTTCTCTATAGACCTCTCTCTAGGATTAGATTTATCTCTTCTTCTACCACTTTCTCTCTCTCCTCTTTAACATTTTTTTAACTTTCTCTCTCTAGTTTCTCTCTCTCAAAACCCCTTTCTCTCTCTACATCCCTCTCTTATTAAAATGCTTTCTAGTTTAGTTATTTGTCAGATTTTTGCTGTAAGAGACAATTTTGATTGAATGAAGTTGATTTGAATAATATTATGTTCCATTCTCTGCAAATTTCCCGTCATTTTATGTTCATTATTGCACTAACCCGACTAATCCCAAGTGTGGATCGACATCCGACACGAGCCACTGTACAAGCCTGTGATTTTTGCAGGATTTGAGTAAAAAAAAGAATCGGATAATTACAAAAATGTGTTGAGATTAGGGTTTCCGTTACCAACGACGCGGAAAAACCCTACTACCAAATGGCGCCGCTGCCGCTCGGGTGTTCGGGAGTGCGAAAAAGGACGTAAAGACGGAATTGGAAAGTTGCTAAATCGGAAAGCTGCTCAATTTGGCCAGCCCGACCTTTTCGGGAAACTTTCTATTTTTGGTTTTTAGTGATTTTTAGCAGTTTTTAAATTACTATTTTTAATGCCTCGGAAGGCCGAGTGCAAATTTGTAATAATTTAGGAATTTTACTGCTTTCCATATAACTGCTAGATCTTGTTCTAGGGTTTTTTTAGAAACCCTAGATTAAGTGGAAAATACCAAAAAAATTAAAAATTCAAAATTCAAAAAAAAATTAGGGTTTCATATTCTGCAGATTTTTAGAAATCACCAATCCAGGATTTGCGATTTTTGGAAAGATTCCAAAATCTTGATACTCTGCTTAATTAGGGTTTCCCCTCTTAGAAGTTTCCTCTTTAGAAGAATTTCTATCTTTAGAAATCTTCCGAATTTGGAAAAGTCTGCAAAAGGAAACGCCCCAAATCTAGCAGAATTTCAATTTTGGGAAATTTCCCAAAATTATAAGGGATCTCGCAATCAAATCTTTCTTGGAAGATCTCCACAGTTCGGGAAACTTTCCAATCTAGGTATTTTCCAATCTGGGAATTCCTAAATTTTAACCCATCTCGAACTTGGAAATTAATTCAAAAACTTGCCTAAATCCAGTGCTTGTTCTGTGAACCCTAAAAAGGCAAAGATCTTCCAAATAGAATCCCGACTACCTAGACCGTGTGATCTAACTTTTCTGCAGGAACACGATCCAGTGTGGGTCGGGAGCAAAAGCTCAAAGAGGTGGAGTCGGGCCCAAGCCCATTAGGATACCCCTCTCTAACCCACGGAGGCGACCCCGTGGCGTGGCCCACGGGAGGTAAGTCTCTATCCTCGCCTTGAGTGCGATACAGAGCAATTTGGGTGAATCATTGCCGCTTGTCTATTTGCTTTCGCATACATATTATTCGATTTGCGTGGCATGGCCGTTAATAATTGAACATTAATCGAGCAGACCCAGCTCTTTTACAACTGGTGGGATTTCATCACCCACCTCATCACTCCAGCTGAAATTGATCCCCAAGATCCATCTATAATAAAAAGAATCAAGCAGTAGAGCCAATTAGCCCGGTGTTCGAGGAAAAATCCACGCAAAGCGAACCCGCTTAACATCCAATCGAAATAAGACCACGAGCGCGGGTCCCTGTTGTCTAACACACCCATAAGTCCCTGCTACTCAAGTACACTGAGCTCGACGTGGCATCTTGGACTATTCGGCGGTTAGTTGCGTGTGGACTAGGAACACGCACCAACCCTAGCTTAACCCGAGGGAACACTCTTCTTATACACTTGATATTCGCTCAAAAGTGCTTATTTTAAGCACTTATCCTGATTAGCGTTATCGCACTCTCCTACGTAAAACTGCTCTAATTATCCACTTTTCTACGTAAGAGTCTATCTCATTGCGTAAAACACACTTTTCTGGACGAAATGGTATATTTGCATGCATTAAACACATTTTCGGAAGTCTAAATATTAAGCCGTTCTGATTACGCGCTTCTTCTGTCGCAGGACACCCCGATGGGACGATTTTCGAGACTTGTGGGCCCAAATCGATCATGAAAGCTCATTATCAAAGCTTAACAAGCCCACATGCTATAACTAGAAGATATGGGCCAAATATGGGCTGAATAAGAGGACCAAAAAGTCGGCCCAAAGAACGAAGAGAGTAGGAGAGCCAATGACCAAGAGACGGACCAAAGCGTTTAAAGCCACATGAGTCAGCAAAGAATGATGGTCGACTCTACTGGAGAAGCGTGAGGATGGTCACAGTGAAGAACAGGGTTCCCGCCAGTGCTTTTTTCCATTTTTTTTGATACTTTTTCTCTCATCTCTCCTTATTCTCTCTCTCTCTTCATCTCTCGATCCTCGAATCTACTGACCTAACCCCAGAACTCCTGCCTATCAGCTCTATCTCATCTCCCTTAGCTTTCTGACCGTTGGATCTTCCATCGGACCGTTGGATCTTCAATCAGACCGTTGGATCTCTCTAGATCCGTCGATCTACCAATCTGAGTCCCAATCAAGTCACCATCCATCCGATCGCCATCAGACTGTCTGCCACATCATTCTGTGAGATGATGGACATCATCAACCCATGAGGGCCAATAGCCGGGCCCATCTTCATCGACCCGCTGACCGACCAGTTAGTGGACCCCGCAAATTTCAAAAATAATTTTAATTAAATGGGGGGTCCACTAATTGGGGAGATTCCCCATAGAAAAGTAGGTTTTTACTTAAACAAAAAAAAAAAAAAAAAAAAATATTTTTTATTTTCAAAAATAAGAGGGAGAAGGGTTCGTTCGAACCCTAATCCCCCTCCCATCTCTTTCTCTCCTCTCCAAAATCATTTTCAAACAATTTCCTATCATTCTTCTCCTTTTTTTTCTTCTTTCTTTTTCTCCTCCTCTTCATCTTCTTCATGTCTTCGCCGGAGTTGCCTGCAACTCCGGCCGTCTGGTGAGGCCTCCTCTTCTTCTTCTTCTTCTTCTTCTTCTTCCTCTTCCGCTTCCTCTTCTGCTCCTTCCTCTTTGCTTCTGTGTGCAGCACGTCCTCCTTCCTCTTTGCTGCTGTGTGCAGCTCGTCTTCCATCATTCCTTCACCGCCTGAACCAGTCCGTCAACCACCGCCTGCCTCCACCCTTTTCAATCCGTGAGCTCCTCTCATCTCCGCCCACCACCCTCCTTGGATTGCTGCCCATCTCCACCACCGTGTGCAACTCCTCAAACTGCCAACCACACACCACTACCGTCGAAGTTGCGGGTTCACCTTCCACTACCGCCCTCACCGGAGTTGCGCCTGCAACTCCGGTCGTTCGTGCCACACCTGCAGGACCTCTCTACTCTCCACGATCTCTCCACCTTCTCCTCCTAAACCGCCCATCTTCCCTTGGGATAGACGGTGGCTGTTCTTCCAACAGCCACCATCGTTTCATCCCCTTCTCTCTCCCAAAAACGAAAAAAAAAAAAAACCAAAAGGAGAGGAGAAGAGGAAAGAAAGGATGTACCTGTGCGCTCCACCTCCTTCCACAACCACCGAATCTTGTTGCTAAGTGCAGCAAGCAAACGCCACCCTACAGCACTACTCCACCTCCATTAACACCGGTGACCGCCTCACGAACCAGCAAATGTCCACGCCCTCTTTACGGTAAGTCCTTGACAGTTCTGACGGTTTCCTCTCAAGTCCGGCCTGCAACACGCCGGAAACCACCGTTGAACCAGCAGATCCACACAAGTTGCAGCCCTCCTTCGTCCCTCCATCATTACCACCATCAATGCAACCTCAAAGGCTTCACCATCTTGTTGGCTCCACCCACAATCTCCACTCCATCAATGATCGAGTCAATGGCCGAGTCCTCCTCTCACTTGGCTGATCTCATTGCTACAACTCTCGGTAAGTGTGAAAGGTAAAACCTTCATTCTTCTCTCTCTAGTTTCTCTCTCTCAAAACCCCTTTCTCTCTCTACATCCCTCTCTTATTAAAATGCTTTCTAGTTTAGTTATTTTGTTAGATTTTTGCTGTAAAAGACAATTTTGATTGAATGAAGTTGATTTGAATAAAATTATGTTCCATTCTCTATAAATTTCCCGTCATTTTATGTCATTATTGCGCTAATCCGACTAATCCCGAGTGCGGATCGACATCCGACACGAACCACTGTGCAAAATTGCTCATTCTACAGGTTAAATGTCTCGGATAAATTAAAAATGTGTTGAAGTTAGGGTTTCCGTAACCAACGACGCGGAAAAATCCTACTTTCAACACTTGACCAATCCGGTTAGTCTGGGACGTACTTAAGACAGCCATTGTGCCGCACGTCTGTCTAGGCTTCGGATTGCCTTGTTGTTAACTAGAGTTAGTACTAAAGGATTCGCTCTGAAGAGTGTAGCCTGGTGAGAACCTCTGAGTGCAACACAGTTAGTCCGGCGGCTAAAAGATAAACCAGTGGTCCGCCCACTGTCATAATCTACTCTAGCCCCAAAACTAACAAGATAATGCCTAAAATATATCCTGATTGTTTAGAATAGGATTACCTGTGCTTGGTGTGCATCATTTAGAATCACTACTCCAGTGTCTCCTTTTGGCAACTTTTTGCCAAATCTTGGGCTTGCTTTTTCAAGTAGAAGCCCGGTTGGACCTGTCCTAACCTTTTACTGACTCGATCTGAGAGTTAGTCCACCGCACCCCTCTATCGCCTCTAATGGCAGATGAACGGCCTCTGTATGAGACCTACTACAGTTTATGTGAGAATCGAGGTGATCACTCTCAACAATGGTATGACAATTCTGCGTATCATCATGATACTCCAGTCTCGCACACTTCTACAGGGTATGATAATCACCGAGATCCGGAGTACAATTCTGTACTCCAAGAGCTTAAAAATTCAGTCTCTGCCCTTCGTGCCGCAGTCCAGCAACCTGTGTACCATTCCCAGTCTGTAGGATATTACCCTCCTATCCAGCAAGTTGTCTGTACCTTTCCATCTCCAATGCAGACATCCTATGACAACACTTATTATCAGGATAATAGGAGTCACCATAACTTTGGTTGGGAACAGTCTGCCCTCCCGCAGCAACTGCCGCAGGATAATTATCCTTCCGGGTTCCATCAACCCAATGGAGAGTATGACTGGCAATACTCGCAATCCCAGTACCCGTCATATCCACAGAATGACTATTCTGATCAACAGTGGGCCCCTCAGGATTTTCAAAGTCAGCAACTAGTCCCAGACTCCACTTTGCCTTACAACTTTCATACCCAGTCGGACTACAATCAAGAGTTAGCACATCAGCTCCCCTTGGCTGAACCACCTCCGTTGGCTACTACACCCGGTCTAGAGGACCTTCTCTCTCAGTACATTGCCCAGCAACAACAGTATTTCCAAAGTCTAGAGCACCAACAACAGCAATCTATGGAGAGCTTCGAGCAACGTCTAGTTCAATTAGAAAATGAGAGAGAGGAAGTCAACTTCACTAGTCCACCAATAGCCTATCCTGAGGAGAATGATATGGCCACTGTCTATAATGAGGAGCCACACAATTGGACCCAGTACCACCATTGTGAGGAAGAAATAGAAGTTGTACCCACCCCTAGATCGAGCCAGACTATTGAGGAGCCAGTGTTTCCTTCTTCGGTGCCTTTAACAGCACCAAATCTTGAACCTACCTCAGAGCAACCTAATTCTCACTCCACCTCTACTGCCCCTGATGTCGATCTTCATGACACTGAGCTGTGTCTCGATCGTAGGATCCCAACTCTCATAGATCTACCATTCCTCCCCACCTCCCTTGGATTGTGCAACATTAGTGATGAACCCGAGTCGCAATCTTTGGTGCCCTTAACAGCACCAACTTCTGGACTGAGCACAGAGGAACTTAGTCCCATCTCTATCTCTGATAATTCTCTCTCTGCTCTGAATGCAGACATTCCCACCGTAGAGCCGTGTCTAGAAAATGGGCCTCCCGCTGTCCTGGACCTACCAATCACCACCGAGGAGGAACATATTGAATGTAAGGATTGGAACATCCCTATCAAATTAGGAAACATCGAGGGAGAGGTCAACAGTTTTCACCCGTCACCCTACGTCGATATTATCCATGACCCGTGTGCCGTAGAGAGTCTAACTCAGGATTCTCCCGAAGATATATTATCCAAGTGTCATGAACACTGTGAGTCTGACTTCATCTCGGAGTCCAACATTTCTGGTATTACTGATCTGCAGGAGTCTGCTCCATTCAGATACATTCCCGCAAAACTCAATGAGTTTGCGGCTCTGCTAACCACGGTCAGAGAACCCACTCCTACTCTCCTCTCAATCTTTACTGAGAAGCTTCGATCCCTCCCAGATCAACTCCGTACTTTTGTCAATCTGCTCAGAGAGCTCAATGCCCTTCTCTCAATTTACACCGAGAAAGACCTGTTCTACACAGGTATACCTAGACAAGGGATAGGATAATTGTTTCCGTTCCACCTTAGGTGTCAGGAAGACTGCAGATTCACTCAGTCTCCATGAGTTTTATCCTGGTTGGGGGTACTTGATATACCCCCGTCATGTCTGGCTGAAGACGTAAAACTTAGCACTTTCGGAAAGGCAATTCCGGTATTCCTAGAGTACATGAGTCTCATGCATTTGTGATTATTGTTATATCTTTGGCAATGCAGGTACATTCATTCTTCCGATCATCAGGTATCACACACTGTCGAGTTTCTGCCGACTTGGTAACATCCTTCCTGAATCTTTGCATCATCATCACTGATTTCTTATCATTCTATGTCCCGGTCATGAGCACCGAGGACGGTGCTATATTTTGGTTGGGGGTGGGTATTTACCAAAACTCATGTCTTCATTTTAAAAAAAAAAAAAAAAAAAAAAAAAAAAAAAAAAAAAAAAAGAAGAAAGTTGTTTTTGGGTGATTTCCGATGTTCTCCAAAAGTTTTCTAGAATTTCAAAAATGTGTCAAATACCCTGACTTTGATTAGCTGAAAACCTCCGTTAAGTCAGTATTGAGGATGTCAATTTTTGTTTAAAGTTAGCGTTGAGTCAATTCAAGCGTGACTACAGCAGGTTTGAAAACTTAGAAAAACTCAGATTCGGCACAATTGTACACTATCAACATCAGAGTCATCCTAAGTTTTGAAACTCTAGAGATCCTGTGAGAAGAATTATGGAGACCTAACCCAGTGAGCTTTCGAACCTTTAATCATTTCAGAGAGTTATACAATAATCCTGAGTCAATGGATGACTCACTATTCTTCATGCCCGCAATATTCGTTGAGAGATCTCATTACCCTTTGATTTGATCATGGAACTCGGAACGACATCAAAATTGGATTACTACAACAGAACCTTCTCTGTATCCAGTCAAGACAGTATACATGATAGTGCAAACCCTAGAAAATGATTTAGGCCATTTTTTCTGAACCATTCAGCCTTTTTTACTCACCTGAATTATACTTCACTAGAAACCCCTTGAGCCATTCTATAAAAGCCTTTTCTTTGTAAACCCATCAACCTAAAATCCAGTCTAGCTACGAAGCATGACTGTCTACCCCTATTTTGAGATGGACAAAAGAATAACTGATGTGGGTATACCGTAAAAAGAAAAGTAAAGAAGAAGAATCAAAAGGAAAAGAAAGTGGTTCAAGCTGAAAACAAAATATGGAAAGAAAGTATGAAGAAGAGCTGAAAAGAAATTGAGCAGTCTCAGAAATATCAAGAAAAAAAGAAAAATACGAAAAAAAAAAGGGAAAAAGAACCAGATAATGGTGTTACGTCACAGGAAAAATTCAAGAAAATGGCAATATCCTCTCAAGATCTTTGAAATCCTGTATTCCTTTATCTCTCTACACCTGACCTAAGCCTCATTACAACCCAGGAAAGTCCTACTTGATTCTAGGATAGCACGATCATAAAATGTGGAGATTGGAGAAGGAGAAGCTATAGAGTTTGATCTAACGTTCCCGAGTGAAGTGGTATTCCAATCATGAGATCTTCTTCTGTTAAAGATGTCCTTCCTTCAAATAATACATATGTGAGATCTTTGCCTTCATATATCAATACATCTCCTCACATATAAATTGAGAGAAAAGAAGAAAACCCTTCTTGTGTGATTCTATTCTGAGTGCTAAACGTGTGAGATTTGAGGTCGAGGCATAAAAACTTAGAGGTGATCTAGAAATCTTTACTGTCGGATGATGAGAATGTTGAGCACACACACACGCAGAGTCTGACCATTCTGGGTCATGATTATCAGTCTGTAGTCTTGCAAATACTTTCCAACTCTTCGCTAGCATGTAACTGTTTTTGCATCCATTCAATGATTTGACGAACGGTGTTTTCCCGGAGCTAATATGAAAAAGTGTGCAGCATGTGCAGAGCCCTTTTAAGCTCATTTATTTCGCACCAATTGCCAAGGATTGGCAATATGCTGGTTGGGGGTTGTGATATTCGCTCAAAAGTGCTTATTTTAAGCAATTATCCTTTTAGCGTTATTGCATTCTCCTACGTAAAATACTCTATTTACCTACTTTTCTACGTAAGAGTCTCTTCTGTTGCGTAGAACACACTTTTCTGGACGAAATGGTATATTTGCATGCATTAAACACATTTTCGGAAGTCTAGATATTAAGCCGTTCTGATAAAGTCTCATTACGCGCTTCTTCTGTCGCAGGAAACCCGATGGGACGATTCTCAAGACTTGTGGGCCCAAATCGATCATGAAAGCCCATTATCAAAGCTTAAAGAGCCCACATGCTATGACTAGAAGATATGGGCCAAATACGGGTTGAAAAAGAGGATCGAAGAGCTGGCCCAAGGAACCACGAGAGCGGGAGAGCTGATAACCAAGAGAAGGACCAAAGCATTTAAAGCCACATCAAATGATGGCCTGCTCTACTGGCAAAGCTCAAGTGAAGAACAATGGAAAACCAGGGTTCATGACCCTCTGCCAATACTTTTTCTGATATTTTCTCTCTCATCTCTCCTTATTTTCTCTCTCTTCATTTCTCGGTCCTCGAATCTATTGACTTAACCCCAGACCTCCTGCTCATTGGCTCTATCTCATCTCCCTTAGCTTTCTGACCGTTGGATCTTCCATCGGGCCGTTGAATCTCTATAGATCGCCATGTGATCTATCAATTCTATGCATCCGACCATCCGATCATGCTACTGATCAGTCAATCATCCATCCTATCAACCACCCGATCTCCAGTGTAAAATATCAGTCCCTAAGGCAGGTTTGATTGTAGAATAATGCCTCAGATTATTGATCGTGGCTGAGAGCGTAGAGCTCGATTTCCGAAGAAAGGAAAATACATCTTTCCTTGATGGGTATTTCAAGGGGAAAATGCATTTTTCTCCCCTGGCAACCAAACGCACCCTAACCCACATCCATCGAGCCCAGTGGCCCACTATCCTTCTCACCTACCTTCTGGCCCATGGCCGATGCACTCTGGGCCCACGATTTTGAGCATTCCCATTGGCCAACCACTGGCCGACTCGTGGCGTCTTCTCTCGGCCAACCACTGGCCAACACGTGGCATCAGCTTTTGGCCTGGTGGTCATGGCCAAATAGCCCACGAGCCCAAGCCCGTAACCCACATCACTTTTCAAAAATAAAAATTAAAATAAAAAAATAAAAAAATAAAAAAAATGAATTTTTTTTTAGAAACCGTGAGTTTCTAAGTGTAGAAACCCACGGTTTCTACTTAAGGGGAGGGTTGAAAAACCCTCAAGATCTCTCTTCCTCTCCCATTTTTTTCCTCTTTCTTCCTCTTCTGCTCCGCTCCTTCACCTCCGGCGAGCCACCACCGGACTGGTTCGCCGGCTTCTTCTTCTTCTTCTTCTTCTTCTTTTTCTTCTTCTTCTTCTTCTTCTTCTTCTTCTTCTTCTTCTTCTTCTTCTTCTTCTTCTTTCCCTCCTCCTTCTTCTTCTTCTTCTTTTTCTTCTTCTTCTTCTTCTTCTTCTTCTCCTCTTCCCCCTCCTCTTCGTCTTCTTCGTCTTCTTCCTATTCTGCATAGTCGCCGGAGTTGCAGGCAGCAACTCCGGTCGTCGTCGTCACCACCACCGCCAGCACGTCCTCTCTTCCCCCCTTCTTCTCCTCTTCCTCCTCCTCTTCCTTCTTCTTCCTCTTCTCTTTCTTCTGGCTTCTCTTCTTCTTCTTCCTCTTCTCTTCTTCTATTTTTTTTCCTTACCGGAGTTGCAGGTCTGCAACTCCGGTGTTCATGGTGTTGACACCAGCAACACGCTAATCGCCCCTACCGGTCCATTTTTTTCCATTCTCTCTCTTCACGGTGCTTTCCCTTGCACCACCAGCAGCTACTACAGCCTCCACTGCCAGCCGGATTGGCTCTTCTCCATTAAACTCCACCGCCTGCAACTAACGGACTGGTTTTGAGCCAGCCATCACCGGTCAACTGTTGCTCCCACCACGTCAACACCAGCCTACAACTAACGGCATGCAAGCTTGCAGTCCGTGCTGCCCATTTCCCCCACCGTATGAGTTGCAGACCATCTCCTTTGTCGTCATCACCACCACGTCTGCAACTCCGGGCGTACAAGCCACAACAGCACCGCCCCCTTCCATCTTCTTCGGGCATCTTCCCGCTTGCTGCATCTTCAACGCTGGTGTCGTCTTCACCGGCCACTTGCCGACTGAAACTCCAACGATCTCGCACCATTCTCCCTCACTCTCACGTCCTCCTACGTGCAGGCCGTCCTCCATTACAGCCCACCTACAACACCCTCATTTTCTCCCACTCACAAGCACCGCCATCTTTCACTGGTAAGGAACCAGTCACCACCGTGTGATGCATCCTCTCCGGCCAGCATCCACTTGTAGGTCTGTCCACATCAATTTGCTGTTGCAACTAGCATGGTTAGTGCACCAATGATGGTTCATCACACCAGCAGCCATGTCCTTCATCCTTGCTGTCCCAATGGACTGCAAGAGCAATCCCCTTGCCTGCAACATCACGACGTGATCTTCTTCACGACTATGTTTTTGGGCCAGCACACCGCAACACCAGGCCAGCCAACATCATGCACTCATGATCGACCATCTTTAAGTCCGTTGGCCTATTCCCATTGGTCGATCATCTTCTTCATCACTGGCCGATCCATCCGTTGGTAAGAATTGCAAGGTAACAACCTTTGATCTCTTCTTCCTTTCTCTCTCCTCTTTAGTTTCTCTATAGACCTCTCTCTAGGATTAGATTTATCTCTTCTTCTACCACTTTCTCTCTCTCCTCTTTAACATTTTTTTAACTTTCTCTCTCTAGTTTCTCTCTCTCAAAACCCCTTTCTCTCTCTACATCCCTCTCTTATTAAAATGCTTTCTAGTTTAGTTATTTGTCAGATTTTTGCTGTAAGAGACAATTTTGATTGAATGAAGTTGATTTGAATAATATTATGTTCCATTCTCTGCAAATTTCCCGTCATTTTATGTTCATTATTGCACTAACCCGACTAATCCCAAGTGTGGATCGACATCCGACACGAGCCACTGTACAAGCCTGTGATTTTTGCAGGATTTGAGTAAAAAAAAGAATCGGATAATTACAAAAATGTGTTGAGATTAGGGTTTCCGTTACCAACGACGCGGAAAAACCCTACTACCAAATGGCGCCGCTGCCGCTCGGGTGTTCGGGAGTGCGAAAAAGGACGTAAAGACGGAATTGGAAAGTTGCTAAATCGGAAAGCTGCTCAATTTGGCCAGCCCGACCTTTTCGGGAAACTTTCTATTTTTGGTTTTTAGTGATTTTTAGCAGTTTTTAAATTACTATTTTTAATGCATCGGAAGGCCGAGTGCAAATTTGTAATAATTTAGGAATTTTACTGCTTTCCATATAACTGCTAGATCTTGTTCTAGGGTTTTTTTAGAAACCCTAGATTAAGTGGAAAATACCAAAAAAATTAAAAATTCAAAATTCAAAAAAAAATTAGGGTTTCATATTCTGCAGATTTTTAGAAATCACCAATCCAGGATTTGCGATTTTTGGAAAGATTCCAAAATCTTGATACTCTGCTTAATTAGGGTTTCCCCTCTTAGAAGTTTCCTCTTTAGAAGAATTTCTATCTTTAGAAATCTTCCGAATTTGGAAAAGTCTGCAAAAGGAAACGCCCCAAATCTAGCAGAATTTCAATTTTGGGAAATTTCCCAAAATTATAAGGGATCTCGCAATCAAATCTTTCTTGGAAGATCTCCACAGTTCGGGAAACTTTCCAATCTAGGTATTTTCCAATCTGGGAATTCCTAAATTTTAACCCATCTCGAACTTGGAAATTAATTCAAAAACTTGCCTAAATCCAGTGCTTGTTCTGTGAACCCTAAAAAGGCAAAGATCTTCCAAATAGAATCCCGACTACCTAGACCGTGTGATCTAACTTTTCTGCAGGAACACGATCCAGTGTGGGTCGGGAGCAAAAGCTCAAAGAGGTGGAGTCGGGCCCAAGCCCATTAGGATACCCCTCTCTAACCCACGGAGGCGACCCCGTGGCGTGGCCCACGGGAGGTAAGTCTCTATCCTCGCCTTGAGTGCGATACAGAGCAATTTGGGTGAATCATTGCCGCTTGTCTATTTGCTTTCGCATACATATTATTCGATTTGCGTGGCATGGCCGTTAATAATTGAACATTAATCGAGCAGACCCAGCTCTTTTACAACTGGTGGGATTTCATCACCCACCTCATCACTCCAGCTGAAATTGATCCCCAAGATCCATCTATAATAAAAAGAATCAAGCAGTAGAGCCAATTAGCCCGGTGTTCGAGGAAAAATCCACGCAAAGCGAACCCGCTTAACATCCAATCGAAATAAGACCACGAGCGCGGGTCCCTGTTGTCTAACACACCCATAAGTCCCTGCTACTCAAGTACACTGAGCTCGACGTGGCATCTTGGACTATTCGGCGGTTAGTTGCGTGTGGACTAGGAACACGCACCAACCCTAGCTTAACCCGAGGGAACACTCTTCTTATACACTTGATATTCGCTCAAAAGTGCTTATTTTAAGCACTTATCCTGATTAGCGTTATCGCACTCTCCTACGTAAAACTGCTCTAATTATCCACTTTTCTACGTAAGAGTCTATCTCATTGCGTAAAACACACTTTTCTGGACGAAATGGTATATTTGCATGCATTAAACACATTTTCGGAAGTCTAAATATTAAGCCGTTCTGATTACGCGCTTCTTCTGTCGCAGGACACCCCGATGGGACGATTTTCGAGACTTGTGGGCCCAAATCGATCATGAAAGCTCATTATCAAAGCTTAACAAGCCCACATGCTATAACTAGAAGATATGGGCCAAATATGGGCTGAATAAGAGGACCAAAAAGTCGGCCCAAAGAACGAAGAGAGTAGGAGAGCCAATGACCAAGAGACGGACCAAAGCGTTTAAAGCCACATGAGTCAGCAAAGAATGATGGTCGACTCTACTGGAGAAGCGTGAG
The DNA here is from genome assembly GCA_035048495.1 of Euptelea pleiosperma. Taxonomy (NCBI): domain Eukaryota; kingdom Viridiplantae; phylum Streptophyta; class Magnoliopsida; order Ranunculales; family Eupteleaceae; genus Euptelea; species Euptelea pleiosperma. The sequence continues at coordinate 14,464,327 of CM068542.1, forward strand.
GATGGTCACAGTGAAGAACAGGGTTCCCGCCAGTGCTTTTTTCCATTTTTTTTGATACTTTTTCTCTCATCTCTCCTTATTCTCTCTCTCTCTTCATCTCTCGATCCTCGAATCTACTGACCTAACCCCAGAACTCCTGCCTATCAGCTCTATCTCATCTCCCTTAGCTTTCTGACCGTTGGATCTTCCATCGGACCGTTGGATCTTCAATCAGACCGTTGGATCTCTCTAGATCCGTCGATCTACCAATCTGAGTCCCAATCAAGTCACCATCCATCCGATCGCCATCAGACTGTCTGCCACATCATTCTGTGAGATGATGGACATCATCAACCCATGAGGGCCAATAGCCGGGCCCATCTTCATCGACCCGCTGACCGACCAGTTAGTGGACCCCGCAAATTTCAAAAATAATTTTAATTAAATGGGGGGTCCACTAATTGGGGAGATTCCCCATAGAAAAGTAGGTTTTTACTTAAACAAAAAAAAAAAAAAAAAAAAAATATTTTTTATTTTCAAAAATAAGAGGGAGAAGGGTTCGTTCGAACCCTAATCCCCCTCCCATCTCTTTCTCTCCTCTCCAAAATCATTTTCAAACAATTTCCTATCATTCTTCTCCTTTTTTTTCTTCTTTCTTTTTCTCCTCCTCTTCATCTTCTTCATGTCTTCGCCGGAGTTGCCTGCAACTCCGGCCGTCTGGTGAGGCCTCCTCTTCTTCTTCTTCTTCTTCTTCTTCTTCCTCTTCCGCTTCCTCTTCTGCTCCTTCCTCTTTGCTTCTGTGTGCAGCACGTCCTCCTTCCTCTTTGCTGCTGTGTGCAGCTCGTCTTCCATCATTCCTTCACCGCCTGAACCAGTCCGTCAACCACCGCCTGCCTCCACCCTTTTCAATCCGTGAGCTCCTCTCATCTCCGCCCACCACCCTCCTTGGATTGCTGCCCATCTCCACCACCGTGTGCAACTCCTCAAACTGCCAACCACACACCACTACCGTCGAAGTTGCGGGTTCACCTTCCACTACCGCCCTCACCGGAGTTGCGCCTGCAACTCCGGTCGTTCGTGCCACACCTGCAGGACCTCTCTACTCTCCACGATCTCTCCACCTTCTCCTCCTAAACCGCCCATCTTCCCTTGGGATAGACGGTGGCTGTTCTTCCAACAGCCACCATCGTTTCATCCCCTTCTCTCTCCCAAAAACGAAAAAAAAAAAAACCAAAAGGAGAGGAGAAGAGGAAAGAAAGGATGTACCTGTGCGCTCCACCTCCTTCCACAACCACCGAATCTTGTTGCTAAGTGCAGCAAGCAAACGCCACCCTACAGCACTACTCCACCTCCATTAACACCGGTGACCGCCTCACGAACCAGCAAATGTCCACGCCCTCTTTACGGTAAGTCCTTGACAGTTCTGACGGTTTCCTCTCAAGTCCGGCCTGCAACACGCCGGAAACCACCGTTGAACCAGCAGATCCACACAAGTTGCAGCCCTCCTTCGTCCCTCCATCATTACCACCATCAATGCAACCTCAAAGGCTTCACCATCTTGTTGGCTCCACCCACAATCTCCACTCCATCAATGATCGAGTCAATGGCCGAGTCCTCCTCTCACTTGGCTGATCTCATTGCTACAACTCTCGGTAAGTGTGAAAGGTAAAACCTTCATTCTTCTCTCTCTAGTTTCTCTCTCTCAAAACCCCTTTCTCTCTCTACATCCCTCTCTTATTAAAATGCTTTCTAGTTTAGTTATTTTGTTAGATTTTTGCTGTAAAAGACAATTTTGATTGAATGAAGTTGATTTGAATAAAATTATGTTCCATTCTCTATAAATTTCCCGTCATTTTATGTCATTATTGCGCTAATCCGACTAATCCCGAGTGCGGATCGACATCCGACACGAACCACTGTGCAAAATTGCTCATTCTACAGGTTAAATGTCTCGGATAAATTAAAAATGTGTTGAAGTTAGGGTTTCCGTAACCAACGACGCGGAAAAATCCTACTTTCAACACTTGACCAATCCGGTTAGTCTGGGACGTACTTAAGACAGCCATTGTGCCGCACGTCTGTCTAGGCTTCGGATTGCCTTGTTGTTAACTAGAGTTAGTACTAAAGGATTCGCTCTGAAGAGTGTAGCCTGGTGAGAACCTCTGAGTGCAACACAGTTAGTCCGGCGGCTAAAAGATAAACCAGTGGTCCGCCCACTGTCATAATCTACTCTAGCCCCAAAACTAACAAGATAATGCCTAAAATATATCCTGATTGTTTAGAATAGGATTACCTGTGCTTGGTGTGCATCATTTAGAATCACTACTCCAGTGTCTCCTTTTGGCAACTTTTTGCCAAATCTTGGGCTTGCTTTTTCAAGTAGAAGCCCGGTTGGACCTGTCCTAACCTTTTACTGACTCGATCTGAGAGTTAGTCCACCGCACCCCTCTATCGCCTCTAATGGCAGATGAACGGCCTCTGTATGAGACCTACTACAGTTTATGTGAGAATCGAGGTGATCACTCTCAACAATGGTATGACAATTCTGCGTATCATCATGATACTCCAGTCTCGCACACTTCTACAGGGTATGATAATCACCGAGATCCGGAGTACAATTCTGTACTCCAAGAGCTTAAAAATTCAGTCTCTGCCCTTCGTGCCGCAGTCCAGCAACCTGTGTACCATTCCCAGTCTGTAGGATATTACCCTCCTATCCAGCAAGTTGTCTGTACCTTTCCATCTCCAATGCAGACATCCTATGACAACACTTATTATCAGGATAATAGGAGTCACCATAACTTTGGTTGGGAACAGTCTGCCCTCCCGCAGCAACTGCCGCAGGATAATTATCCTTCCGGGTTCCATCAACCCAATGGAGAGTATGACTGGCAATACTCGCAATCCCAGTACCCGTCATATCCACAGAATGACTATTCTGATCAACAGTGGGCCCCTCAGGATTTTCAAAGTCAGCAACTAGTCCCAGACTCCACTTTGCCTTACAACTTTCATACCCAGTCGGACTACAATCAAGAGTTAGCACATCAGCTCCCCTTGGCTGAACCCACCTCCGTTGGCTACTACACCCGGTCTAGAGGACCTTCTCTCTCAGTACATTGCCCAGCAACAACAGTATTTCCAAAGTCTAGAGCACCAACAACAGCAATCTATGGAGAGCTTCGAGCAACGTCTAGTTCAATTAGAAAATGAGAGAGAGGAAGTCAACTTCACTAGTCCACCAATAGCCTATCCTGAGAGAATGATATGGCCACTGTCTATAATGAGGAGCCACACAATTGGACCCAGTACCACCATTGTGAGGAAGAAATAGAAGTTGTACCCACCCCTAGATCGAGCCAGACTATTGAGGAGCCAGTGTTTCCTTCTTCGGTGCCTTTAACAGCACCAAATCTTGAACCTACCTCAGAGGCAACCTAATTCTCACTCCACCTCTACTGCCCCTGATGTCGATCTTCATGACACTGAGCTGTGTCTCGATCGTAGGATCCCAACTCTCATAGGATCTACCATTCCTCCCCACCTCCCTTGGATTGTGCAACATTAGTGATGAACCCGAGTCCGCAATCTTTGGTGCCCTTAACAGCACCAACTTCTGGACTGAGCACAGAGGAACTAGTCCCCATCTCTATCTCTGATAATTCTCTCTCTGCTCTGAATGCAGACATTCCCACCGTAGAGCCGTGTCTAGAAAATGGGCCTCCGCTGTCCTGGACCTACCAATCCCCACCGAGGAGGAACATATTGAATGTAAGGATTGGAACATCCCTATCAAATTAGGAAACATCGAGGAGAGGTCAACAGTTTTCACCCGTCACCCTACGTCGATATTATCCATGACCCGTGTGCCGTAGAGAGTCTAACTCAGGATTCTCCCGAAGATATATTATCCAAGTGTCATGAACACTGTGAGTCTGACTTCATCTCGGAGTCCAACATTTCTGGTATTACTGATCTGCAGGAGTCTGCTCCATTCAGATACATTCCCGCAAAACTCAATGAGTTTGCGGCTCTGCTAACCACGGTCAGAGACCCACTCCTACTCTCCTCTCAATCTTTACTGAGAAGCTTCGATCCCCTCCCAGATCAACTCCGTACTTTTGTCAATCTGCTCAGAGAGCTCAATGCCCTTCTCTCAATTTACACCGAGAAAGGACCTGTTCTACACAGGTATACCTAGACAAGGGATAGGATAATTGTTTCCGTTCCACCTTAGGTGTCAGGAAGACTGCAGATTCACTCAGTCTCCATGAGTTTTATCCTGGTTGGGGGTACTTGATATACCCCCGTCATGTCTGGCTGAAGACGTAAAACTTAGCACTTTCGGAAAGGCAATTCCGGTATTCCTAGAGTACATGAGTCTCATGCATTGTGATTATTGTTATATCTTTGGCAATGCAGGTACATTCATTCTTCCGAACTCAGGTATCACACACTGTCGAGTTCTGCCGACATTGGTAACATCCTTCCTGAATCTTTGCAATCATCATCACTGATTTCTTATCATTCTATGTCCCGGTCATGAGCACCGAGGACGGTGCTATATTTTGGTTGGGGGTGGGTATTTACCAAAACTCATGTCTTCATTTTAAAAAAAAAAAAAAAAAAAAAAAAAAAAAAAAAAAAAAAAAAGAGAAAGTTGTTTTTGGGTGATTTCCGATGTTCTCCAAAGTTTTCTAGAATTTCAAAAATGTGTCAAATACCCTGACTTTGATTAGCTGAAAACCTCCGTAAGTCAGTATTGAGGATGTCAATTTTTGTTTAAAGTTAGCGTTGAGTCAATTCAAGCGTGACTACAGCAGGTTTTGAAAACTTAGAAAAACTCAGATTCGGCACAATTGTACACTATCAACATCAGAGTCATCCTAAGTTTTGAAACTCTAGAGATCCTGTGAGAAGAATTATGGAGACCTAACCCAGTGAGCTTTCGAACCTTTAATCATTTCAGAGAGTTATACAATAATCCTGAGTCAATGGATGACTCACTATTCTTCATGCCCGCAATATTCGTTGAGAGATCTCATTACCCTTTGATTTGATCATGGAACTCGGAACGACATCAAATTGGATTACTACAACAGAACCTTCTCTGTATCCAGTCAAGACAGTATACATGATAGTGCAAACCCTAGAAAATGATTTAGGCCATTTTTTCTGAACCATTCAGCCTTTTTACTCACCTGAATTATACTTCACTAGAAACCCCTTGAGCCATTCATATAAAAGCCTTTTCTTTTGTAAACCCATCAACCTAAATCCAGTCTAGCTACGAAGCATGACTGTCTACCCTATTTTGAGATGGACAAAAGAATAACTGATGTGGGTATACCGTAAAAAGAAAAGTAAAGAAGAAGAATCAAAAGGAAAAGAAAGTGGTTCAAGCTGAAAACAAAATATGGAAAGAAAGTATGAAGAAGAGCTGAAAAGAAATTGAGCAGTCTCAGAAATATCAAGAAAAAAAGAAAATACGAAAAAAAAAAGGGAAAAAGAACCAGATAATGGTGTTACGTCACAGGAAAAATTCAAGAAAATGGCAATATCCTCTCAAGATCTTTGAAATCCTGTATTCCTTTATCTCTCTACACCTGACCTAAGCCTCATTACAACCCAGGAAAGTCCTACTTGATTCTAGGATAGCACGATCATAAAATGTGGAGATTGGAGAAGGAGAAGCTATAGAGTTTGATCTAACGTTCCCGAGTGAAGTGGTATTCCAATCATGAGATCTTCTTCTGTTAAAGATGTCCTTCCCTTCAAAATAATACATATGTGAGATCTTTGCCTTCATATATCAATACATCTCCTCACATATAAATTGAGAGAAAGAAGAAAACCCTTCTTGTGTGATTCTATTCTGAGTGCTAAACGTGTGAGATTTGAGGTCGAGGCATAAAAACTTAGAGGTGATCTAGAAATCTTTACTGTCGGATGATGAGAATGTTGAGCACACACACACGCAGAGTCTGACCATTCTGGGTCATGATTATCAGTCTGTTGTCCTTGCAAATTACTTTCCAACTCTTCGCTAGCATGTAACTGTTTTTGCATCCATTCAATGATTTGACGAACGGTGTTTTCCCCGGAGCTAATATGAAAAAGTGTGGCAGCATGTGCAGAGCCCTTTTAAGCTCATTTATTTCGCACCAATTGCCAAGGGATGGCAATATGCTGGTTGGGGGTTGTGATATTCGCTCAAAAGTGCTTATTTTAAGCAATTATCCTTTTAGCGTTATTGCATTCTCCTACGTAAAATACTCTATTTACCTACTTTTCTACGTAAGAGTCTCTTCTGTAGCGTAGAACACACTTTCTGGACGAAATGGTATATTATGCATGCATTAAACACATTTTCGGAAGTCTAGATATTAAGCCGTTCTGATAAAGTCTCATTACGCGCTTCTTCTGTCGCAGGAAACCCGATGGGACGATTCTCAAGACTTGTGGGCCCAAATCGATCATGAAAGCCCATTATCAAAGCTTAAAGAGCCCACATGCTATGACTAGAAGATATGGGGCCAAATACGGGTTGAAAAAGAGGATCGAAGAGCTGGCCCAAGGAACCACGAGAGCGGGAGAGCTGATAACCAAGAGAAGGACCAAAGCATTTAAAGCCACATCAAATGATGGCCTGCTCTACTGGCAAAGCTCAAGTGAAGAACAATGGAAAACCAGGTTCATGACCCTCTGCCAATACTTTTCTGATATTTTCTCTCTCATCTCTCCTTATTTTCTCTCTCTTCATTCTCGGTCCTCGAATCTATTGACTTAACCCCAGACCTCCTGCTCATTGGCTCTATCTCATCTCCCTTAGCTTTCTGACCGTTGGATCTTCCATCGGGCCGTTGAATCTCTTAGATCGCCATGTGATCTATCAATTCTATGCATCCGACCATCCGATCATGCTACTGATCAGTCAATCATCCATCCTATCAACCACCCGATCTCCAGTGTAAAATATCAGTCCCTAAGGCAGGTTGATTGTAGAATAATGCCTCAGATTATTGATCGTGGCTGAGAGCGTAGAGCTCGATTTCCGAAGAAAGGAAAATACATCTTTCCTTGATGGGTATTTCAAGGGGAAAATGCATTTTTCCTCCCCTGGCAACCAAACGCACCCTAACCCACATCCATCGAGCCCAGTGGCCCACTATCCTTCTCACCTACCTTCTGGCCCATGGCCGATGCACTCTGGGCCCACGATTTTGAGCATTCCATTGGCCAACCACTGGCCGACTCGTGGCGTCTTCTCTCGGCCACCACTGGCCAACACGTGGCATCAGCTTTTGGCCTGGTGGTCATGGCCAAAATAGCCCACGAGCCCAAGCCCGTAACCCACATCACTTTTCAAAAATAAAAATTAAAATAAAAAAATAAAAAAATAAAAAATGAATTTTTTTTTAGAACCGTGAGTTTCTAAGTGTAGAAACCCACGGTTTCTACTTAAGGGGAGGGTTGAAAAACCCTCAAGATCTCTCTTCCTCTCCCATTTTTTTCCTCTTTCTTCCTCTTCTGCTCCGCTCCTTCACCTCCGGCGAGCCACCACCGGACTGGTTCGCCGGCTTCTTCTTCTTCTTCTTCTTCTTCCTTTTTCTTCTTCTTTTTCTTCTTCTTCTTCTTCTTCTTCTTCTTCTTCTTCTTCTTCTTCTCCCTCCCTTCTTCTTCTTCTTCTTTTTCTTCTTCTTCTCTTCTTCTTCTTCTCCTCTTCCCCTCCTCTTCGTCTTCTTCGTCTTCTTCCTATTCTGCATAGTCGCCGGAGTTGCAGGCAGCAACTCCGGTCGTCGTCGTCACCACCACCGCCAGCACGTCCTCTCTTCCCCCCTTCTTCTCCTCTTCCTCCTCCTCTTCCTTCTTCTTCCTCTTCTCTTTCTTCTGGCTTCTCTTCTTCTTCTTCCTCTTCTCTTCTCAATTTTTTTTCCTTACCGGAGTTGCAGGTCTGCAACTCCGGTGTTCATGGTGTTGACACCAGCAACACCGCTAATCGCCCCTACCGGTCCATTTTTTTCCATTCTCTCTCTTCACGGTGCCTTTCCCTTGCACCACCAGCAGCTACTACAGCCTCCACTGCCAGCCGGATTGGCTCTTCTCCATTAAACTCCACCGCCTGCAACTAACGGACCTGGTTTTGAGCCAGCCATCACCGGTCAACTGTTGCTCCCACCACGTCAACACCAGCCACAACTAACGGCATGCAAGCTTGCAGTCCGTGCTGCCCATTTCCCCCACAGTATGAGTTGCAGACCATCTCCCTTGTCGTCATCACCACCCACGTCTGCAACTCCGGGCGTACAAGCCACAACAGCACCGCCCCTTCCATCTTCTTCGGGCATCTTCCCGCTTGCTGCATCTTCAACGCTGGTGTCGTCTTCACACGGCCACTTGCCGACTGAAACTCCAACGATCTCGCACCATTCTCCCTCACTCTCACGTCCTCCTACGTGCAGGCCGTCCTCATTACAGCCCACCTACAACACCCTCATTTTCTCCCACTCACAAGCACCGCCATCTTTCACTGGTAAGGAACCAGTCACACCGTGTGATGCATCCTCTCCGGCCAGCATCCACTTGTAGGTCTGTCCACATCAATTTGCTGTTGCAACTAGCATGGTTAGTGCACCAATGATGGTTCATCACACCAGCAGCCATGTCCTTCATCCTTGCTGTCCCAATGGACTGCAAGAGCAATCCCCTTGCCTGCAACATCACGACGTGATCTTCTTCACGACTATGTTTTTGGGCCAGCACACCGCAACACCAGGCCAGCCAACATCATGCACTCATGATCGAACCATCTTTAAGTCCGTTGGCCTATTCCCATTGGTCGATCATCTTCTTCATCACTGGCCGATCCATCCGTTGGTAAGAATTGCAAGGTAACAACCTTTGATCTCTTCTTCCTTTCTCTCTCCTCTTTAGTTTCTCTATAGACCTCTCTCTAGGATTAGATTTATCTTCTTCTTCTACCACTTTCTCTCTCTCCTCTTTAACATTTTTTTAACTTTCTCTCTCTAGTTTCTCTCTCTCAAAACCCCCTTTCTCTCTCTACATCCCTCTCATATTAAAATGCTTTCTAGTTTAGTTATTTGTCAGATTTTTGCTGTAAGAGACAATTATTTGATTGAATGAAGTTGATTTGAATAATAATATGTTCCATTCTCTGCAAATTTCCCGTCAATTTATGTTCATTATTGCACTAACCCGACTAATCCCAAGTGTGGATCGACATCCGACACGAGCCACTGTACAAGCCTGGATTTTTGCAGGGATTTGAGTAAAAAAAAGAATCGGATAATTACAAAAATGTGTTGAGATTAGGGTTTCCGTTACCAACGACGCGGAAAAACCCTACTACCAATGGCGCCGCTGCCGCTCGGGTGTTCGGGAGTGCAAAAGGACGTAAAGACGGAATTGGAAAGTTGCTAAATCGGAAAGCTGCTCAATTTGGCCAGCCCGACCTTTTCGGGAAACTTTCTATTTTTGGTTTTTAGTGATTTTTAGCAGTTTTTAAATTACTATTTTAATGCCTCGGAAGGCCGAGTGCAAATTTGTAATAATTTAGGAATTTTACTGCTTTCCATATAACTGCTAGATCTTGTTCTAGGGTTTTTTTAGAAACCCTAGATTAAGTGGAAAATACCAAAAAAATAAAAATTCAAAATTCAAAAAAAAATTAGGGTTTCATATTCTGCAGATTTTTAGAAATCACCAATCCAGGATTTGCGATTTTTGGAAAGATTCCAAACTCTTGATACTCTGCTTAATTAGGGTTTCCCCTCTTAGAAGTTTCCTCTTTAGAAGAATTTCTAACTTTAGAAATCTTCCGAATTTGGAAAAGTCTGCAAAAGGAAACGCCCCAAATCTAGCAGAATTTCAATTTTGGGAAATTTCCCAAAATTATAAGGGATCTCGCAATCAAATCTTTCTTGGAAGATCTCCACAGTTCGGGAAACTTTCCAATCTAGGTATTTTCCAATCTGGGAATTCCTAAATTTTAACCCATCTCGAACTTGGAAATTAATTCAAAAACTTGCCTAAATCCAGTGCTTGTTCTGTGAACCCTAAAAAGGCAAAAGATCTTCCAAATAGAATCCCGACTACCTAGACCGTGTGATCTAACTTTTCTGCAGGAACACGATCCAGTGTGGGTCGGGAGCAAAAGCTCAAAGAGGTGGAGTCGGGCCCAAGCCCATTAGGATACCCCTCTCTAACCCACGGAGGCGACCCGTGGCGTGGCCCACGGGAGGTAAGTCTCTATCCTCGCCTTGAGTGCGATACAGAGCAATTTGGGTGAATCATTGCCGCTTGTCTATTTGCTTTCGCATACATATTATTCGATTTGCGTGCATGGCCGTTAATAATTAAACATTAATCGAGCAGACCCAGCTCTTTTACAACTGGTGGGATTTCATCACCCACCTCATCACTCCAGCTGAAATTGATCCCCAAGATCCATCTATAATAACAAGAATCAAGCAGTAGAGCCAATTAGCCCGGTGTTCGAGGAAAAATCCACGCAAAGCGAAACCCGCTTAACATCCAATCGAAATAAGACCACGAGCGCGGGTCCCTGTTGTCTAACACACCCATAAGTCCCTGCTACTCAAGTACACTGAGCTCGACGTGGCATCTGGACTATTCGGCGGTTAGTTGCGTGTGGACTAGGAACACGCACCAACCCTAGCTTAACCCGAGGGAACACTCTTCTTATACACTTGATATTCGCCAAAAGTGCTTATTTTAAGCACTTATCCTGATTAGCGTTATCGCACTCTCCTACGTAAAACTGCTCTAATTATCCACTTTTCTACGTAAGAGTCTATCTCATTGCGTAAAACACACTTTTCTGACGAAATGGTATATTTTGCATGCATTAAACACATTTTCGGAAGTCTAAATATTAAGCCGTTCTGATTACGCGCTTCTTCTGTCGCAGGACACCCCGATGGGACGATTTTTCGAGACTTGTGGGCCCAAATCGATCATGAAAGCTCATTATCAAAGCTTAACAAGCCCACATGCTATAACTAGGAAGATATGGGCCAAATATGGGCTGAATAAGAGGACCAAAAAGTCGGCCCAAAGAACGAAGAGAGTAGGAGAGCCAATGACCAAGAGACGGGACCAAAGCGTTAAAGCCACATGAGTCAGCAAAGAATGATGGTCGACTCTACTGGAGAAGCGTGAGGATGGTCACAGTGAAGAACAGGGTTCCCGCCAGTGCTTTTTCCATTTTTATGATACTTTTTCTCTCATCTCTCCTTATTCTCTCTCTCTCTTCATCTCTCGATCCTCGAATCTACTGACCTAACCCCAGAACTCCTGCCTATCAGCTCTATCTCATCTCCCTTAGCTTTCTGACCGTTGGATCTTCCATCGGACCGTTGGATCTTCAATCAGACCGTTGGATCTCTCTAGATCCGTCGATCTACCAATCTGAGTCCCAATCAAGTCACCATCCATCCGATCGCCATCAGACTGTCTGCCACATCATTCTGTGAGATGATGGACATCATCAACCATGAGGGCCAATAGCCGGGCCCATCTTCATCGACCCGCTGACCGACCAGTTAGTGGACCCCGCAAATTTCAAAAATAATTTTAATTAAATGGGGGGTCCACTAATTGGGGAGATTCCCATAGAAAAGTAGGTTTTTACTTAAACAAAAAAAAAAAAAAAAAAAAAATATTTTTTATTTTCAAAAATAAGAGGGAGAAGGGTTCGTTCGAACCCTAATCCCCCTCCCATCTCTTTCTCTCCTCTCCAAAATCATTTTCAAACAATTTCCTATCATTCTTCTCCTTTTTTTTCTTCTTTCTTTTTCTCCTCCTCTTCATCTTCTCATGTCTTCGCCGGAGTTGCCTGCAACTCCGGCCGTCTGGTGAGGCCTCCTCTTCTTCTTCTTCTTCTTCTTCTTCTTCCTCTTCCGCTTCCTCTTCTGCTCCTTCCTCTTTGCTTCTGTGTGCAGCACGTCCTCCTTCCTCTTTGCTGCTGTGTGCAGCTCGTCTTCCATCATTCCTTCACCGCCTGAACCAGTCCGTCAACCACCGCCTGCCTCCACCCTTTTCAATCCGTGAGCTCCTCTCATCTCCGCCCACCACCCTCCTTGGATTGCTGCCATCTCCACCACCGTGTGCAACTCCTCAAACTGCCAACCACACACCACTACCGTCGAAGTTGCGGGTTCACCTTCCACTACCGCCCTCACCGGAGTTGCGCCTGCAACTCCGGTCGTTCGTGCCACACCTGCAGGACCTCTCTACTCTCCACGATCTCTCCACCTTCTCCTCCTAAACCGCCCATCTTCCCTTGGGATAGACGGTGGCTGTTCTTCAACAGCCACCATCGTTTCATCCCCTTCTCTCTCCCAAAAACGAAAAAAAAAAAAACCAAAAGGAGAGGAGAAGAGGAAAGAAAGGATGTACCTGTGCGCTCCACCTCCTTCCACAACCACCGAATCTTGTTGCTAAGTGCAGCAAGCAAACGCCACCCTACAGCACTACTCCACCTCCATTAACACCGGTGACCGCCTCACGAACCAGCAAATGTCCACGCCCTCTTTACGGTAAGTCCTTGACAGTTCTGACGGTTTCCTCTCAAGTCCGGCCTGCAACACGCCGGAAACCACCGTTGAACCAGCAGATCCACACAAGTTGCAGCCCTCCTTCGTCCCTCCATCATTACCACCATCAATGCAACCTCAAAGGCTTCACCATCTTGTTGGCTCCACCCACAATCTCCACTCCATCAATGATCGAGTCAATGGCCGAGTCCTCCTCTCACTTGGCTGATCTCATTGCTACAACTCTCGGTAAGTGTGAAAGGTAAAACCTTCATTCTTCTCTCTCTAGTTTCTCTCTCTCAAAACCCCTTTCTCTCTCTACATCCCTCTCTTATTAAAATGCTTTCTAGTTTAGTTATTTTGTTAGATTTTTGCTGTAAAAGACAATTTTGATTGAATGAAGTTGATTTGAATAAAATTATGTTCCATTCTCTATAAATTTCCGTCATTTTATGTCATTATTGCGCTAATCCGACTAATCCCGAGTGCGGATCGACATCCGACACGAACCACTGTGCAAAATTGCTCATTCTACAGGTTAAATGTCTCGGATAAATTAAAAATGTGTTGAAGTTAGGGTTTCCGTAACCAACGACGCGGAAAAATCCTACTTTCAACACTTGACCAATCCGGTTAGTCTGGGACGTACTTAAGACAGCCATTGTGCCGCACGTCTGTCTAGGCTTCGGATTGCCTTGTTGTTAACTAGAGTTAGTACTAAAGGATTCGCTCTGAAGAGTGTAGCCTGGTGAGAACCTCTGAGTGCAACACAGTTAGTCCGGCGGCTAAAAGATAAACCAGTGGTCCGCCCACTGTCATAATCTACTCTAGCCCCAAAACTAACAAGAATGCCTAAAATATATCCTGATTGTTTAGAATAGGATTACCTGTGCTTGGTGTGCATCATTTAGAATCACTACTCCAGTGTCTCCTTTTGGCAACTTTTTGCCAAATCTTGGGCTTGCTTTTTCAAGTAGAAGCCGGTTGGACCTGTCCTAACCTTTTACTGACTCGATCGAGAGTTAGTCCACCGCACCCCTCTATCGCCTCTAATGGCAGATGAACGGCCTCTGTATGAGACCTACTACAGTTTATGTGAGAATCGAGGTGATCACTCTCAACAATGGTATGACAATTCTGCGTATCATCATGATACTCCAGTCTCGCACACTTCTACAGGGTATGATAATCACCGAGATCCGGAGTACAATTCTGTACTCCAAGAGCTTAAAAATTCAGTCTCTGCCCTTCGTGCCGCAGTCCAGCAACCTGTGTACCATTCCCAGTCTGTAGGATATTACCCTCCTATCCAGCAAGTTGTCTGTACCTTTCCATCTCCAATGCAGACATCCTATGACAACACTTATTATCAGGATAATAGGAGTCACCATAACTTTGGTTGGGAACAGTTGCCCTCCCGCAGCAACTGCCGCAGGATAATTATCCTTGGGTTCCATCAACCCAATGGAGAGTATGACTGGCAATACTCGCAATCCCAGTACCGTCATATCCACAGAATGACTATTCTGATCAACAGTGGGCCCCTCAGGATTTTCAAAGTCAGCAACTAGTCCCAGACTCCACTTTGCCTTACAACTTTCATACCAGTCGGACTACAATCAAGAGTTAGCACATCAGCTCCCCTTGGCTGAACCACCTCCGTTGGCTACTACACCCGGTCTAGAGGACCTTCTCTCTCAGTACATTGCCCAGCAACAACAGTATTTCCAAAGTCTAGAGCACCAACAACAGCAATCTATGGAGAGCTTCGAGCAACGTCTAGTTCGATTAGAAAATGAGAGAGGAAGTCAACTTCACTAGTCCACCAATAGCCTATCCTGAGGAGAATGATATGGCCACTGTCTATAATGAGGAGCCACACAATTGGACCCAGTACCACCATTGTGAGGAAGAAATAGAAGTTGTACCACCCCTAGATCGAGCCAGACTATTGAGGAGCAGTGTTTCCTTCTTCGGTGCCTTTAACAGCACCAAATCTTGAACCTACCTCAGAGCAACCTTTCTCACTCCACCTCTACTGCCCCTGATGTCGATCTTCATGACACTGAGCTGTGTCTCGATCGTAGGATCCCAACTCTCATAGATCTACCATTCCCTCACCTCCCTTGGATTGTGCAACATTAGTGATGAACCCGAGTCGCAATCTTTGGTGCCCTTAACAGCACCAACTTCTGGATGAGCACAGAGGAACTTAGTCCCATCTCTATCTCTGATAATTTCTCTCTGCTGAATGCAGACATTCCCACGTAGAGCGTGTCTAGAAAATGGGCCTCCGCTGTCCTGGACCTACCAATCACCGAGGAGGAACATATTGAATGTAAGGATTGGAACATCCCTATCAAATTAGGAAACATCGAGGGAGAGGTCAACAGTTTTCACCCGTCACCCCGTCGATATTATCCATGACCGTGTGCCGTAGAGAGTCTAACTCAGGATTCTCCCGAAGATATATTATCCAAGTGTCATGAACACTGTGAGTCTGACTTCATCTCGGAGTCCAACATTTCTGGTATTACTGATCTGCAAGAGTCTGCTCCATTCAGATACATTCCCGCAAAACTCAATGAGTTTGCGGCTCTGCTAACCACGGTCAGAGAACCCACTCCTACTCTCCTCTCAATCTTTACTGAGAAGCTTCGATCCCTCCCAGATCAACTCCGTACTTTTGTCAATCTGCTCAGAGAGCTCAATGCCCTTCTCTCAATTTACACCGAGAAAGACCTGTTCTACACAGGTATACCTAGACAAGGGATAGGATAATTGTTTCCGTTCCACCTTAGGTGTCAGGAAGACTGCAGATTCACTCAGTCTCCATGAGTTTTATCCTGGTTGGGGGTACTTGATATACCCCCGTCATGTCTGGCTGAAGACGTAAAACTTAGCACTTTCGGAAAGGCAATTCCGGTATTCCTAGAGTCATGAGTCTCATGCATTTGTGATTATTGTTATATCTTTGGCAATGCAGGTACATTCATTCTTCCGATCATCAGGTATCACACACTGTCGAGTTCTGCCGACTTGGTAACATCCTTCCTGAATCTTTGCATCATCATCACTGATTTCTTATCATTCTATGTCCCGGTCATGAGCACGAGGACGGTGCTATATTTTGGTTGGGGGTGGTAGTATTTACCAAAACTCATGTCTTCATTTTAAAAAAAAAAAAAAAAAAAAAAAAAAAAAAAAAAAAAAAAAGAAGAAAGTTGTTTTTGGGTGATTTCCGATGTTCTCCAAAAGTTTTCTAGAATTTCAAAAATGTGTCAAATACCCTGACTTTGATTAGCTGAAAACCTCCGTTAAGTCAGTATTGAGGATGTCAATTTTTGTTTAAGTAGCGTTGAGTCAATTCAAGCGTGACTACAGCAGGTTTGAAAACTTAGAAAAACTCAGATTCGGCACAATTGTACACTATCAACATCAGAGTCATCCTAAGTTTTGAAACTCTAGAGATCCTGTGAGAAGAATTATGGAGACCTAACCCAGTGAGCTTTCGAACCTTTAATCATTTCAGAGAGTTATACAATAATCCTGAGTCAATGGATGACTCACTATTCTTCATGCCCGCAATATTCGTTGAGAGATCTCATTACCCTTTGATTTGATCATGGAACTCGGAACGACATCAAAATTGGATTACTACAACAGAACCTTCTCTGTATCCAGTCAAGACAGTATACATGATAGTGCAAACCCTAGAAAATGATTTAGGCCATTTTTTCTGAACCATTCAGCCTTTTTTACTCACCTGAATTATACTTCACTAGAAACCCCTTGAGCCATTCTATAAAAGCCTTTTCTTTGTAAACCCATCAACCTAAAATCCAGTCTAGCTACGAAGCATGACTGTCTACCCCTATTTTGAGATGGACAAAAGAATAACTGATGTGGGTATACCGTAAAAAGAAAAGTAAAGAAGAAGAATCAAAAGGAAAAGAAAGTGGTTCAAGCTGAAAACAAAATATGGAAAGAAAGTATGAAGAAGAGCTGAAAAGAAATTGAGCAGTCTCAGAAATATCAAGAAAAAAAGAAAAATACGAAAAAAAAAAGGGAAAAAGAACCAGATAATGGTGTTACGTCACAGGAAAAATTCAAGAAAATGGCAATATCCTCTCAAGATCTTTGAAATCCTGTATTCCTTTATCTCTCTACACCTGACCTAAGCCTCATTACAACCCAGGAAAGTCCTACTTGATTCTAGGATAGCACGATCATAAAATGTGGAGATTGGAGAAGGAGAAGCTATAGAGTTTGATCTAACGTTCCCGAGTGAAGTGGTATTCCAATCATGAGATCTTCTTCTGTTAAAGATGTCCTTCCTTCAAATAATACATATGTGAGATCTTTGCCTTCATATATCAATACATCTCCTCACATATAAATTGAGAGAAAAGAAGAAAACCCTTCTTGTGTGATTCTATTCTGAGTGCTAAACGTGTGAGATTTGAGGTCGAGGCATAAAAACTTAGAGGTGATCTAGAAATCTTTACTGTCGGATGATGAGAATGTTGAGCACACACACACGCAGAGTCTGACCATTCTGGGTCATGATTATCAGTCTGTAGTCTTGCAAATACTTTCCAACTCTTCGCTAGCATGTAACTGTTTTTGCATCCATTCAATGATTTGACGAACGGTGTTTTCCCGGAGCTAATATGAAAAAGTGTGCAGCATGTGCAGAGCCCTTTTAAGCTCATTTATTTCGCACCAATTGCCAAGGATTGGCAATATGCTGGTTGGGGGTTGTGATATTCGCTCAAAAGTGCTTATTTTAAGCAATTATCCTTTTAGCGTTATTGCATTCTCCTACGTAAAATACTCTATTTACCTACTTTTCTACGTAAGAGTCTCTTCTGTTGCGTAGAACACACTTTTCTGGACGAAATGGTATATTTGCATGCATTAAACACATTTTCGGAAGTCTAGATATTAAGCCGTTCTGATAAAGTCTCATTACGCGCTTCTTCTGTCGCAGGAAACCCGATGGGACGATTCTCAAGACTTGTGGGCCCAAATCGATCATGAAAGCCCATTATCAAAGCTTAAAGAGCCCACATGCTATGACTAGAATATGGGCCAAATACGGGTTGAAAAAGAGGATCGAAGAGCTGGCCCAAGGAACCACGAGAGCGGGAGAGCTGATAACCAAGAGAAGGACCAAAGCATTTAAAGCCACATCAAATGATGGCCTGCTCTACTGGCAAAGCTCAAGTGAAGAACAATGGAAAACCAGGGTTCATGACCCTCTGCCAATACTTTTTCTGATATTTTCTCTCTCATCTCTCCTTATTTTCTCTCTCTTCATTTCTCGGTCCTCGAATCTATTGACTTAACCCAGACCTCCTGCTCATTGGCTCTATCTCATCTCCTTAGCTTTCTGACCGTTGGATCTTCCATCGGGCCGTTGAATCTCTATAGATCGCCATGTGATCTATCAATTCTATGCATCCGACCATCCGATCAT
This sequence comes from Euptelea pleiosperma, assembly GCA_035048495.1. Lineage (NCBI taxonomy): Eukaryota > Viridiplantae > Streptophyta > Magnoliopsida > Ranunculales > Eupteleaceae > Euptelea > Euptelea pleiosperma. The sequence goes on from CM068542.1 coordinate 14,482,366, forward strand.
GCTACTGATCAGTCAATCATCCATCCTATCAACCACCCGATCTCCAGTGTAAATATCAGTCCCTAAGGCAGGTTTGATTGTAGAATAATGCCTCAGATTATTGATCGTGGCTGAGAGCGTAGAGCTCGATTTCCGAAGAAAGGAAAATACATCTTCCTTGATGGGTATTTCAAGGGGGAAATGCATTTTTCTCCCCTGGCAACCAAACGCACCCTAACCCACATCCATCGAGCCCAGTGGCCCACTATCCTTCTCACCTACCTTCTGGCCCATGGCCGATGCACTCTGGGCCCACGATTTTGAGCATTCCCATTGGCCAACCACTGGCCGACTCGTGGCGTCTTCTCTCGGCCAACCACTGGCCAACACGTGGCATCAGCTTTTGGCCTGGTGGTCATGGCCAAATAGCCCACGAGCCCAAGCCCGTAACCCACATCACTTTTCAAAAATAAAAATTAAAATAAAAAAATAAAAAAATAAAAAAAATGAATTTTTTTTTAGAAACCGTGAGTTTCTAAGTGTAGAAACCCACGGTTTCTACTTAAGGGGAGGGTTGAAAAACCCTCAAGATCTCTCCTTCCTCTCCCATTTTTTTCCTCTTTCTTCCTCTTCTGCTCCGCTCCTTCACCTCCGGCGAGCCACCACCGGACTGGTTCGCCGGCTTCTTCTTCTTCTTCTTCTTCTTCTTTTTCTTCTTCTTCTTCTTCTTCTTCTTCTTCTTCTTCTTCTTCTTCTTCTTCTTCTTCTTCTTTCCCTCCTTCTTCTTCTTCTTCTTTTTCTTCTTCTTCTTCTTCTTCTTCTTCTCCTCTTCCCCCTCCTCTTCGTCTTCTTCGTCTTCTTCCTATTCTGCATAGTCGCCGGAGTTGCAGGCAGCAACTCCGGTCGTCGTCGTCACCACCACCGCCAGCACGTCCTCTCTTCCCCCCTTCTTCTCCTCTTCCTCCTCCTCTCCTTCTTCTTCCTCTTCTCTTTCTTCTGGCTTCTCTTCTTCTTCTTCCTCTTCTCTTCTTCTATTTTTTTTCCTTACCGGAGTTGCAGGTCTGCACTCCGGTGTTCATGGTGTTGACACCAGCAACACGCTAATCGCCCCTACCGGTCCATTTTTTTCCATTCTCTCTCTTCACGGTGCTTTCCCTTGCACCACCAGCAGCTACTACAGCCTCCACTGCCAGCCGGATTGGCTCTTCTCCATTAAACTCCACCGCCTGCAACTAACGGACTGGTTTTGAGCCAGCCATCACCGGTCAACTGTTGCTCCCACCACGTCAACACCCAGCCTACAACTAACGGCATGCAAGCTTGCAGTCCGTGCTGCCCATTTCCCCCACCGTATGAGTTGCAGACCATCTCCTTTGTCGTCATCACCACCACGTCTGCAACTCCGGGCGTACAAGCCACAACAGCACCGCCCCCTTCCATCTTCTTCGGGCATCTTCCCGCTTGCTGCATCTTCAACGCTGGTGTCGTCTTCACCGGCCACTTGCCGACTGAAACTCCAACGATCTCGCACCATTCTCCCTCACTCTCACGTCCTCCTACGTGCAGGCCGTCCTCCATTACAGCCCACCTACAACACCCTCATTTTCTCCCACTCACAAGCACCGCCATCTTTCACTGGTAAGGAACCAGTCACCACCGTGTGATGCATCCTCTCCGGCCAGCATCCACTTGTAGGTCTGTCCACATCAATTTGCTGTTGCAACTAGCATGGTTAGTGCACCAATGATGGTTCATCACACCAGCAGCCATGTCCTTCATCCTTGCTGTCCCAATGGACTGCAAGAGCAATCCCCTTGCCTGCAACATCACGACGTGATCTTCTTCACGACTATGTTTTTGGGCCAGCACACCGCAACACCAGGCCAGCCAACATCATGCACTCATGATCGACCATCTTTAAGTCCGTTGGCCTATTCCCATTGGTCGATCATCTTCTTCATCACTGGCCGATCCATCCGTTGGTAAGAATTGCAAGGTAACAACCTTTGATCTCTTCTTCCTTTCTCTCTCCTCTTTAGTTTCTCTATAGACCTCTCTCTAGGATTAGATTTATCTCTTCTTCTACCACTTTCTCTCTCTCCTCTTTAACATTTTTTTAACTTTCTCTCTCTAGTTTCTCTCTCTCAAAACCCCTTTCTCTCTCTACATCCCTCTCTTATTAAAATGCTTTCTAGTTTAGTTATTTGTCAGATTTTTGCTGTAAGAGACAATTTTGATTGAATGAAGTTGATTTGAATAATATTATGTTCCATTCTCTGCAAATTTCCCGTCATTTTATGTTCATTATTGCACTAACCCGACTAATCCCAAGTGTGGATCGACATCCGACACGAGCCACTGTACAAGCCTGTGATTTTTGCAGGATTTGAGTAAAAAAAAAGAATCGGATAATTACAAAATGTGTTGAGATTAGGGTTTCCGTTACCAACGACGCGGAAAAACCCTACTACCAAATGGCGCCGCTGCCGCTCGGGTGTTCGGGAGTGCGAAAAAGGACGTAAAGACGGAATTGGAAAGTTGCTAAATCGGAAAGCTGCTCAATTTGGCCAGCCCGACCTTTTCGGGAAACTTTCTATTTTTGGTTTTTAGTGATTTTTAGCAGTTTTTAAATTACTATTTTTAATGCCTCGGAAGGCCGAGTGCAAATTTGTAATAATTTAGGAATTTTACTGCTTTCCATATAACTGCTAGATCTTGTTCTAGGGTTTTTTTAGAAACCCTAGATTAAGTGGAAAATACCAAAAAAATTAAAAATTCAAAATTCAAAAAAAAATTAGGGTTTCATATTCTGCAGATTTTTAGAAATCACCAATCCAGGATTTGCGATTTTTGGAAAGATTCCAAAATCTTGATACTCTGCTTAATTAGGGTTTCCCCTCTTAGAAGTTTCCTCTTTAGAAGAATTTCTATCTTTAGAAATCTTCCGAATTTGGAAAAGTCTGCAAAAGGAAACGCCCCAAATCTAGCAGAATTTCAATTTTGGGAAATTTCCCAAAATTATAAGGGATCTCGCAATCAAATCTTTCTTGGAAGATCTCCACAGTTCGGGAAACTTTCCAATCTAGGTATTTTCCAATCTGGGAATTCCTAAATTTTAACCCATCTCGAACTTGGAAATTAATTCAAAAACTTGCCTAAATCCAGTGCTTGTTCTGTGAACCCTAAAAAGGCAAAGATCTTCCAAATAGAATCCCGACTACCTAGACCGTGTGATCTAACTTTTCTGCAGGAACACGATCCAGTGTGGGTCGGGAGCAAAAGCTCAAAGAGGTGGAGTCGGGCCCAAGCCCATTAGGATACCCCTCTCTAACCCACGGAGGCGACCCCGTGGCGTGGCCCACGGGAGGTAAGTCTCTATCCTCGCCTTGAGTGCGATACAGAGCAATTTGGGTGAATCATTGCCGCTTGTCTATTTGCTTTCGCATACATATTATTCGATTTGCGTGGCATGGCCCGTTAATAATTGAACATTAATCGAGCAGACCCAGCTCTTTTACAACTGGTGGGATTTCATCACCCACCTCATCACTCCAGCTGAAATTGATCCCCAAGATCCATCTATAATAAAAAGAATCAAGCAGTAGAGCCAATTAGCCCGGTGTTCGAGGAAAAATCCACGCAAAGCGAACCCGCTTAACATCCAATCGAAATAAGACCACGAGCGCGGGTCCCTGTTGTCTAACACACCCATAAGTCCCTGCTACTCAAGTACACTGAGCTCGACGTGGCATCTTGGACTATTCGGCGGTTAGTTGCGTGTGGACTAGGAACACGCACCAACCCTAGCTTAACCCGAGGGAACACTCTTCTTATACACTTGATATTCGCTCAAAAGTGCTTATTTTAAGCACTTATCCTGATTAGCGTTATCGCACTCTCCTACGTAAAACTGCTCTAATTATCCACTTTTCTACGTAAGAGTCTATCTCATTGCGTAAAACACACTTTTCTGGACGAAATGGTATATTTGCATGCATTAAACACATTTTCGGAAGTCTAAATATTAAGCCGTTCTGATTACGCGCTTCTTCTGTCGCAGGACACCCCGATGGGACGATTTTCGAGACTTGTGGGCCCAAATCGATCATGAAAGCTCATTATCAAAGCTTAACAAGCCCACATGCTATAACTAGAAGATATGGGCCAAATATGGGCTGAATAAGAGGACCAAAAAGTCGGCCCAAAGAACGAAGAGAGTAGGAGAGCCAATGACCAAGAGACGGACCAAAGCGTTTAAAGCCACATGAGTCAGCAAAGAATGATGGTCGACTCTACTGGAGAAGCGTGAGGATGGTCACAGTGAAGAACAGGGTTCCCGCCAGTGCTTTTTTCCATTTTTTTTGATACTTTTTCTCTCATCTCTCCTTATTCTCTCTCTCTCTTCATCTCTCGATCCTCGAATCTACTGACCTAACCCCAGAACTCCTGCCTATCAGCTCTATCTCATCTCCCTTAGCTTTCTGACCGTTGGATCTTCCATCGGACCGTTGGATCTTCAATCAGACCGTTGGATCTCTCTAGATCCGTCGATCTACCAATCTGAGTCCCAATCAAGTCACCATCCATCCGATCGCCATCAGACTGTCTGCCACATCATTCTGTGAGATGATGGACATCATCAACCCATGAGGGCCAATAGCCGGGCCCATCTTCATCGACCCGCTGACCGACCAGTTAGTGGACCCCGCAAATTTCAAAAATAATTTTAATTAAATGGGGGGTCCACTAATTGGGGAGATTCCCCATAGAAAAGTAGGTTTTTACTTAAACAAAAAAAAAAAAAAAAAAAAATATTTTTTATTTTCAAAAATAAGAGGGAGAAGGGTTCGTTCGAACCCTAATCCCCCTCCCATCTCTTTCTCTCCTCTCCAAAATCATTTTCAAACAATTTCCTATCATTCTTCTCCTTTTTTTTCTTCTTTCTTTTTCTCCTCCTCTCATCTTCTTCATGTCTTCGCCGGAGTTGCCTGCAACTCCGGCCGTCTGGTGAGGCCTCCTCTTCTTCTTCTTCTTCTTCTTCTTCTTCCTCTTCCGCTTCCTCTTCTGCTCCTTCCTCTTTGCTTCTGTGTGCAGCACGTCCTCCTTCCTCTTTGCTGCTGTGTGCAGCTCGTCTTCCATCATTCCTTCACCGCCTGAACCAGTCCGTCAACCACCGCCTGCCTCCACCCTTTTCAATCCGTGAGCTCCTCTCATCTCCGCCCACCACCCTCCTTGGATTGCTGCCCATCTCCACCACCGTGTGCAACTCCTCAAACTGCCAACCACACACCACTACCGTCGAAGTTGCGGGTTCACCTTCCACTACCGCCCTCACCGGAGTTGCGCCTGCAACTCCGGTCGTTCGTGCCACACCTGCAGGACCTCTCTACTCTCCACGATCTCTCCACCTTCTCCTCCTAAACCGCCCATCTTCCCTTGGGATAGACGGTGGCTGTTCTTCCAACAGCCACCATCGTTTCATCCCCTTCTCTCTCCCAAAAACGAAAAAAAAAAAAACCAAAAGGAGAGGAGAAGAGGAAAGAAAGGATGTACCTGTGCGCTCCACCTCCTTCCACAACCACCGAATCTTGTTGCTAAGTGCAGCAAGCAAACGCCACCCTACAGCACTACTCCACCTCCATTAACACCGGTGACCGCCTCACGAACCAGCAAATGTCCACGCCCTCTTTACGGTAAGTCCTTGACAGTTCTGACGGTTTCCTCTCAAGTCCGGCCTGCAACACGCCGGAAACCACCGTTGAACCAGCAGATCCACACAAGTTGCAGCCCTCCTTCGTCCCTCCATCATTACCACCATCAATGCAACCTCAAAGGCTTCACCATCTTGTTGGCTCCACCCACAATCTCCACTCCATCAATGATCGAGTCAATGGCCGAGTCCTCCTCTCACTTGGCTGATCTCATTGCTACAACTCTCGGTAAGTGTGAAAGGTAAAACCTTCATTCTTCTCTCTCTAGTTTCTCTCTCTCAAAACCCCTTTCTCTCTCTACATCCCTCTCTTATTAAAATGCTTTCTAGTTTAGTTATTTTGTTAGATTTTTGCTGTAAAAGACAATTTTGATTGAATGAAGTTGATTTGAATAAAATTATGTTCCATTCTCTATAAATTTCCCGTCATTTTATGTCATTATTGCGCTAATCCGACTAATCCCGAGTGCGGATCGACATCCGACACGAACCACTGTGCAAAATTGCTCATTCTACAGGTTAAATGTCTCGGATAAATTAAAAATGTGTTGAAGTTAGGGTTTCCGTAACCAACGACGCGGAAAAATCCTACTTTCAACACTTGACCAATCCGGTTAGTCTGGGACGTACTTAAGACAGCCATTGTGCCGCACGTCTGTCTAGGCTTCGGATTGCCTTGTTGTTAACTAGAGTTAGTACTAAAGGATTCGCTCTGAAGAGTGTAGCCTGGTGAGAACCTCTGAGTGCAACACAGTTAGTCCGGCGGCTAAAAGATAAACCAGTGGTCCGCCCACTGTCATAATCTACTCTAGCCCCAAAACTAACAAGATAATGCCTAAAATATATCCTGATTGTTTAGAATAGGATTACCTGTGCTTGGTGTGCATCATTTAGAATCACTACTCCAGTGTCTCCTTTTGGCAACTTTTTGCCAAATCTTGGGCTTGCTTTTTCAAGTAGAAGCCCGGTTGGACCTGTCCTAACCTTTTACTGACTCGATCTGAGAGTTAGTCCACCGCACCCCTCTATCGCCTCTAATGGCAGATGAACGGCCTCTGTATGAGACCTACTACAGTTTATGTGAGAATCGAGGTGATCACTCTCAACAATGGTATGACAATTCTGCGTATCATCATGATACTCCAGTCTCGCACACTTCTACAGGGTATGATAATCACCGAGATCCGGAGTACAATTCTGTACTCCAAGAGCTTAAAAATTCAGTCTCTGCCCTTCGTGCCGCAGTCCAGCAACCTGTGTACCATTCCCAGTCTGTAGGATATTACCCTCCTATCCAGCAAGTTGTCTGTACCTTTCCATCTCCAATGCAGACATCCTATGACAACACTTATTATCAGGATAATAGGAGTCACCATAACTTTGGTTGGGAACAGTCTGCCCTCCCGCAGCAACTGCCGCAGGATAATTATCCTTCCGGGTTCCATCAACCCAATGGAGAGTATGACTGGCAATACTCGCAATCCCAGTACCCGTCATATCCACAGAATGACTATTCTGATCAACAGTGGGCCCCTCAGGATTTTCAAAGTCAGCAACTAGTCCCAGACTCCACTTTGCCTTACAACTTTCATACCCAGTCGGACTACAATCAAGAGTTAGCACATCAGCTCCCCTTGGCTGAACCACCTCCGTTGGCTACTACACCCGGTCTAGAGGACCTTCTCTCTCAGTACATTGCCCAGCAACAACAGTATTTCCAAAGTCTAGAGCACCAACAACAGCAATCTATGGAGAGCTTCGAGCAACGTCTAGTTCAATTAGAAAATGAGAGAGAGGAAGTCAACTTCACTAGTCCACCAATAGCCTATCCTGAGGAGAATGATATGGCCACTGTCTATAATGAGGAGCCACACAATTGGACCCAGTACCACCATTGTGAGGAAGAAATAGAAGTTGTACCCACCCCTAGATCGAGCCAGACTATTGAGGAGCCAGTGTTTCCTTCTTCGGTGCCTTTAACAGCACCAAATCTTGAACCTACCTCAGAGCAACCTAATTCTCACTCCACCTCTACTGCCCCTGATGTCGATCTTCATGACACTGAGCTGTGTCTCGATCGTAGGATCCCAACTCTCATAGATCTACCATTCCTCCCCACCTCCCTTGGATTGTGCAACATTAGTGATGAACCCGAGTCGCAATCTTTGGTGCCCTTAACAGCACCAACTTCTGGACTGAGCACAGAGGAACTTAGTCCCATCTCTATCTCTGATAATTCTCTCTCTGCTCTGAATGCAGACATTCCCACCGTAGAGCCGTGTCTAGAAAATGGGCCTCCCGCTGTCCTGGACCTACCAATCACCACCGAGGAGGAACATATTGAATGTAAGGATTGGAACATCCCTATCAAATTAGGAAACATCGAGGGAGAGGTCAACAGTTTTCACCCGTCACCCTACGTCGATATTATCCATGACCCGTGTGCCGTAGAGAGTCTAACTCAGGATTCTCCCGAAGATATATTATCCAAGTGTCATGAACACTGTGAGTCTGACTTCATCTCGGAGTCCAACATTTCTGGTATTACTGATCTGCAGGAGTCTGCTCCATTCAGATACATTCCCGCAAAACTCAATGAGTTTGCGGCTCTGCTAACCACGGTCAGAGAACCCACTCCTACTCTCCTCTCAATCTTTACTGAGAAGCTTCGATCCCTCCCAGATCAACTCCGTACTTTTGTCAATCTGCTCAGAGAGCTCAATGCCCTTCTCTCAATTTACACCGAGAAAGACCTGTTCTACACAGGTATACCTAGACAAGGGATAGGATAATTGTTTCCGTTCCACCTTAGGTGTCAGGAAGACTGCAGATTCACTCAGTCTCCATGAGTTTTATCCTGGTTGGGGGTACTTGATATACCCCCGTCATGTCTGGCTGAAGACGTAAAACTTAGCACTTTCGGAAAGGCAATTCCGGTATTCCTAGAGTACATGAGTCTCATGCATTTGTGATTATTGTTATATCTTTGGCAATGCAGGTACATTCATTCTTCCGATCATCAGGTATCACACACTGTCGAGTTTCTGCCGACTTGGTAACATCCTTCCTGAATCTTTGCATCATCATCACTGATTTCTTATCATTCTATGTCCCGGTCATGAGCACCGAGGACGGTGCTATATTTTGGTTGGGGGTGGGTATTTACCAAAACTCATGTCTTCATTTTAAAAAAAAAAAAAAAAAAAAAAAAAAAAAAAAAAAAAAAAAAAAAGAAGAAAGTTGTTTTTGGGTGATTTCCGATGTTCTCCAAAAGTTTTCTAGAATTTCAAAAATGTGTCAAATACCCTGACTTTGATTAGCTGAAAACCTCCGTTAAGTCAGTATTGAGGATGTCAATTTTTGTTTAAAGTTAGCGTTGAGTCAATTCAAGCGTGACTACAGCAGGTTTGAAAACTTAGAAAAACTCAGATTCGGCACAATTGTACACTATCAACATCAGAGTCATCCTAAGTTTTGAAACTCTAGAGATCCTGTGAGAAGAATTATGGAGACCTAACCCAGTGAGCTTTCGAACCTTTAATCATTTCAGAGAGTTATACAATAATCCTGAGTCAATGGATGACTCACTATTCTTCATGCCCGCAATATTCGTTGAGAGATCTCATTACCCTTTGATTTGATCATGGAACTCGGAACGACATCAAAATTGGATTACTACAACAGAACCTTCTCTGTATCCAGTCAAGACAGTATACATGATAGTGCAAACCCTAGAAAATGATTTAGGCCATTTTTTCTGAACCATTCAGCCTTTTTTACTCACCTGAATTATACTTCACTAGAAACCCCTTGAGCCATTCTATAAAAGCCTTTTCTTTGTAAACCCATCAACCTAAAATCCAGTCTAGCTACGAAGCATGACTGTCTACCCCTATTTTGAGATGGACAAAAGAATAACTGATGTGGGTATACCGTAAAAAGAAAAGTAAAGAAGAAGAATCAAAAGGAAAAGAAAGTGGTTCAAGCTGAAAACAAAATATGGAAAGAAAGTATGAAGAAGAGCTGAAAAGAAATTGAGCAGTCTCAGAAATATCAAGAAAAAAAGAAAAATACGAAAAAAAAAAGGGAAAAAGAACCAGATAATGGTGTTACGTCACAGGAAAAATTCAAGAAAATGGCAATATCCTCTCAAGATCTTTGAAATCCTGTATTCCTTTATCTCTCTACACCTGACCTAAGCCTCATTACAACCCAGGAAAGTCCTACTTGATTCTAGGATAGCACGATCATAAAATGTGGAGATTGGAGAAGGAGAAGCTATAGAGTTTGATCTAACGTTCCCGAGTGAAGTGGTATTCCAATCATGAGATCTTCTTCTGTTAAAGATGTCCTTCCTTCAAATAATACATATGTGAGATCTTTGCCTTCATATATCAATACATCTCCTCACATATAAATTGAGAGAAAAGAAGAAAACCCTTCTTGTGTGATTCTATTCTGAGTGCTAAACGTGTGAGATTTGAGGTCGAGGCATAAAAACTTAGAGGTGATCTAGAAATCTTTACTGTCGGATGATGAGAATGTTGAGCACACACACACGCAGAGTCTGACCATTCTGGGTCATGATTATCAGTCTGTAGTCTTGCAAATACTTTCCAACTCTTCGCTAGCATGTAACTGTTTTTGCATCCATTCAATGATTTGACGAACGGTGTTTTCCCGGAGCTAATATGAAAAAGTGTGCAGCATGTGCAGAGCCCTTTTAAGCTCATTTATTTCGCACCAATTGCCAAGGATTGGCAATATGCTGGTTGGGGGTTGTGATATTCGCTCAAAAGTGCTTATTTTAAGCAATTATCCTTTTAGCGTTATTGCATTCTCCTACGTAAAATACTCTATTTACCTACTTTTCTACGTAAGAGTCTCTTCTGTTGCGTAGAACACACTTTTCTGGACGAAATGGTATATTTGCATGCATTAAACACATTTTCGGAAGTCTAGATATTAAGCCGTTCTGATAAAGTCTCATTACGCGCTTCTTCTGTCGCAGGAAACCCGATGGGACGATTCTCAAGACTTGTGGGCCCAAATCGATCATGAAAGCCCATTATCAAAGCTTAAAGAGCCCACATGCTATGACTAGAAGATATGGGCCAAATACGGGTTGAAAAAGAGGATCGAAGAGCTGGCCCAAGGAACCACGAGAGCGGGAGAGCTGATAACCAAGAGAAGGACCAAAGCATTTAAAGCCACATCAAATGATGGCCTGCTCTACTGGCAAAGCTCAAGTGAAGAACAATGGAAAACCAGGGTTCATGACCCTCTGCCAATACTTTTTCTGATATTTTCTCTCTCATCTCTCCTTATTTTCTCTCTCTTCATTTCTCGGTCCTCGAATCTATTGACTTAACCCCAGACCTCCTGCTCATTGGCTCTATCTCATCTCCCTTAGCTTTCTGACCGTTGGATCTTCCATCGGGCCGTTGAATCTCTATAGATCGCCATGTGATCTATCAATTCTATGCATCCGACCATCCGATCATGCTACTGATCAGTCAATCATCCATCCTATCAACCACCCGATCTCCAGTGTAAAATATCAGTCCCTAAGGCAGGTTTGATTGTAGAATAATGCCTCAGATTATTGATCGTGGCTGAGAGCGTAGAGCTCGATTTCCGAAGAAAGGAAAATACATCTTTCCTTGATGGGTATTTCAAGGGGAAAATGCATTTTTCTCCCCTGGCAACCAAACGCACCCTAACCCACATCCATCGAGCCCAGTGGCCCACTATCCTTCTCACCTACCTTCTGGCCCATGGCCGATGCACTCTGGGCCCACGATTTTGAGCATTCCCATTGGCCAACCACTGGCCGACTCGTGGCGTCTTCTCTCGGCCAACCACTGGCCAACACGTGGCATCAGCTTTTGGCCTGGTGGTCATGGCCAAATAGCCCACGAGCCCAAGCCCGTAACCCACATCACTTTTCAAAAATAAAAATTAAAATAAAAAAATAAAAAAATAAAAAAAATGAATTTTTTTTTAGAAACCGTGAGTTTCTAAGTGTAGAAACCCACGGTTTCTACTTAAGGGGAGGGTTGAAAAACCCTCAAGATCTCTCTTCCTCTCCCATTTTTTTCCTCTTTCTTCCTCTTCTGCTCCGCTCCTTCACCTCCGGCGAGCCACCACCGGACTGGTTCGCCGGCTTCTTCTTCTTCTTCTTCTTCTTCTTTTTCTTCTTCTTCTTCTTCTTCTTCTTCTTCTTCTTCTTCTTCTTCTTCTTCTTCTTCTTCTTTCCCTCCTCCTTCTTCTTCTTCTTCTTTTTCTTCTTCTTCTTCTTCTTCTTCTTCTCCTCTTCCCCCTCCTCTTCGTCTTCTTCGTCTTCTTCCTATTCTGCATAGTCGCCGGAGTTGCAGGCAGCAACTCCGGTCGTCGTCGTCACCACCACCGCCAGCACGTCCTCTCTTCCCCCCTTCTTCTCCTCTTCCTCCTCCTCTTCCTTCTTCTTCCTCTTCTCTTTCTTCTGGCTTCTCTTCTTCTTCTTCCTCTTCTCTTCTTCTATTTTTTTTCCTTACCGGAGTTGCAGGTCTGCAACTCCGGTGTTCATGGTGTTGACACCAGCAACACGCTAATCGCCCCTACCGGTCCATTTTTTTCCATTCTCTCTCTTCACGGTGCTTTCCCTTGCACCACCAGCAGCTACTACAGCCTCCACTGCCAGCCGGATTGGCTCTTCTCCATTAAACTCCACCGCCTGCAACTAACGGACTGGTTTTGAGCCAGCCATCACCGGTCAACTGTTGCTCCCACCACGTCAACACCAGCCTACAACTAACGGCATGCAAGCTTGCAGTCCGTGCTGCCCATTTCCCCCACCGTATGAGTTGCAGACCATCTCCTTTGTCGTCATCACCACCACGTCTGCAACTCCGGGCGTACAAGCCACAACAGCACCGCCCCCTTCCATCTTCTTCGGGCATCTTCCCGCTTGCTGCATCTTCAACGCTGGTGTCGTCTTCACCGGCCACTTGCCGACTGAAACTCCAACGATCTCGCACCATTCTCCCTCACTCTCACGTCCTCCTACGTGCAGGCCGTCCTCCATTACAGCCCACCTACAACACCCTCATTTTCTCCCACTCACAAGCACCGCCATCTTTCACTGGTAAGGAACCAGTCACCACCGTGTGATGCATCCTCTCCGGCCAGCATCCACTTGTAGGTCTGTCCACATCAATTTGCTGTTGCAACTAGCATGGTTAGTGCACCAATGATGGTTCATCACACCAGCAGCCATGTCCTTCATCCTTGCTGTCCCAATGGACTGCAAGAGCAATCCCCTTGCCTGCAACATCACGACGTGATCTTCTTCACGACTATGTTTTTGGGCCAGCACACCGCAACACCAGGCCAGCCAACATCATGCACTCATGATCGACCATCTTTAAGTCCGTTGGCCTATTCCCATTGGTCGATCATCTTCTTCATCACTGGCCGATCCATCCGTTGGTAAGAATTGCAAGGTAACAACCTTTGATCTCTTCTTCCTTTCTCTCTCCTCTTTAGTTTCTCTATAGACCTCTCTCTAGGATTAGATTTATCTCTTCTTCTACCACTTTCTCTCTCTCCTCTTTAACATTTTTTTAACTTTCTCTCTCTAGTTTCTCTCTCTCAAAACCCCTTTCTCTCTCTACATCCCTCTCTTATTAAAATGCTTTCTAGTTTAGTTATTTGTCAGATTTTTGCTGTAAGAGACAATTTTGATTGAATGAAGTTGATTTGAATAATATTATGTTCCATTCTCTGCAAATTTCCCGTCATTTTATGTTCATTATTGCACTAACCCGACTAATCCCAAGTGTGGATCGACATCCGACACGAGCCACTGTACAAGCCTGTGATTTTTGCAGGATTTGAGTAAAAAAAAGAATCGGATAATTACAAAAATGTGTTGAGATTAGGGTTTCCGTTACCAACGACGCGGAAAAACCCTACTACCAAATGGCGCCGCTGCCGCTCGGGTGTTCGGGAGTGCGAAAAAGGACGTAAAGACGGAATTGGAAAGTTGCTAAATCGGAAAGCTGCTCAATTTGGCCAGCCCGACCTTTTCGGGAAACTTTCTATTTTTGGTTTTTAGTGATTTTTAGCAGTTTTTAAATTACTATTTTTAATGCCTCGGAAGGCCGAGTGCAAATTTGTAATAATTTAGGAATTTTACTGCTTTCCATATAACTGCTAGATCTTGTTCTAGGGTTTTTTTAGAAACCCTAGATTAAGTGGAAAATACCAAAAAAATTAAAAATTCAAAATTCAAAAAAAAATTAGGGTTTCATATTCTGCAGATTTTTAGAAATCACCAATCCAGGATTTGCGATTTTTGGAAAGATTCCAAAATCTTGATACTCTGCTTAATTAGGGTTTCCCCTCTTAGAAGTTTCCTCTTTAGAAGAATTTCTATCTTTAGAAATCTTCCGAATTTGGAAAAGTCTGCAAAAGGAAACGCCCCAAATCTAGCAGAATTTCAATTTTGGGAAATTTCCCAAAATTATAAGGGATCTCGCAATCAAATCTTTCTTGGAAGATCTCCACAGTTCGGGAAACTTTCCAATCTAGGTATTTTCCAATCTGGGAATTCCTAAATTTTAACCCATCTCGAACTTGGAAATTAATTCAAAAACTTGCCTAAATCCAGTGCTTGTTCTGTGAACCCTAAAAAGGCAAAGATCTTCCAAATAGAATCCCGACTACCTAGACCGTGTGATCTAACTTTTCTGCAGGAACACGATCCAGTGTGGGTCGGGAGCAAAAGCTCAAAGAGGTGGAGTCGGGCCCAAGCCCATTAGGATACCCCTCTCTAACCCACGGAGGCGACCCCGTGGCGTGGCCCACGGGAGGTAAGTCTCTATCCTCGCCTTGAGTGCGATACAGAGCAATTTGGGTGAATCATTGCCGCTTGTCTATTTGCTTTCGCATACATATTATTCGATTTGCGTGGCATGGCCGTTAATAATTGAACATTAATCGAGCAGACCCAGCTCTTTTACAACTGGTGGGATTTCATCACCCACCTCATCACTCCAGCTGAAATTGATCCCCAAGATCCATCTATAATAAAAAGAATCAAGCAGTAGAGCCAATTAGCCCGGTGTTCGAGGAAAAATCCACGCAAAGCGAACCCGCTTAACATCCAATCGAAATAAGACCACGAGCGCGGGTCCCTGTTGTCTAACACACCCATAAGTCCCTGCTACTCAAGTACACTGAGCTCGACGTGGCATCTTGGACTATTCGGCGGTTAGTTGCGTGTGGACTAGGAACACGCACCAACCCTAGCTTAACCCGAGGGAACACTCTTCTTATACACTTGATATTCGCTCAAAAGTGCTTATTTTAAGCACTTATCCTGATTAGCGTTATCGCACTCTCCTACGTAAAACTGCTCTAATTATCCACTTTTCTACGTAAGAGTCTATCTCATTGCGTAAAACACACTTTTCTGGACGAAATGGTATATTTGCATGCATTAAACACATTTTCGGAAGTCTAAATATTAAGCCGTTCTGATTACGCGCTTCTTCTGTCGCAGGACACCCCGATGGGACGATTTTCGAGACTTGTGGGCCCAAATCGATCATGAAAGCTCATTATCAAAGCTTAACAAGCCCACATGCTATAACTAGAAGATATGGGCCAAATATGGGCTGAATAAGAGGACCAAAAAGTCGGCCCAAAGAACGAAGAGAGTAGGAGAGCCAATGACCAAGAGACGGACCAAAGCGTTTAAAGCCACATGAGTCAGCAAAGAATGATGGTCGACTCTACTGGAGAAGCGTGAGGATGGTCACAGTGAAGAACAGGGTTCCCGCCAGTGCTTTTTTCCATTTTTTTTGATACTTTTTCTCTCATCTCTCCTTATTCTCTCTCTCTCTTCATCTCTCGATCCTCGAATCTACTGACCTAACCCCAGAACTCCTGCCTATCAGCTCTATCTCATCTCCCTTAGCTTTCTGACCGTTGGATCTTCCATCGGACCGTTGGATCTTCAATCAGACCGTTGGATCTCTCTAGATCCGTCGATCTACCAATCTGAGTCCCAATCAAGTCACCATCCATCCGATCGCCATCAGACTGTCTGCCACATCATTCTGTGAGATGATGGACATCATCAACCCATGAGGGCCAATAGCCGGGCCCATCTTCATCGACCCGCTGACCGACCAGTTAGTGGACCCCGCAAATTTCAAAAATAATTTTAATTAAATGGGGGGTCCACTAATTGGGGAGATTCCCCATAGAAAAGTAGGTTTTTACTTAAACAAAAAAAAAAAAAAAAAAAAAAAAAAAAAAAATATTTTTTATTTTCAAAAATAAGAGGGAGAAGGGTTCGTTCGAACCCTAATCCCCCTCCCATCTCTTTCTCTCCTCTCCAAAATCATTTTCAAACAATTTCCTATCATTCTTCTCCTTTTTTTTCTTCTTTCTTTTTCTCCTCCTCTTCATCTTCTTCATGTCTTCGCCGGAGTTGCCTGCAACTCCGGCCGTCTGGTGAGGCCTCCTCTTCTTCTTCTTCTTCTTCTTCTTCTTCCTCTTCCGCTTCCTCTTCTGCTCCTTCCTCTTTGCTTCTGTGTGCAGCACGTCCTCCTTCCTCTTTGCTGCTGTGTGCAGCTCGTCTTCCATCATTCCTTCACCGCCTGAACCAGTCCGTCAACCACCGCCTGCCTCCACCCTTTTCAATCCGTGAGCTCCTCTCATCTCCGCCCACCACCCTCCTTGGATTGCTGCCCATCTCCACCACCGTGTGCAACTCCTCAAACTGCCAACCACACACCACTACCGTCGAAGTTGCGGGTTCACCTTCCACTACCGCCCTCACCGGAGTTGCGCCTGCAACTCCGGTCGTTCGTGCCACACCTGCAGGACCTCTCTACTCTCCACGATCTCTCCACCTTCTCCTCCTAAACCGCCCATCTTCCCTTGGGATAGACGGTGGCTGTTCTTCCAACAGCCACCATCGTTTCATCCCCTTCTCTCTCCCAAAAACGAAAAAAAAAAAAACCAAAAGGAGAGGAGAAGAGGAAAGAAAGGATGTACCTGTGCGCTCCACCTCCTTCCACAACCACCGAATCTTGTTGCTAAGTGCAGCAAGCAAACGCCACCCTACAGCACTACTCCACCTCCATTAACACCGGTGACCGCCTCACGAACCAGCAAATGTCCACGCCCTCTTTACGGTAAGTCCTTGACAGTTCTGACGGTTTCCTCTCAAGTCCGGCCTGCAACACGCCGGAAACCACCGTTGAACCAGCAGATCCACACAAGTTGCAGCCCTCCTTCGTCCCTCCATCATTACCACCATCAATGCAACCTCAAAGGCTTCACCATCTTGTTGGCTCCACCCACAATCTCCACTCCATCAATGATCGAGTCAATGGCCGAGTCCTCCTCTCACTTGGCTGATCTCATTGCTACAACTCTCGGTAAGTGTGAAAGGTAAAACCTTCATTCTTCTCTCTCTAGTTTCTCTCTCTCAAAACCCCTTTCTCTCTCTACATCCCTCTCTTATTAAAATGCTTTCTAGTTTAGTTATTTTGTTAGATTTTTGCTGTAAAAGACAATTTTGATTGAATGAAGTTGATTTGAATAAAATTATGTTCCATTCTCTATAAATTTCCCGTCATTTTATGTCATTATTGCGCTAATCCGACTAATCCCGAGTGCGGATCGACATCCGACACGAACCACTGTGCAAAATTGCTCATTCTACAGGTTAAATGTCTCGGATAAATTAAAAATGTGTTGAAGTTAGGGTTTCCGTAACCAACGACGCGGAAAAATCCTACTTTCAACACTTGACCAATCCGGTTAGTCTGGGACGTACTTAAGACAGCCATTGTGCCGCACGTCTGTCTAGGCTTCGGATTGCCTTGTTGTTAACTAGAGTTAGTACTAAAGGATTCGCTCTGAAGAGTGTAGCCTGGTGAGAACCTCTGAGTGCAACACAGTTAGTCCGGCGGCTAAAAGATAAACCAGTGGTCCGCCCACTGTCATAATCTACTCTAGCCCCAAAACTAACAAGATAATGCCTAAAATATATCCTGATTGTTTAGAATAGGATTACCTGTGCTTGGTGTGCATCATTTAGAATCACTACTCCAGTGTCTCCTTTTGGCAACTTTTTGCCAAATCTTGGGCTTGCTTTTTCAAGTAGAAGCCCGGTTGGACCTGTCCTAACCTTTTACTGACTCGATCTGAGAGTTAGTCCACCGCACCCCTCTATCGCCTCTAATGGCAGATGAACGGCCTCTGTATGAGACCTACTACAGTTTATGTGAGAATCGAGGTGATCACTCTCAACAATGGTATGACAATTCTGCGTATCATCATGATACTCCAGTCTCGCACACTTCTACAGGGTATGATAATCACCGAGATCCGGAGTACAATTCTGTACTCCAAGAGCTTAAAAATTCAGTCTCTGCCCTTCGTGCCGCAGTCCAGCAACCTGTGTACCATTCCCAGTCTGTAGGATATTACCCTCCTATCCAGCAAGTTGTCTGTACCTTTCCATCTCCAATGCAGACATCCTATGACAACACTTATTATCAGGATAATAGGAGTCACCATAACTTTGGTTGGGAACAGTCTGCCCTCCCGCAGCAACTGCCGCAGGATAATTATCCTTCCGGGTTCCATCAACCCAATGGAGAGTATGACTGGCAATACTCGCAATCCCAGTACCCGTCATATCCACAGAATGACTATTCTGATCAACAGTGGGCCCCTCAGGATTTTCAAAGTCAGCAACTAGTCCCAGACTCCACTTTGCCTTACAACTTTCATACCCAGTCGGACTACAATCAAGAGTTAGCACATCAGCTCCCCTTGGCTGAACCACCTCCGTTGGCTACTACACCCGGTCTAGAGGACCTTCTCTCTCAGTACATTGCCCAGCAACAACAGTATTTCCAAAGTCTAGAGCACCAACAACAGCAATCTATGGAGAGCTTCGAGCAACGTCTAGTTCAATTAGAAAATGAGAGAGAGGAAGTCAACTTCACTAGTCCACCAATAGCCTATCCTGAGGAGAATGATATGGCCACTGTCTATAATGAGGAGCCACACAATTGGACCCAGTACCACCATTGTGAGGAAGAAATAGAAGTTGTACCCACCCCTAGATCGAGCCAGACTATTGAGGAGCCAGTGTTTCCTTCTTCGGTGCCTTTAACAGCACCAAATCTTGAACCTACCTCAGAGCAACCTAATTCTCACTCCACCTCTACTGCCCCTGATGTCGATCTTCATGACACTGAGCTGTGTCTCGATCGTAGGATCCCAACTCTCATAGATCTACCATTCCTCCCCACCTCCCTTGGATTGTGCAACATTAGTGATGAACCCGAGTCGCAATCTTTGGTGCCCTTAACAGCACCAACTTCTGGACTGAGCACAGAGGAACTTAGTCCCATCTCTATCTCTGATAATTCTCTCTCTGCTCTGAATGCAGACATTCCCACCGTAGAGCCGTGTCTAGAAAATGGGCCTCCCGCTGTCCTGGACCTACCAATCACCACCGAGGAGGAACATATTGAATGTAAGGATTGGAACATCCCTATCAAATTAGGAAACATCGAGGGAGAGGTCAACAGTTTTCACCCGTCACCCTACGTCGATATTATCCATGACCCGTGTGCCGTAGAGAGTCTAACTCAGGATTCTCCCGAAGATATATTATCCAAGTGTCATGAACACTGTGAGTCTGACTTCATCTCGGAGTCCAACATTTCTGGTATTACTGATCTGCAGGAGTCTGCTCCATTCAGATACATTCCCGCAAAACTCAATGAGTTTGCGGCTCTGCTAACCACGGTCAGAGAACCCACTCCTACTCTCCTCTCAATCTTTACTGAGAAGCTTCGATCCCTCCCAGATCAACTCCGTACTTTTGTCAATCTGCTCAGAGAGCTCAATGCCCTTCTCTCAATTTACACCGAGAAAGACCTGTTCTACACAGGTATACCTAGACAAGGGATAGGATAATTGTTTCCGTTCCACCTTAGGTGTCAGGAAGACTGCAGATTCACTCAGTCTCCATGAGTTTTATCCTGGTTGGGGGTACTTGATATACCCCCGTCATGTCTGGCTGAAGACGTAAAACTTAGCACTTTCGGAAAGGCAATTCCGGTATTCCTAGAGTACATGAGTCTCATGCATTTGTGATTATTGTTATATCTTTGGCAATGCAGGTACATTCATTCTTCCGATCATCAGGTATCACACACTGTCGAGTTTCTGCCGACTTGGTAACATCCTTCCTGAATCTTTGCATCATCATCACTGATTTCTTATCATTCTATGTCCCGGTCATGAGCACCGAGGACGGTGCTATATTTTGGTTGGGGGTGGGTATTTACCAAAACTCATGTCTTCATTTTAAAAAAAAAAAAAAAAAAAAAAAAAAAAAAAAAAAAAAAAAGAAGAAAGTTGTTTTTGGGTGATTTCCGATGTTCTCCAAAAGTTTTCTAGAATTTCAAAAATGTGTCAAATACCCTGACTTTGATTAGCTGAAAACCTCCGTTAAGTCAGTATTGAGGATGTCAATTTTTGTTTAAAGTTAGCGTTGAGTCAATTCAAGCGTGACTACAGCAGGTTTGAAAACTTAGAAAAACTCAGATTCGGCACAATTGTACACTATCAACATCAGAGTCATCCTAAGTTTTGAAACTCTAGAGATCCTGTGAGAAGAATTATGGAGACCTAACCCAGTGAGCTTTCGAACCTTTAATCATTTCAGAGAGTTATACAATAATCCTGAGTCAATGGATGACTCACTATTCTTCATGCCATCAATATTCGTTGAGAGATCTCATTACCCTTTGATTTGATCATGGAACTCGGAACGACATCAAAATTGGATTACTACAACAGAACCTTCTCTGTATCCAGTCAAGACAGTATACATGATAGTGCAAACCCTAGAAAATGATTTAGGCCATTTTTTCTGAACCATTCAGCCTTTTTTACTCACCTGAATTATACTTCACTAGAAACCCCTTGAGCCATTCTATAAAAGCCTTTTCTTTGTAAACCCATCAACCTAAAATCCAGTCTAGCTACGAAGCATGACTGTCTACCCCTATTTTGAGATGGACAAAAGAATAACTGATGTGGGTATACCGTAAAAAGAAAAGTAAAGAAGAAGAATCAAAAGGAAAAGAAAGTGGTTCAAGCTGAAAACAAAATATGGAAAGAAAGTATGAAGAAGAGCTGAAAAGAAATTGAGCAGTCTCAGAAATATCAAGAAAAAAAGAAAAATACGAAAAAAAAAAGGGAAAAAGAACCAGATAATGGTGTTACGTCACAGGAAAAATTCAAGAAAATGGCAATATCCTCTCAAGATCTTTGAAATCCTGTATTCCTTTATCTCTCTACACCTGACCTAAGCCTCATTACAACCCAGGAAAGTCCTACTTGATTCTAGGATAGCACGATCATAAAATGTGGAGATTGGAGAAGGAGAAGCTATAGAGTTTGATCTAACGTTCCCGAGTGAAGTGGTATTCCAATCATGAGATCTTCTTCTGTTAAAGATGTCCTTCCTTCAAATAATACATATGTGAGATCTTTGCCTTCATATATCAATACATCTCCTCACATATAAATTGAGAGAAAAGAAGAAAACCCTTCTTGTGTGATTCTATTCTGAGTGCTAAACGTGTGAGATTTGAGGTCGAGGCATAAAAACTTAGAGGTGATCTAGAAATCTTTACTGTCGGATGATGAGAATGTTGAGCACACACACACGCAGAGTCTGACCATTCTGGGTCATGATTATCAGTCTGTAGTCTTGCAAATACTTTCCAACTCTTCGCTAGCATGTAACTGTTTTTGCATCCATTCAATGATTTGACGAACGGTGTTTTCCCGGAGCTAATATGAAAAAGTGTGCAGCATGTGCAGAGCCCTTTTAAGCTCATTTATTTCGCACTAATTGCCAAGGATTGGCAATATGCTGGTTGGGGGTTGTGATATTCGCTCAAAAGTGCTTATTTTAAGCAATTATCCTTTTAGCGTTATTGCATTCTCCTACGTAAAATACTCTATTTACCTACTTTTCTACGTAAGAGTCTCTTCTGTTGCGTAGAACACACTTTTCTGGACGAAATGGTATATTTGCATGCATTAAACACATTTTCGGAAGTCTAGATATTAAGCCATTCTGATAAAGTCTCATTACGCGCTTCTTCTGTCGCAGGAAACCCGATGGGACGATTCTCAAGACTTGTGGGCCCAAATCGATCATGAAAGCCCATTATCAAAGCTTAAAGAGCCCACATGCTATGACTAGAAGATATGGGCCAAATACGGGTTGAAAAAGAGGATCGAAGAGCTGGCCCAAGGAACCACGAGAGCGGGAGAGCTGATAACCAAGAGAAGGACCAAAGCATTTAAAGCCACATCAAATGATGGCCTGCTCTACTGGCAAAGCTCAAGTGAAGAACAATGGAAAACCAGGGTTCATGACCCTCTGCCAATACTTTTTCTGATATTTTCTCTCTCATCTCTCCTTATTTTCTCTCTCTTCATTTCTCGGTCCTCGAATCTATTGACTTAACCCCAGACCTCCTGCTCATTGGCTCTATCTCATCTCCCTTAGCTTTCTGACCGTTGGATCTTCCATCGGGCCGTTGAATCTCTATAGATCGCCATGTGATCTATCAATTCTATGCATCCGACCATCCGATCATGCTACTGATCAGTCAATCATCCATCCTATCAACCACCCGATCTCCAGTGTAAAATATCAGTCCCTAAGGCAGGTTTGATTGTAGAATAATGCCTCAGATTATTGATCGTGGCTGAGAGCGTAGAGCTCGATTTCCGAAGAAAGGAAAATACATCTTTCCTTGATGGGTATTTCAAGGGGAAAATGCATTTTTCTCTCCTGGCAACCAAACGCACCCTAACCCACATCCATCGAGCCCACTGGCCCACTATCCTTCTCACCTACCTTCTGGCCCATGGCCGATGCACTCTGGGCCCACGATTTTGAGCATTCCCATTGGCCAACCACTGGCCGACTCGTGGCGTCTTCTCTCGGCCAACCACTGGCCAACACGTGGCATCAGCTTTTGGCCTGGTGGTCATGGCCAAATAGCCCACGAGCCCAAGCCCGTAACCCACATCACTTTTCAAAAATAAAAATTAAAATAAAAAAATAAAAAAATAAAAAAAATGAATTTTTTTTTAGAAACCGTGAGTTTCTAAGTGTAGAAACCCACGGTTTCTACTTAAGGGGAGGGTTGAAAAACCCTCAAGATCTCTCTTCCTCTCCCATTTTTTTCCTCTTTCTTCCTCTTCTGCTCCGCTCCTTCACCTCCGGCGAGCCACCACCGGACTGGTTCGCCGGCTTCTTCTTCTTCTTCTTCTTCTTCTTCTTCTTCTTCTTCTTCTTCTTCTTCTTCTTCTTCTTCTTCTTCTTCTTCTTTCCCTCCTCCTTCTTCTTCTTCTTCTTTTTCTTCTTCTTCTTCTTCTTCTTCTTCTCCTCTTCCCCCTCCTCTTCGTCTTCTTCGTCTTCTTCCTATTCTGCATAGTCGCCGGAGTTGCAGGCAGCAACTCCGGTCGTCGTCGTCACCACCACCGCCAGCACGTCCTCTCTTCCCCCCTTCTTCTCCTCTTCCTCCTCCTCTTCCTTCTTCTTCCTCTTCTCTTTCTTCTGGCTTCTCTTCTTCTTCTTCCTCTTCTCTTCTTCTATTTTTTTTCCTTACCGGAGTTGCAGGTCTGCAACTCCGGTGTTCATGGTGTTGACACCAGCAACACGCTAATCGCCCCTACCGGTCCATTTTTTTCCATTCTCTCTCTTCACGGTGCTTTCCCTTGCACCACCAGCAGCTACTACAGCCTCCACTGCCAGCCGGATTGGCTCTTCTCCATTAAACTCCACCGCCTGCAACTAACGGACTGGTTTTGAGCCAGCCATCACCGGTCAACCTGTTGCTCCCACCACGTCAACACCAGCCTACAACTAACGGCATGCAAGCTTGCAGTCCGTGCTGCCCATTTCCCCCACCGTATGAGTTGCAGACCATCTCCTTTGTCGTCATCACCACCACGTCTGCAACTCCGGGCGTACAAGCCACAACAGCACCGCCCCCTTCCATCTTCTTCGGGCATCTTCCCGCTTGCTGCATCTTCAACGCTGGTGTCGTCTTCACCGGCCACTTGCCGACTGAAACTCCAACGATCTCGCACCATTCTCCCTCACTCTCACGTCCTCCTACGTGCAGGCCGTCCTCCATTACAGCCCACCTACAACACCCTCATTTTCTCCCACTCACAAGCACCGCCATCTTTCACTGGTAAGGAACCAGTCACCACCGTGTGATGCATCCTCTCCGGCCAGCATCCACTTGTAGGTCTGTCCACATCAATTTGCTGTTGCAACTAGCATGGTTAGTGCACCAATGATGGTTCATCACACCAGCAGCCATGTCCTTCATCCTTGCTGTCCCAATGGACTGCAAGAGCAATCCCCTTGCCTGCAACATCACGACGTGATCTTCTTCACGACTATGTTTTTGGGCCAGCACACCGCAACACCAGGCCAGCCAACATCATGCACTCATGATCGACCATCTTTAAGTCCGTTGGCCTATTCCCATTGGTCGATCATCTTCTTCATCACTGGCCGATCCATCCGTTGGTAAGAATTGCAAGGTAACAACCTTTGATCTCTTCTTCCTTTCTCTCTCCTCTTTAGTTTCTCTATAGACCTCTCTCTAGGATTAGATTTATCTCTTCTTCTACCACTTTCTCTCTCTCCTCTTTAACATTTTTTTAACTTTCTCTCTCTAGTTTCTCTCTCTCAAAACCCCTTTCTCTCTCTACATCCCTCTCTTATTAAAATGCTTTCTAGTTTAGTTATTTGTCAGATTTTTGCTGTAAGAGACAATTTTGATTGAATGAAGTTGATTTGAATAATATTATGTTCCATTCTCTGCAAATTTCCCGTCATTTTATGTTCATTATTGCACTAACCCGACTAATCCCAAGTGTGGATCGACATCCGACACGAGCCACTGTACAAGCCTGTGATTTTTGCAGGATTTGAGTAAAAAAAAGAATCGGATAATTACAAAAATGTGTTGAGATTAGGGTTTCCGTTACCAACGACGCGGAAAAACCCTACTACCAGTCAGGAAGACTGCAGATTCACTCAGTCTCCATGAGTTTTATCCTGGTTGGGGGTACTTGATATACCCCCGTCATGTCTGGCTGAAGACGTAAAACTTAGCGCTTTCGGAAAGGCAATTCCGGTATTCCTAGAGTACATGAGTCTCATGCATTTGTGATTATTGTTATATCTTTGGCAATGCAGGTACATTCATTCTTCCGATCATCAGGTATCACACACTGTCGAGTTTCTGCCGACTTGGTAACATCCTTCCTGAATCTTTGCATCATCATCACTGATTTGTTATCATTTTATGTCCCGGTCATGAGCACCGAGGACGGTGCTATATTTTGGTTGGGGGTGGGTATTTACCAAAACTCATGTCTTCATTTTGATCAAAAAAAAAAAAAAAAAAGTTTTTTGGGTGATTTCCGATGTTCTCCAAAAGTTTTCTAGAATTTCAAAAATGTGTCAAATACCCTGACTTTGATTAGCTGAAAACCTCCGTTAAGTCAGTATTGAGGATGTCAATTTTTGTTTAAAGTTAGCGTTGAGTCAATTCAAGCGTGACTACAGCAGGTTTGAAAACTTAGAAAAACTCAGATTCGGCACAATTGTACACTATCAACATCTGAGTCATCCTAAGTTTTGAAACTCTAGAGATCCTGTGAGAAGAATTGTGGAGACCTAACCCAGTGAGCTTTCGAGCCTTTAATCATTTCAGAGAGTTATACAATAATCCTGAGTCAATGGATGACTCACTATTCTTCATGCCCGCAATATTCGTTGAGAGATCTCATTATCTTTTGCTTCGATCATAAAACTCGGAACGACATCAAAATTGGATTATTACAACAGAACCTTCTCTGTATCCAGTCAAGACAGTATACATGATAGTGCAAACCTTAGAAAATGATTTAGGCCATTTTTCTGAACCATTCAGCCTTTTTACTCACCTGAATTATACTTCACTAGAAACCCCTTGAGCCATTCTATAAAAGCCTTTTCTGTGTAAACCCATCAACCTAAAATCCAGTCTAGCTACGAAGCATGACTGTCTACCCTTATTTTGAGATGAACAAAAGAATAACTGATATGGGTGTACCGTGAAAAGAAAAGTAAAGAAGAAGAATCAAAAGGAAAATAAAGTGGTTCAAGCTGAAAACAAAATATGGAAAGAAAGTATGAAAAGAGCTGAAAAGAAATTGAGCAGTCTCAGAAATATCAAGAAAAAGATAAAAATACAAAAAAAGGAAAAAGAACCAGCTAATGGTGTTACGTCGCAGGAAAAATTCAAGAAAATGACAATATCCTCTCAAGATCTTTGAAATCCTGTATTCCTTTATCTCTCTACACCTGACCTAAGCCTCATTACAACCCAGGAAAGTCCTACTTGATTCTAGGATAGTACGATCATAAAATGTGGAGATTGGAGAAAGAGAAGCTATAGAGTTTGATCTGACGTTTCCGAGTGAAGTGGTATTCCAATCATGAGATCTTCTTCTGTTAAAGATGTCCTTCCTTCAAATGAAACATATGTGAGATCTTTTGCCTCTTTATATTAAATACATCTCCTCACATATAAATTGAGAGAAAAGAAGAAAACCCTTCTTGTGTGATTCTATTCTGAGTGTTAAACATGTGAGATTTGAGGTCGAGGCATAAAAACTTAGAGGAGATCTGAAAATCTTTACTGTCGGATGATGAGAATGTTGAGCACACACACACGCAGAGTCTGACTATTCTGGGTCATGATTATCAGTCTGTAGTCTTGCCAAAACTTTCAAACTCTTCGCTAACATGTAACTATTTTTGCATTCATTCAATGATATGACGAACGGTGTTTTCCCTGAGCTAATATGAAAAAGTGTGCAGCATGTGCAGAGACCTTTTAAGCTCATTTATTTCGCACTAATTGCCAAGGATTGGCAATATGCTGGTTGGGGGTTGTGATATTCGCTCAAAAGTGCTTATTTTAAGCAATTATCCTTTTAGCATTATCGCACTCTCCTACGTAAAACTGCTCTAATTATCCACTTTTCTACGTAAGAGTCTATCTCATTGCGTAGAACACACTTTTCTGGACGAAATGGTATATTTGCATGCATTAAACACATTTTTAGAAGTTTAGATATTAGGCCGTTCTGATTAAGTCTCATTACGCGCTTCTTCTGTCGCAGGAAACCCTGATTGGATGATTCTCGAGACTTGTGGTCCCACATGGATCATGAAAGCCCATTATCAAAGCTTAAAGAGTCCACAGGCTATGTCTAGAAGATATGAGCTTATTACGGGCTGAACAAGGGGATCGAAGAGCTGGCCCAAGGAACCAAGATAGCGGGAGAGCTGATAACCAAGAGAAGGACCAAAGCATTTAAAGCCACATCAAATGATGGCCTGCTCTACTGGCAAAGCTCAAGTGAAGAACAATGAAAAACCAGGGTTCATGACCCTCTGCCAATACTTTTTCTGATATTTTCTCTCTCATCTCTCCTTATTTTCTCTCTCTTCATTTCTCGGTCCTCGAATCTATTGACTTAACCCCAGAACTCCTGCTCATTGGCTCTGTCTCATCTCCCTTAGCTTTCTGACCGTTGGATCTTCCATCGGGCCGTTGAATCTCTATAGATCGCCATGTGATCTATCAATTCTATGCATCCGACCATCCGATCGTGCTACTGATCAGTCAATCATCCATCCTATCAACCACCCGATCTCCATTGTAAAATATCAGTCCCTAAGGCAGGTTTGATTGTAGAGAAATGCCTCAGATGATTGATTGTGGCTGAGAGCGTAGAGCTCGATTTTCGAAGAAAGGAAAATACATCTTTCCTTGATGGGTATTTCAAGGGGAAAATGCATTTTTTTCTCCCCTGGCAACCAAACGCACCCTAACCCACATCCATCGAGCCCAGTGGCCCACTATCCTTCTCACCTACCTTCTGGCCCATGGCCGATGCACTCTGGGCCCACGATTTTTAGCGTTCCCATTGGCCAACCACTGGCCGACTCGTGGCGTCATCTCTCGGCCAACCACTGGCCAACACGTGGCATCAGCTCTTGGCCTAGTGGTCATGGCCAAACGGCCCATAAACCTCGAGCCCAAGCCCGCAAGTTCAAATAGACAAATAAAAAAAAAAAAAAAAAAAAAAAAAAAAAAAAAAAGATTTTGTTTAGAAACCGTGAGTTTCCAAAAGAGAAACCCACGGCTTCTCTATTAGAGGAGAGCCTTCTCTTCTTTGAGGGTTCTCTCTCCTTTTCTCTTTCTCCCTCTTTCCCTCTTCTTTCTTCCTCCCTCTGGCCCTCTTCTCTCTTCCGGCAGATTCTTCCGGCGAGTGGGCGGACTGTCTTCTTCTTCTTCTATTTCTTCTTCTCCTTCTTCTTCTTCTTCTTCTTCTTCTCCTTCTTCTTCTTCTTCTTCTTCTTCTCCTTCTTCTTCTTCTTCTTCTTCTTCTGCTTCTTCGTTTTCTTCTTCTTTTGCCGGAGTTGCAGGTCTGCAACTCCGGCCGGCGAACTGTGCTCCACCACCGTCCTCACCACAGCAGGCAACGGTGAGGTTCCTCCCCTTCTTCCTTCTCTTCTTTCCTCTTCCTCTCTTCCCTTTCTTCTTCTTCTTCTTCTTCTTCTTCTTCTTCTTCTTCTTCTTCTTTCACGTTCTTACCGGAGTTGCCGCTGCAACTCCGGCCTCCACCACCAACCAGCAACCACGTTGCTGTTCTTTCACCTATCCTCCACGTTTTTGACTCCACTGTTAACCCATCTCCACCACGATCTTCCCCGCTTGAGGTTTCACCACCGCCCAGCATAGTGGAACGACCAGCACGTCCAGTCCACCATTAGCGCCTCCATCATCACCTACACTTCTCCCTCGTGCCCTTCCTTGCCGTTCCGCCTCTCTCTCAACCACCACCATTGAAGAATAGGGGAGATGCCCTCAAAGAGTTGCTGCTGCAACTGTCACCACACCGCCCCTTCATCTTCTTCTTCACATCACGGCCGGAGTTGCAGGTTTGCAACTCCGGCGTTAATAGCGTGAATAATAAAAAAAAAAAAAAAAAAAGAGAAGAAAGAGAAGGGGAGGTAGCCTACCTGCTGCTCTACCGAACAGCAACGCTGTTCTCCTCACTTGCACCAGCCCCTTGTTGGTCACCTACTGCTGGAGCACCGCCCCCTTCATCTTCAACTCTACCGCCTTCACCACTAGCCACCGGATCGCCTTCCTCCTAGCACCGCTCCTTCCATTTGCCACCACCAAAGACGCCTCCATTCTCTAGCAACCACTCTCCTCCATCCTCCTTCAACCAGCGCAACGATCAACAGGTGGAGCGCCTCCACAACACTGCCAGTAACTAAGGGTGATTATCGTCCTCCACATCAGCAAGTTTTCGACACCCTTCTCCTCCAAAAGTCTGCATCTTGCCGGCAAACAACCAATCCACGTCCTCCCTTGGGTTGGGTATCATCAATCTTGGGCCGAACTCCAAGGCCAACCATGGCCGATCCGAGACGCACTATTCACGAGGTCAAATTCCTCATCTCATGGCCAAGAGGTAAACCATGGTACTTTCTCTCTCTAGCCCATATTTTTCTCTTTTTATCTCTTTATTTCTCTCTCTCTCTCTCTAGACTCTTTAGATTTTCCGTTCTCTCTCTACCTCCCTCTCTTATTAAAATGCTTTCTAGTTTAATTATTTGTCAGATTTTTGCTGTAAAAGACAATTTTGATTAAATGAAGTTGATTTGAATAAAATTATGTTCCATTCTCTGCAAATTTCCCGTCATTTTATGTCATTATTGCGCTAACCCGACTAATCCCGAGTGAGGATCGACATCCGACACGAATCCCTATACAAATATCTATCAATTTTGCAGGATAATCGGATAAAAATTACAAAATATGTTGAAGTTAGGGTTTCCGTAACCAACGACGCGGAAAAATCCTACTTTCACTTTGAAAACTTCCTTGTCTGGCAAATCCTCGGTAATGATTCCTCTGGAGGGTACTAGATTCTCGGCTAATAGGTCGGCCATAGCTTGTCCCTTAATCGACCTCTACATCTTACACGTGATATCGAACTCACTCAGTATCAAGGACCACTGGCCAAATGACCCAAAAGAACTGGCTGACTTAAGAGGTATTTTATAGGGCGCTCCCACACATTAGCGTAACGGAATGAGCCAACATGTAGTGGTGAAGCTTCTAAGAGGCAAAAACCAAAGCTAAACAAGCCCGCTCGATTTTAGAATAACAAGTTTCGGTCGGTAACAAGAGCCGACTAAGATAATAAATAGGTTTTTCTGCACCCTCTTCATCCCCTTGGGCCAAGAGAACACCAATAGCATTTTCTAAGGTGGACAGATAAAGAACCAAGAGCTGTCCATGAATAGGCACCATTAGAGTCAGAGGTTTGAGTAATTCGTGCTTAATTTCCAGGAAAGCCTTCTCGCATTCCTCGGACCAAATAAAAATGGCATCCTTCTTTAACAACCCTGTAAGCGGAAGCATCTTCGCGGAGAGATTGGGTATAAAGCGACGAATATAGGATAAACGTCCCAACATACTCTTGATTTGTTTAAGAGTTTTAGGATGAGGTAAACCTTGTATTGCGTCTAATTTGGTCAAGTCAATCTCAATTCCCAGATGCCGAATCAGGAATCCCAAGAACTTACCGGAACTGACCCCAAATGCACACTTCAACGGGTTCATCTTCAAATTTGTTTGCCTGCACCGATCGAAAACCTTCCTCAAGACGTCACAATGGCTCTCTCTTGTGGAGGATCTTACGATTACATCGTCGACGTAATCCTCCACCTCATAGTGCATCATCTCGTCAAAGATCTTAGTTATAGCCCTTTGGTAGGTTGCCCCTGCATTCTTTAAGCCAAAAGGCATGACCGTGAAGCAAAAGCAACCCACCGAGTAATAAAAACTAGTATGGATCTCATCTGCTGTGGCCATCTTGATCTGGTTGTATCCACTATAAGCATCCATAAAACTGAACATCTGATAATAAGACGTGTTGTCAATCAAGATGTCCATATTGGGTAGGGAAAAATCATCTTTAGGGCAATTGCTGTTCAAGTCTCAAAAATCCATGCATACTCTGATCTGTCCATTCTTCTTCTTAACTGGCATGACATTGGCTAACCACTCGGACCACTGAATGGGACGAATGAAACTGACTTCAGTGAGCTTCTGGAGTTCGATCTTGATCTGGATTTCTAATTCGGCCCTGAATTTTCGATGTGCTTGTTTTACAGGCTTGGCATGCTTGTAAATTCCCAAATGGTGTACTATGATATCCTCCGGCAGACCAGGCATTTCTTCGTAACTCCATGGGAAAACATCGCAATACTCGGATAGGAGGTTTATCAGATCTGTTTCTTCATGATCTCCCAAGGATACTGATATAAAGACCTTGCAATTTTCCCGAGGCTGGCCCAAATTTATTTCTTTCAAGATTTCTTCCACTGCTACCACTCCTTCCTCGAAACAATCTAGAGCTGGGCTCGTGTCTAACTCTTCTGGTGGATTCGTACTCTCGACCGCGTGAACCTCCTCTGTTACGAACTCGGTACCATGTTCCCATACAAAGCAGTTGAATGGGGCATTGGCATGTGCAAGAGTGGACATTTCTAAAAGGCGTAATGTAAATCAATAGATATCTAAAATGATGCCACTACAAGTAAACAATCTTTGCAATCATATATGAAATATGCATACACTTCAATATGATGAACGATTTTTAAGTAAAAATGATCTTAATGCGTTCCCAATAAGGTCATAGGGTAGGTCCATACTATCCAATCTACTCGTTTAGCCCCCAAGTGCATGGGGCAGCTAGGCGAGTGCGATATTGGCTATATGGAGGAACTCTTGACCGAAACCATCATCAGAGAAGGAGGAGATCATGATAAGATATTACAGAGCACAGACCTCCTCGTTCTTTGTCTACAAAAAATATTTAGGTCATTATCACCATGCGGATGCATATATAAAAAGGAAACATTGAGATCAAAGTAAGTGTGAAAACATAGGCACGGAATAATCTTCATTTAAAAATCGAGAATGAAGAATAAAAGAAGTTCCAGTTCTAAACAAAAAAGAACCGAAGCATTCGGATCAGGTGAGGGTAAACTACCTCCAAGGTATGTATACCTTGAAGTACCCCTCGTGACAGCCTGAGACACAGGCTAAAATGAAAAAACAAAACAACAAAGAGAAGGAAAATCAAAATCCATTCTGCTAAGGAAGTAACCATTGTTACTCCCAATTATAGATGAAGGGTTCTGAGATCGAGGACTCTTCGTCATCTTGGACGAACTGAAGAAAGTCTGCTGGTACGAAGCAAATCCCATCTGCGCTGATGAGTGTGACACCCTCCTCATCTGAGATGTCGGATAACAAGATGGCCATATTTCCGTTTGGATATTCCCGTCGCGTTATCTGTTTTGGGACCCCCTCTTCGGCCACAAAGACCATCTTCTTTCCCTCAACTTCGCAAAAGGGTGGCACGGGCCTGTCAGCGGCATCTGACAAATTGTAGAAACGAGCATCCACATAGTAGGACTCCCATCTCTCGAATGGCTGCACTAGACCCATGATGATCCCTTGCTGACCGTCCGCACAATACTTAAAACATTGGTGGTAGGATGATGGGACTCCGTGGTAGCAATAGATCCATGGCCTGCCTAACAGCAGATGATAGAAAGGGGTAGTATCAAGCATATCGAAACGATGGACGTGGTCCAGCTCGTTCACCATGATCCGAAGTTGGATCATCCTAATCGATCTCTGCACGGCCCTGCCAACCCCGTGGATGTAAATAGGGTGGGCAGTATCCATTGCGTCCATGGAAATGCCCAATGGGGGTAGCATACCTAAAGGGATGATGTTGACGGAGGATCCCATGTCCAGAAGAGCCCTAGGTACGACAACGTCCCCTGCCAAGACCTGAATATACAAAGGGCGGTTATGGCCCTTGTCAGGGCAGACCAAGTCTGTATCTGTGAAAGTTATGGCGGGCGAGGAACATTCTGTTAGCCGTGGGAATCGAGAGGCGGCGAAGACTTCGGTGGAGCTCTGGGATGTTCCTGCCAACCCCTGTTCATTTCTCCCCTCGGGTGTCGAAACATCGACGAACGATTCCTTTCCTCGCTCTGCAACGGATGTCTGAATTGTCTCAATAGAAAGTAGGAGATTACTCATCTGGCTCTTCTGAGGCTCACGTTGCGAGGTACAAGCAAAGAAAACTTCATGTTCTCCCCTCTCCAGAGTTGCCTCAGCGATAGCCAACTCGAGGGCCAACTTTGTCAAGGGAAAAAATTTCAATACCTCAAAAATGGACATCATAGTCGGGATCTTCTTCAGATGTGCCACCACGTCATACAGGGCATGAGTCTTTGACTTCTCACGAGTGAGCTCTGCGGCTTGCACTCGGAGCTTACTGATCTGTTCTAGATGCTTCTTTTCTCTTTCGACCCACTGTGGGTCTAGTGTCACTTCAGTCGGGACCATGGGGACCCTGTTCTATTCAGTTTCCTTTGTGGACAAGTCAACAAGGGTGGTGGAATCCTTACTCGTGGGGCCATCCATGGCACTTCTAACGCCACGAGTCTGTACCACCAAGGTTTCAAAAAGTTGCTCTTCAGCAACATTCTCATGTGAGACTACTCCCGTAAAATATCTCTGAGGGCCTTGCTCCTCAGTAAAAGAGGCAAGGTCCCGCTCCTCCTCCAACCAGTAATTGTCCGAGCATTGATACGAGTGATTGGCCATGCGGGCATTGGCCCCAGCCTCTGGGGGTCTGTTGCCTGTTCCCTGTGCCAGCGTCTCCCTAGGTTGGGCCTGCAGTGCACCCATGGAAATCTTCTAGTGGATGATGTCCTGTAGCTTGAAGCAACTCCTGGTGTTATGAGTGACACTATGACAGAAGGCGCACAACCTGGCGTCGAGCCCTTGGTTGGCTGGTTGGATTGCATAGTTCGAAGGGGGAAGGATGAGCTAGTTAGCTGCCATGAGCCCATTGAAGATCTCCTCCGTCTTCCGGTACTCAAAGTTCAATTCTGGTCAGACAGGATGGCCTGGCTGTCGGCCTGCAAAGCGATTTGCTTTCGGTCGCTTTTGCTCGACTCTTTCTACCACATGCACAAAGCGGGCCGGGTTTCGCACGTTGTGATCGTGATCAATGAAGCCGACACTGCTACGGATTGCGGACAAGGAAGGGGCACCACAGAAGATCAAGTCCTTCTGAAAGATAAAATCGGCGCCTCGAACGAAGGCGTCCATGATAGAGCTATCACTGATAGCTTCTGCTATCTTTCCTGCCTCCCTCTCAAAATTATCGAGGTAGGTCATCAAAGACTGACCGGGGCTCTGCCGATAATTGCGGAGATTTTCCAGTGTAAAGACCTTCTTACGAACCTGAAACTTCTGGTGGAAAGCTCTCTTCAACTGTTCCCGGCTGAAAATATTGTGAGGGGTAAGACTTACAAACCATGAAAATGTTGTCCCTTTAAGGGAGACCGGGAACATTTTGGCCATTAACAGCAGGTTCATAGAATATTCCCCACACTAAAATTCATACCGCACCAAGTGCTAGGTGGGATCAGTGGTCCCGTCATATGGTATGAAAGTAGGGACCACGAAGCCAGCTAGGTACGGCTACTGAGAGATGTTAGGGGTAAAGACACCCTTAGGGCTAGAGGGCCCCAGAGTTAGGTCTCTCTCACGTAGAATATGGTCAACATATTCACGGAGTTGGGTAGGGTCCATGGTAATGTCGCTCCCTTGTCCACTCTCGCGATTGACAGTAACCGGCGACTGAGGATCCCTAACTAGTGCTGCTGTTGAAGTCTGGGCTTTCTGGTGTGGGGGGACTTGCCCATCCCTCATTTCTCAGAACTGTGCGCTCAGGTCCCTCAATTGATCCCTGAGGGCCATGTTCTCTTCCCTGACAGCCCGATGGACATCCAGTTCTTCCACGGATGGCCCCTCCATAGGCCCTTTCCCTACAGTCTTTTCAATTTGGGCTGAAAGCCGTCCCATCACCTGCCGAAGTTGTTCCATCTCTGTGTGCTGATGCTCGGATGGGTCTAGAGCCATGAGTTCTTGATACTACTACACAAGGCTGTCGATACAATCCAAAAGTCTGGAGTTAGAACGAGTCAGAACTGCTTGCTCTCGCACCTCTACTGCTTTTCGTATTGCTTCCTCGATATTCAATCCAACCCAGCTTTTGCCAGTCATATGCCCTTTTACTTGAAATCCATGAAAGAAGAAGAAACCTTCAATAGGGTATCTTATACTCGTTTTGAGAAAATAATGTCTGATCTCTTAGACATTTTGAAAAAGCAAAACATAAGCAATAAAAGGGACATGAAGTAGCTCAACCCCCGAAGGGCCCATTTTTAAAATATTGAGGTATAGATATAGAAAAAACTTCCTTCTCGGAGTGGCTTTAAGCCTATATTTTCTAAACAAGAGTTAAAAATTAACTTTTAAAATCATAATAACTTTTATGGTAAAATCTTTTCAAAAATGATTAATTTACAAAGAATTAAAATCATCTTTTTATGAAAATATAAACCATTTCGAGATTTAACACATGGGGTTACGCCACCTCATTGAAAAAGGTGCAACAAACTTGAAATCCGGCTTTAAAACAATCAACGAAAAAAGAACGTTTTAATGAAGGTTTAAAGAACTGCTTATTGATAAAATTGATCCCTTCTATCCAATGTTAACCCTTTCGGATGTCGGGGCAATGTTACAATTGAGCAGGTTCAGAAGGTAAAGAAACACGAGTCCCGCGGGTACTGGATCCTACATGGATTCGCATCTCCTTATCATCACCGATTTAATTGATTGTTGCATTATTAGTTTTCAAGCAATCATAATTCACATGCTTCTTGTATAATAGGTTATGGGATATGTGACATGGACATGTCAAATTAGTGAAAATGCATCTTCTTAGTGGGAAAACTGGAATGCATTAACAGTTCGTTGGATTACATGATGCGTACTCACCAAACATGGTATTGAGCAAAAATCCATTCATCAAACCAATCAATTAAAATCAATACATCAAACTGTGCAAACACCTCGCCACGTCCCTTGGTTGGAGGGACTGAAGCAAAGAACAAGGAGCACAAGTCCCCGGCAACGGCGCCATATTGTCAGACGAGTTTTGGCAACACATGAAACTGGAAGTGGGTGGAGTGTGTGTGCTTGTGTCATTTCTAGGGTTCCCAAGGTATGAGTGGTCTCTATTAGTCCATGAGAGTGGTAATGCGGTGTGTGTTGTCTCTTCTGAACAACTACAGACATAATGACATCCATTTCATACAGCAGAACTTGACTGAACTGTCATTTACTAACACCGTCATTCCAAACAACCACAAACGTAATAGGGGGTTGATTAATTATTGTCACTTCCAGTTCATCATTCCCCATGAAGGTGATATTAATTTAGTCATGTTGAATGGGTCCCTCAGCTTGTCACACTAAGGGACTGGAGAATGTCCAAAATGAATCCAACGGTTTCAAACATTGTTAAATGGAGTCGTCCTCTACTCAGGTAGTCTCAAAGGGGTATAATTCAATTAATTCATTGATCAGTCCATGATTATCTTTTAAGTGTCTTATTTTTAAACAATGGAGAGAAAATTTTCAGATATCAATAACATTAATAGGTTTGTTAAGAAGGAGAAGATCTCTGGGTCTCAATAACATTAATAGGTTCATTAAAATGATGTGACAGAAACGTCTATGTGACAGGACAACTCTATAACATTCTGGGTACCGGATTCTTAACCATTTTTCGACCCTAAGTGGAATCCCCTAGACCCACAAAGGATAGGCTTGTTATCTTGCATCAGTCCATCCCCCTCAAGACAGGGAGTATGTCACACAAACATTAATCGTGTAGTAACCCGGCATAGAGTCCTTAGAAGAGGAACATCTATCCGGTATAGTTCATTAGGAATTACCTTTTTACTAGTGTTGCACAGGATATCTGAACTTAAGATTTTGTATTTCTTCGGTAAATCTCACATACACTGAAGGAAAACACTAAGTTAAATTCTAAATGAATTTCGACAGAGTATAGCCTTATCACAATAAAATCGGAGAAGATCCTCTTTTCTGTCCCCAGAGTCCTCTATTTATAGAGTTCTGGGGAGGGGTCTGCACATGTTGTAGACTCACCTTTATAAGAAAAAAAATGATTAAAATAATAAAAAATTACAGACAATCTTAAAAAAATAATTACATACGGTTGTAGGGTTCCTAGAGATACACAACCGCATGGCACTAATTCTGGCAAATTCTGTACGCTTTTCGAAGAATATGGCATGTGTGCTTTTTTGGGCAAATGAGAGATCTTTCTGAAACTTTAACTGCATATGGTTGTGTAGGAGGAGGTCCTACACAACCGTATATCATTACTTTTTAACTCTCCTAAACGCATCTCGAGAAAAAGGCACATGTGCTTTTCTGGGGATATGAGGGGTATTTTTAAAAATATAACTATATACGGTTGTGTAAGAGGAGGTCCTACACAACCGTATGTGAATAGTTTTTCATCCCACTACGTGGATCTCCAGGAAAATAGCACATGTTTTTTCTCATTTTTGACTATAGATCTTCCAAATCTGACTCCATACGGTTGTGTAGCTTTCCTTTCTACACAACCGTATCCAATTTGTCTCTCTGATCTATGGGTGGTTGGCTCAAAAATTGAGGTATGCCCTTTATGCAAAAATATAACCCAGATTTGTCAAATCTGAAGGCATACTGATATTCGCTCAAAAGTGCTTATTTTAAGCAATTATCCTTCTAGCGTTATCACAATCTCCTATTTAAAACTGCCTTTCTTATCAACATTTCTACGTAAGAGTTTCTCTCATTGCGTAGAACGCACTTTTTCGATCAAAATCTTTATTCGCATGCATTCATACGCAATTCTTTGATCCACATGCGAAGACTTTTGTAGAAATCTCATTACGTTATTTTTCTATCGCAGGAGCACTAATCGGACGATTTTGATGAAATAAGGGCCCACAACTGACTACCAGAGTCTGGGACCAAAGCACAAGAGCCTACAGGCTGAGGACAAGAAGATACATGCCAAATGCTTGAAGAGCCAGAGAGTAGGAAAAGCCCGAGAGACGATTAAGGGACAAGGAGAGACAAGCCCTCAAAGGAGATTAAAACTCATCAACTAACATATGATGAGGACTTGCTCAGTTGGTAAAGCATGTAGAAAACCAAGTCAAGGACCAGGGTTCAAGACCCTCTATTATCATTTTCTCTTTATTTTGTAATATTTTCTCTCTCATCTCTCTAGATCCTCACTCTCTCTCTGCTCACAAATCCAAATCAATAGATCCTCTCTCTGCCTGCAATCACTCTATCCTATGGACTAACTTGGATAATCTTCATCATCTGATTATCCATCTGATCATCCCCATCCATGTCTATCATCCGATCGCCAGCAAATTAGTCAATCATTCATTCCCCCATCCATCCCATCATCTTAGAATCCTATAGTCCTCATCATCCCCCGTTTAATCATATGGGCCTTGACCGAGCTAAAATGCTGGCCCATCATCATCTGTGGCCCACAACCTGGCCATTTAGTGGACCCCACAAATTTAGAATACTTTTAAACTAATTTTTGAAAATATATATATATATATATATATATATATATATATATATAAAGGGGGGTCCACTAAATGGGGAAATCCCCTATTTCAAGGAAATAGGGAAGCTTTTTAAGGAGAAGAGAAGGGTTCTTTGGAACCCTAATCCCCCTCCCTTCTCTTCAAAAAAAAATCTTTCCCCCAAAACATCCTGAGGATTCTTCCCCTCTCTTGGCCGTTGAAACTAAGGTTTTTCCGCGTCGTTGGTTACGGAAACCCTAAAGTTCAACAATATTTGTAATTATCCGAATCTTGTTCACTCAAATCCTGCAACAATCACAGGGTTGTACAGTGGCTCGTGTCGGGTATCGTCCGCACTCGGGGTTAGGACAAATAAAGAACAAATTAACGAAAATCTGCTAAAAATGATGGAAGGGTGAGAATAGTGGAAATTGAGATTAAAACAATGATTTTTGATGGAGAATTTTCAATTAAATAAAATTAACTAGATCAAATGACAGAATTGAATTAACATGAAATGACATTAAAATATTTAATTCAAATCCTTACAAAACTGTGGGAATTAATCCGAATTAAAAAACAAAACTGACTACAAAGCATGAAAAGTAAAAAGAGAAAGTACAACTAGAAAGAGAGAGAGGATATTGTAGAAAGAGAAAGTAAGAAATAAGAGAGAGAAAATGAGGAAAGAGAGAGAAAACTGGAGAGACTTACCGGGATCGGCCAAGTGGTGGCCTCGGTGATGGGGAGAATAGACATCCACCATTGTTGCAAGCTACCAAAATTCAAGATTCACCATTTTCTCCAAAAACGTGGTGAAGAATGAAGGATGGGGCTGGATCTTTGCAAGAGTGGGAGGCTTAGTTGCACGTGGAGGAAAACCAGTGGGTTCTAGTTGTAGGAGAAGGGCAGCACGCTTGAGATATCCATCCAAAGCCGAGGATCGTTCAAGATGGGTAGGGTAGCAGTCATTCAAGGGAATAGAAGCCGGTGGCGGTGTGAAGTGCACCAGCAACTTGATAGTTGCAGGTGATGTGGAGGCGTGGATCGTGGAGATAATGGTGAGGCGTCACAGCCTGTTACCTGTGTTGTCAGTAATGGAGGAGGACGCCGACCAAATGGTGGGTTCTCACAGTCGTGAGGACCGTTAAGGTGAGGTAGGAGCAGCAGCGGATGTTAGAGGAGGGCGACCGGTGGCTCACCGGACTGGTGGTGATGGTGGCTGCAGATAGGAAGTGGAGGACGTGCAGACTGCTCCTCTCCTCTTCTTCAAACCTCCCTCTTCTCTTTTTTTTTCTTTTTTTTCTTTTGATCCTCTTTTTGGAGAGGACGAGTGCAGAAAAAATGGCTGGAGGACGTCTTAACTCCCCAGAAGAAGGAGAAGGCGTCCTAGTTTTTTTTTTAGAGGGAATGGAGAGAGAGAGGGGCGTGGGAGAGTTGCAGCAAGGTTGGACTTGGGAGGCGGTGCAAGGATTCAGTTCGTGGAGGAGGTTGGGCGGTGGAGCTGCACCAGTCCACTGTTCCTCCTCTTCTCTTCTTTTTCTCCTCCTTTCTCCTCCTATTTTTTTTTTCTACTTTGCTTCTTTTTAGAAAGAGAGAAGATGGCGAAGACGATTGGGAGAGAAGAGAGAATGAGAGTGAAAACGTGGAGAGAATGGGGGATATGACGGCTCGGGATTTTAAACTCAAGAACGTGGGAGAAAGGGTTTTTGGGGAAGGATTGAAGGGATTAGAGGGGGATGAGGGTTCCAAAGAACCCTTCTCCTTCCCCTTTTAAAGCTCCCTAGTTTCCATTAATGGAAATTAGGGAATTTTTGAAATAAAAAAATATTTTTTTTTTTAAGTAAAACTCTACTTTTCTTTGGGGAATGTCCCCATTTAGTGGACCCCCCATTTTTTAAAATTTAATTAAAATTATTTTGAAATTCACGGGGTCCACTAACTGGTCAGACAGCAGGTCGATGATGATGGGCCCGGCTACTAGCCCACATGGATTGATGATGTCCATCGTCTCACAAGATGATGTGACAGACAGTCTGATGGCGATCGGATGGATGGTGACTTGATTGGGACCCAGATTGGTAGATCGACGGATCTAGAGAGATCCAACGGTCCGATTGAAGATCCAACGGTCAGAAAGCTAAAGGAGATGAGATAGAGCCGATGGGCAGGAGTTTTGGGGTTAGGTCAGTAGATTCAAGGACCGAGAGATGAAGAGAGAGAGAGAATAAGGAGAGATGAGAGAGAAAGTATCAGAAAATGGAGATAAAAGTATTGGCAGAGGGTCTGGAACCCTGGTCTTCACTGTGACCATCCTCACGCTTCTCCAGTAGAGCAGACTATCATTCCTTGCTGACTCATGTGGCTTTAAACGCTTTGGTCCGTCTTTTGGTCATTGGCTCTCCTGCTCTCTTCGTTCTTTGGGCCGACTTTTTGGTCCTCTTATTCAGCCCATATTTGGCCCATATCTTCTAGTCATAGCATGTGGGCTCTTTAAGCTTTGATAATGGGCTTTCCTGATCGATGTAGGCTCGCAAGTCTCGAGAATTGTCCCATCGGGGTTTCCTGCGACAAAAGAAGCGCGTAATGAGACTTTATCAGAACGACTCAATGTCTAACTTCCAAAAATGTGTTTAATGCATGCAAATATACCATTTCGTCCAGAAAAGTGTGTTCTACGCAATAAAAGAGACTCTTACGTAGAAAAGTGGATAATTGGAGCAGTTTTACGTAGGAGAGTGTGATAACACTTAGAAGATAACAGTGGAAAATATGCACTTTTAAGCAAATATCAGTCGTTTCTCCTCCCTCTTCATCATCTTCTTCTTCATCTTCCCTTTCACGTCCTCACCAGAGTTGCAGCAGCAACTCCGGCCGTCCATTTTTATTCTCCTCCCTTCTCTCCACATTTTCTCTTTGGGAGAAAACAAACCCCAACCGTCACCTATCTCCTCTCCCATTCCATCTCTCCCACGATCTCCACCCTTCTCCTAAAACTCCACCGGTGAGTAACCCCTCCACTACCATCTCTAATCCAGCCACCGTCATCCTTCTTACTTCATAATAAAAAATAAAAAATAAAAAAACGAAAAAAAGAAAAAGGAAAGAAGTGAAGAGGACAGCAAAGCACCATCTATAAGAGAGTGACCCAAATCCACACTGCTGCTCGTCATTCTCCATCACCACAGCCATTACAACCCACCTCAGTCACGAGCAGACCTGCAACACTGAGTTGCAGGTCCATTTATCACCACCCAGCACCTCTTTTCAAGAGGTGCTGGAGTTGCACCTGCAACTCCAACTGCCCCCATTGAAGTCGTGCTCATTTCGGTTCACAATCCGTCCTCCTTCTTGCAAAGAAAAAAAAAAGAAAAGAAACAAAAAAAAAATGAGAAGAAGAAGAAGAAAGGAAGGGACAACCCCCACCCGTGCCGCCTCCATTAACGCCGGCAACACCTCCGTCTCCACCATCAAGACTGCCTGATCTCCTCCAAGGCCGTGATCTTCACTGCTCTGCCCTTTGTTCCACTACAGAAACTTGCATATCCAGATCTGAATGTCACACTCCACGCGCCTTGCACAGCGTCACAAAATTCCTCACGAAGGCGAGCCATTCTCCTCCTCCTCCTTGCTACTTTCTTTGCCATGGATCCCCCTTGAGGTGAACATCGAGCCATTAACTTGGACTACCACTTCATGGCCGTGCCTTCCAAGGGACTGCAATCACTAATGCTACTTCTAGTAAGTGTTCAAAGGCAAGAACCTCTCTTTCTCTCTCTAACTCTCTTTGATTTACCTTCTTTCTTAGCATTCTCCTCTTTCTCTCTCTTTCTACTTAGTTTCTCTCTCTTCTTTTACTGCTTTTTCGTTATTGTTCAAGTTGTTTTTATTCTTGTAAGGATTCTTTTGGAATTAATAAAATTGTTGTTCAAATTCCTAGTTTAATTTTGTTTTATGGTCATGATTGTTTGGGAAAATTCTACCAAAAACCACGAAGCATGTTTTAAACCCTTCTCATCATCATCATCACCCCTACATTGATTTTGCAGCATTTTCTGTGGAAAAATCTGTCATTTTATGTTCTTATTCGCGCTAATCCGACTAATCCCGAGTGCGGATCGACATCCGACACAAGCCACTGTGCAAAATTGCTCATTCTACAGGTTAAAAGTCTCGGATAATTACAAATGTGTTGAAATTAGGGTTTCCGAATCCAACGACACGGAAAAATCCCTAGTTTCACATACGGTTGAGTATCCCCATGTGTTAACAACCGTATGTAGTTACTTCTTAGATAATTGGGTTGGTTCTGCTCAAAACTGACAATCTTCATTTTTTTTGAAATCCGCACCAGCTATGCCACTTCTGACTGAATACGGTTGTGTACTCTTGTCCTCTGTACAACCATATATGAGCATTTCCTTAAAAAGAATAGCATATCCTAGTCCTCTACTCTGATCGGTCCATCACTACACGGTTTGACTTTGACTTTGACAGTCATCTTTCGCGTCCCTTGGTCGTGATTTTCATTGCGATCCACATTTCACTGTCAACACCTGCACTTCCAGCTCCTTTTGCTCTACTAGGGTGCCTAGTATGCTACCATCTGCTTACTCTATTACCGGGGCCCCTTCAATCTCTTTCACACGCTCCTCGGCCTCTCGGAGCTCCTCTTGCAGTGCTGCCAGATTCCCTGACAGATTGGCAACCCGTGCTTTGCCTCTCTCAGCCCCATTGCCCGTGCACTCTCCTCTACGGCCGTTGCCAACTACTCTCGAAGCTTGGTCAAAGCCGCTTCATTCTTCTGCAACCCCTCCAGGGCCCTAGCATGGCTTTCCGCGAGATGTTCACGGAGAAATCCCACACGGAATCCCGCTATCGTCAGTACTCGCATGGTGG
This sequence comes from Euptelea pleiosperma, assembly GCA_035048495.1. Lineage (NCBI taxonomy): Eukaryota > Viridiplantae > Streptophyta > Magnoliopsida > Ranunculales > Eupteleaceae > Euptelea > Euptelea pleiosperma. The sequence continues at coordinate 14,525,757 of CM068542.1, forward strand.
CGACAATACTTTTCAGATCCTCTCATCGACGTTCAAAGGAGTGCTCGGCCACGAGCCTTATGTCACGGAGATACATCTCCCGCATCATGTCAATGGCCTCTTCTCGGGATTGGCAGGCCTTGCCCATGACTTGATCATAGGCCGGAGCTTGAGGGTATTTCAGGTTGGCATCACTTTAGGCCATTATGTACTTGGCCTCATCGGTGTGCTCCTCACTCACCTCCAGCACCCTATCGGGATCCCAGAACCCATGCCGATACATTTGCATGAAGGTCATGTCTTGGATGTCCATCGATTCTCCCATGGTTCCGGTTGAACTCACTCGCCTTTTCCTCGGCGACATGTTGCTCTTCCTTTGGATCGATTTTGGGAATGCTCTCTTGGTTGGTGTTTCCTTATGAGCCCCCTGTGGCTATTTATAAACTTCCATCCTCCTTTTGTCTCATCATTCGCCGACCGCACTTGGTGTATCACTTGGCGTGCATCCGGCGAGGGGGCTTTATGTTGACAGTGAAATGTAGATCGCAACGAAAATCATGACCAAGGGACGCGAAAGCTGACTGTCAAAGTCAAAGTCAAACCACGTAACAGTGGACCAATCTGAGTAGAGCACTGGGATAGGATATTCTTTCTGAGGAGATGCTCATATGCGATTGTACAGAGGACAAGAGTATACAATCGTATTCAGTCAGAAGTAGCATAACTAGTGCGGATTTCGAGAAAAATGAAGATGGTCAGTTTTGAGCAGAACCAGCAAAATTCTCCGAGGAGTTACTACATATGATTGTGTAAAACATGGGGATACACAACCGTATGCCCTCAAATTTGACAAATCAGGGTTGGATTTTTGCATTAAGGGCATACCTCAATTTCTGAGCCAACCACCCACAGATCAAAGAGATAAATTAGATACGGTTGTGTAGAAAGGAAAGCTACACAACCATATGGAGTCAAATCTGAAGATCTAAGGTCAAAAATGAGAAAAAGCGCATGTGCCCTTTTCCTCGAGATCCGCACAGTGGGAGGAAAAACTATTCACATACGGTTGTGTAGGACCTCCTCTTATACAACCGTATGTAATTATATTTTCAAAAATACCCCTCATATCCCCAGAAAAACACATGTGCCCTTTTCCTCGAGATACATGCAGAGGATTCAAAAAATAATGATATACGGTTGTGTAGGACCTCCTCCTACACAATCGTATGCAGTTAAAATTTTAGGGAGATCTCTCATTTATCCAGAAAAGCACACATGCCATTTTTCTCGAAAAGCGTGCAGAATCTGCCAGAGTTCATGCCATATGGTTGTGTATCTCTAGGAATCCTACAATCGTATGTAATTATTTTTTTAAGATTGTTTGTAATTTTTCATTATTTTAATCATTTTTTCCTTATAAAGGTGAGTCTGCAACATGTGCAGACCCCTCCCCAGAACTCTAAATAGATGACTTAGATGACAAAAAAAAGCATCTTCTTCAATTAGATTGTGATAAGGCTATACTCTATCGAAATTCATCTAAAATTAGACTTAGTGTTTTCCTTTAGTGTATGTGAGATTTACCGAAGAAATATAGAATCTCAAGTTTAGATATCCTGTGCAACACTAGTAAAAAGGTAATCCCTAATGAACTGTACCGAATAGATGTTCCTCTCCTAAGGACTCTATGCCGGGTTACTACACGATTAATACTTGAGTGACATACTCCCCGTTTTGAGGGGAATGGACTGAAGCAAGAGAACAAGCCTATCCTTTGTGGGTCTAGGGGATTCCATTTAGGGTAGGAAAACGGTTAAGAATCTGGCACCTAAAACGTTATGGAGTTGTCCCGCCATTTAAACGTTTCTGTCACATCATTTAATGAACCTATTAATGTTATTGAGACCCGGAGATCTTCCCTCCGTTGTTCAAAACAAAACACCAAAAGATAACTAGGGAGTAATTGAATCATACCCCTTTGAGACTACCTGAGTAGAGGACGACTCCACTTAACAATGTTTGAAACCGTTTGATGCATTTTGGACATTCCCCAATCCCTCAGAGTGACAAGCTGAGAGACCCATTCAGCATGACTAGATTAAGATTACCTTCTTGGGGAATGACGAACTGGAAGCGACATTAATCAATCAACCCACTGTTACGTTTGTGGTTATTCGGAATGACGGTGTTAGTGAGGAACAGTTTAGTCAAGTTCTGCTGTATGAAATGGATGCCATTATGTCTGTGGTTGTTTAGAAGAGATAACACACACCGCATTACCACTCTCACGGACTAACGGAGACTACCCATACCCTGGGAACCCTAGAAATGACACAAGCACACACTCCACCCACTTCTAGTTTCATGTGTTGCCAAATTGCGCCCGACACCCGGGCTGAGGCTTTGGACAATCCAACCCAACCCGAGCCCGACCCTAATATATATATTTATAAATATAATCGGTTCTCTCGTCTCTCTCTCTTCTCTCATCTAATCCCTATCAACTAGCAAATGCAACTTGAATCTTTCCTTGAAAAGAGAAAACTTCTTGAAGATCGGATCCAAATCCAAGGCAATCAATGGCTTTCTGACATATATTCATCTCTTAGAAGATCAAATCTCTCATGTAAAACCTAGAAAGTCCAATTTTAGGGCTTTTGATCTTTCTCTAAATATGTAATTTAGGGTTTCGTATTTATGTTTTTAGGTTTTTAGGGTTTAAGATATTTCATTTGTAGTTGAAGATGGATCTTTCAAAGACGGAGTTGGGTCATTTTCTAGAGGCAGCGAAGTCAGATATGTTTGTTGGATTGAAGCAGAGGGAAGGTCTTCTCTACAAGCCAAAATTAGGTCATTTTTTGTTTAAAATTTTCGGGTGAGTTTTCTGTTTTTGTTCCAAACTTAATTCATTTATTCGATCTATCTCTAATTATGCAAAATTGATTGATTTATTCACAAATCTTGATGATACTTTGTACTCTTTGAAGGCGAGAACCACTGACGCCTGCAAGAGAAACATGAAAGGTAAAAGACATAAAATCAGTGTTTTGAGGTTTGATCTCTGTTCCTATTTCATCTTCTCCAATTTTCATGTAGAGAAATCTGGAACTGTAAGTATAAAGCTTAAGTCTCAAGGTTAAGCTTTTAGTTTACAAAAAAAAAAAAAGGCTGATCTTTTCAAAACTTGCGGAAACACTCTCCTTGAACAACCTGACCAACCCGATGAACCCGACTAACCCGATTGGGTTGGGTTCGGGCTAGGTAGGTCCGGCGGGCTCGGGCTCGGGTTGGATGGTCTAAAGGTTGGGTTGGGCTAGGGTTGATCCCCAACCCGACCCAACTCGCCCAAGTTGCAGCCCTACAAGCGAAGGACTAAGGTGTTAAAAGCCACACCAATTGACATCAAAAACTAGTTTGACTAATTGGTGGAGCTGATGAAGGAAAATAAAGAAGACCAGGGTTCAAGACCCTCCAGTTCTATTATTTTTGTATTTTCTCTCACCTCTCTCCTATTTCTCTCTCTATCTATTTTGGAACACCATGACCCATACCCATGATCCATGACCCATGCCCATGCCCATACCCTTTTGCAACACCTAGAGAGAATCGGTCTCACTTGACCGATTCCTCCCTCCCCTTTTCTCTCAAGGAAAGGGATCTCTCCCTCAACCGTTGGATCTCACACGATCCAACGGCCCTTATAACCCAACAAACCTTCACATGGATTTACTCTCTTTCTCCTAAAATCTATATAAGGGACCTAGGGTTCCCTTAGAATTTGGTTCTCTCCCCCCTCTCACAATCTAACCCTAGGTTTCCTCTCCCCTTCTTCTCTAAACCTCTCTATCTCTCTCCTCTCCCTAGGTCGATTCTCATCCAAATACCAACAAGAAAACGGCCTTGCAGACCTCTTCTCCATTGGTAAGTCACCAAGGTAAATCTCTATTTTCTATCTTCTCTTTCATTTTCTCACTCAAAAATCATGTTATTTCTCTTTATATTTCTTCTCTTATAATGCTTTCTTGAGTGATGCTTATTTGTTTTATTTTCTTTTATGAATAAATTAGATTCAAACATTGTAATTTATATTATTTTAATAAATAAGTTTTTCTTTTCTGTTTATGGTGTTTATTTCTCTTTGCTTATGTTAATTAGTTGATAAAAATCTCTCCAAAAATATTATTTTAAATCTCAATCATTAATCACCACTCTCACCCTTCTATCTATATTTTCAAGCACTTTCTATTGTTCTAATGTTCCGATAAATTGTGTTCCCTAACCCCGAATGCGGATTCGACATCTGACATATCGCTATACAAAGTCTGCATTTTTGCAAGATTTAAAATGAACTGGAATTACAAATATTGTTGAAATCTAGGGTTTTCGATCCGACGACACGGAAAAACCCTACTTTCAAATGGCCCCATTCCCGCTCGGTTGACGGAATTGCAAAAAGACGAACAAGAAATCGAAAAGTTGCTTAATCGAGGAGATCCGATCCAAATCGGAAACTTTCAATTTTCTTTTTCAAATTATTTACTTATTATTTTAATGCATCAGACGGCCGAGTACAAAGTTGTAATAACTTAGGAATTTGTTTTTCTCTATTTTTAGAATAACTGCTAGGTTAATTTTAATTAAAATCCATATATTATGGTTAGATTTTAATTCTGTTATTTCTAATTAGATCACTATATTTGTTATTTGATTCATTTTGGCATATTTTTTAAATTTTAAATTTTACCAAGTGAGTAGGGAGCGAAAGCTCAAATAGGAGGAGTCAGGCCAAAGCCCATTTGGATACCCCTCCCTATCTCATGGAGGAAACCCCTTGCGTAGCCACGGGCAGGTAAGTTTCTACACCTCGCCTTGAGTGCGATATTGATCTTTGTGCAAACACTGTGCCGATTGTTTATTTAATTTCGCAATCATTATCGGAACTACATGGTTTGGCCGTTAAAAATTACATTAAAGAGCAAACCTAGCTCTACCTTGAAACTGGTGGGATTTCATTACCCACCTCGTCATTCCAACTGTTGTGTACCCACGGCCAAAAATTAAAAAGAATCAAGAGCTAGAGCCAAACTAGATCGGTGTTCTAGGACACCCCTCCATGTAGTCTTTCCATCGATCCCAGGTCGAATAAGTCCACGAACGCGGGTCCTTGTTATTTAACACACCCATAGGTCCCTACTACTCAAGTATACCGAGCTCGCCAGTGACTTCCCTGGTTCTTTGTCGGTCTGCTATTTGTTGCGTTAGGAACACAAACCAATCCTAGCTTATACAAAGGGAACACTCATCTCCCTTGCTTGACAAATCCAGTAAGTCTGGGGTGTATTTAAGTCAGCCGATGTCTAATGACCCATTTTTGAGATTATTAATTATTTAGTTAATAATTAAATTATGTGATTATTTCAGATGCATTAATTAATAATTATTTGTTATATTTAATTGGGTGGGCTTTTAGAGCTAATTTTAGAGCCTTTTGGACTTGTTTATGATCCAATTTACTACTCAGTTGTTATATATGGGCCTTAGGGCCATTTTTGCCCATTAGTAACTTATTTTAGGGTTTCTTGAGAATCGATATAAATAGACCTTTTAAAATGATGAAAATTACTTTTTATTCTCAAAAATTAGAAACCCTATTTCCTCCATTCCTCTTCTCTTTTCCTATTCTCTTTTTGAATCAAGATTTTATTAATGGGGTTCTTTGTTGAAGATCAAGACTATAAGATTGTGCCCTCATCCTATTCTTCAATTTTTCCTCATTCATAATTTGAGTGTTACGAGGCGACTAGAACTTCTTTAAACCTTTTCTTGACTTGTTTATTTTGATAATACGTGATTTTGGTTGATTAATTGTATTTGAGAATTTTTCTTGTTAGATTTAAATTAATAGTATGAGTATCATGCTTAATCTTTGATTTTATTATTAAGAAATCATGTAAAAACTTGTGGTAAATCTATGAAAAAGAAATGCCATAATCTTTAATTTTTTTTTAAATTTTTCCAAAATTATAGAAAAGTGGTTTCTTCTAGGAATTTTATCTCATTTGTTTCTCAACCTTTTTGAGCTCTATTTTTTTTTAAATTGTGTGTTTTGAAATGTAGAATACAGTAGTATTTATTTTAGAATTTAATAAGAATCACAAGAGTTCTAAAATTTAAAATTTTATTTTACTCGTTATTATTAAAATTGTAATTTTTGTCAAAATTTTATCTCCTTCGTTTCTTAACATTTTTTAGATTTGTCTTTTTAAAATTGCGTGTTTCAAAGAGTAGAATAATGTGGTATTTTTTATGGAATTTAATAGAAACCACAGAATTTTCAAAATTTAAAATATCAATTTAGTATTAATTAATTTCTAGATAATTTTAATTCAATGTTAGATTTTAGGGTTCTAAAAAGAAATAAGTTAATGTTTATTTAAGAAATCATTGATTTGAGAATGAATCATAGAGTTAGGATTATTTAAATGTTATAATATAATAATTGAAGTAATCTTGGTGATTATATGAATATATTGAATTATCGTTGCAGATGATCAATAATTATTGGAATTATCATTTGTTGATGTCTATTGCCGATTATTAGGTACGCATGTCGAGTTTTGAATTATTATTAATCAATAATTTTCATGTGTCATATATTCATACTATTAGTGTGTATTCAACTGATATTTTATGGGAAAATATTATGACATGATATTTGTGGTAGGTTACGCTCACCTGCATTTTTGAATCTTCCAAAGTATTGATTGGTGCATGAGCACCTCGGATATATTCATAGGTAGTCATGTATGATCATAAATGGTAGGAGTATCTATAGTGTTGGTTGGAGTACGGACACTTAAATATATCATTAGAAACGATTCATTCAACCCTAAATTGAGGGCGCCTCGAGTGACGATCCATTCAAGCTCCAGGTCACCCCTCGGGTGTAGATCCCTACTGTTAGTCACGTGCAATATTTTAAAAGTTAGGGTATAGTCAGTACATGCCAGTCCATTTGTCTATCATCATCACATTGTACGATTAATTAAATTATTTATTCTTAGGGAATTTTTGACATACTCCCACATGTTATCTTTAAAATTTGACATACCCCTCACAATTTGAAAAAGCTGACATACCCTCCTATGACTCGGTCCACTGTCATTTGACCAGTGTTGACCCGAGTTGACTACCTAATTTTGTATTAAAGGACGAAAGTGCCATTGTCTTCAACCTTAGAGCAAGGGTTTCCCCAAATCAAACATGAAAAGAGGAGATTAAAAATAATAATTAAAACCCATGTTGGTAAACTTGAGATTTTTTTTTTTTTGGTTTTGATGAATTAAACAAAGATTGAGAAGAAAAAACCCAAAAAAAAAATAAATAAAACTCATGAAAGAATGGGATTTCTTTTTATGGATTTTATTGTAGAATGAAATTTTAAAATTCAGAGAACACATCTTTCCAAAATTCACGTCTCAAAAGTTTAAAATATAGATTGCTTTGTCTTGTTTTTTATTTTTGTTAATGAAAATTTTAAAACTAAAATTGTATGTTTTGTAATTTTTTTTTTTTAACCTTGGGTTTTAAATTATTGCCGAAGTGGTGGCTAGCTGGCCATGAGACTCTGGTGGGTTGGTCGCTAGTAATGGGCGGCCAACCCAGATGAATCTCTTTTTCGGCTGTCCACCATAGTCGTTTGATTTGGGTTTTGGCCCGAACCCTTGTTCTAAGGTTGAAATCAAGGGCATTTTTGTCATTTAATACAAAATTTGGTAGTCAACTCAAGTCAACACTAGTCAAATGACAGTGGACCGAGTCATAGGGGGGATGTCAGCTTTTTCAAATTGTGGGGGGGGTATGTCAAATTTTAAAGATAACATGGGGGGTATGTCAAAAATTCCCTTATGCTTATTCATGTTCGGAGATTTAATTGTATATCGGTATGAGATGATTGTTGTGGATGTCATTTGTTGATCTCCTTAACGTGTATTTTTTGTAGATCCGTTCTTTGATATTTCGTACATCTTTTATGTCATGTTCATATATTAGTTACATTTAGAAAAATATTGTGCATGTTGTTATGAACACCTACACACGTGCACCATGACGGTTTAATGTAGTTGTTACTTGCGAGTCAATTGGACTCACCCTTCGTGAGCACTCTCTTTTCAGGTCAGCATAGACGGTAGGATTGCACGTAGGATCTTTTAGATGAGCTTGGATTTTTATAAAGTAGTTTTTTTTGCTTTGAGAGAATTTATGTAGTGAGGACTGGGTTGTATTACTTTAAGTCATTTGGTTACCTTTTTCAAGTTTTGAATTAATTTGGATATTCAATTTCTTTTATTTAATTCTTTAGATGGCTTGTATTTAATCAGCTTGCACTATATATTTATGATGTGTGTTGGGGATTCGTTCCCGATCGCACCTCGGGATCGGTGTTGGCATTAGATATGCTGGACCCAGGTCACGGGGCATGACAGATTGGTATCAGAGCTCTAGGTTATGAACCTTTGGGGGGATTGTGAGTATAACCTAGGATTTAGGGGACATCTATAACACTAGTCGGTATACTTAGAGATGAATAGGACATCTAAATGCATTGCGCTTTGTTTTCTTTGTTGTTTGTTGTTGGTGCTGTGACTAATCTTCTCTTGTTCTTGACTTAAGGTCATGGCCAACGGAAGAGGAAAGCCTACAGCTGCCACCGCACCAGTACAGAGAGATCATCCTGACCTAGCCAGAGTTTACCAGGCTCTAGGAGAGACTTCCAGGCTACTAGAGCATACTTTGCAGCGAGACAGAGCTAGAGAGGAAGCTACGGCAGGGGGACGAACTTGAATGTCTGGTTTGATTCGAGAGTTCAAACTCTTGAAACCGCCTACCTTCGTGGGTACTTCCGATCCTATGGTAGCCGACAGATGGCTTATGGATCTAGAGAAGACCTTTAGGGTGTTGGATTGTGATGACATGCAGAAGAGACGCCTTGCAATATTTATGTTATTTGGAGAGGCAGAGCATTGGTGGCGTCGGGTCACCAGGATGGAGAATGCAACAGAGATGTCTTGGGATACTTTTCAGCGAAAGTTTACTAAGAAGTATTTCCCTGAGACAGTGCGAGATCAGAAGGCTGCTGAGTTCATTGGCTTGGTTCAGGGAGCTTTGACTGTTAGTCAGTACGAGGCTAGATTTACGGAGCTTTCTAGATTTGCGCTATACATGGTAGCAGAGGATATTCATCGGGCTCGTAAGTTTGAACAGGGTCTTACTCCATCTATTCGAAAGATGGTAGTAGGGCACAAATTGAAGGAGGCATATGCCAAGGTTCTTGATCACGCATTGGTTATCGAACAGGATAATCTTATCTTTCAGAGATCTAGGGAGCAACGAACGGAGCAGAAAGGAAAGGCTAAAGCTTTTCCTCAGCAAGGCCAGGATCAGAGGCAACAGTGGGGCAATGCTACAACTGCAAGGAGAGAGGGCATTTGGCTAGGAATTGTCCTAAGCCTCAGGTGGAGCGACAACGCCAACAACTGGGTAGGGCCTTTGCTGTGATGCAAGGTGATGCAGAAGTAGTTGGAGCAGTGGTGCAAGGTACATTGATTGTTTACCATTCTCCAACTAGTGTTTTGTTTGACTCTGAAGCTACCCATTCATTTGTATCATCTGCTTTTGTGATTTCTTTGGGAATAGAACCAGAGCATTTGAATTGTGGTTTGTCTGTGGTCACCACACCTTTGGGGAGATCGATAACCCTTGACCGGATATGTCGTGAATGTAAGGAATATTTTCATGTTCAATTTGGCAAAGATTCCGTTTGAAATAAAAACATTCTTGTAACCATTCTTACGAGCACCAGTCTAGTGTGGAGATGTCGTGGTACGCATACTTCGCAGACTAGGTGAAGACTAGAAGACAGATAGCAAGAATTAGACGGTTGATGATAGGAGTCATCTGAGTAACTACTCATTTGTCAGTTAAAGATCGTATATGCTCGATTAGGAAGGTAAGTGACTAAGTGGCGATAGGAATTGGTTTAAAATGAATAAAATATAATGGTCAAACCTAGTCATTAGACAGACCCGAGTCTGAGTTAAAGATATTGACTATTGGGAGAGTCCAATCGATTAGACACTTATACCCAATCGATTGGACATAGCCCAATCGATTGGAGGACTCTGTGTAATCGATCGGATCCTACGAGGCAGAAACTTATTTTAGCCCAATCAATTAGAGTCTTCGGGATAGAAACTTATTTGAGTTAAATCGATTGGAGACTCGGTGAAATCGATTGGAACTTTCGGGACAGAAACTTATTTGAGTCAAATCGATTGGAGGTCTCTGCGTAATCAATTGGAGCCTACGGAATAGGAAACTTATTGAGGCCAATCGATTGGACCCAGAGTACAATCGATTGGACCTTGCACAAACTCAGTCTTCCTCAGATCCAAAATTCTTGGTTCCATTATCCCACGTTCTATAATACTCAGGGTCACAAAATTCTATAAATACAATCCTTCTATACCTTCTCTAAACACACAGAGACACTGAGTAACTCAATCTTCAAGAGAAAGAAGAAAAGGTTTTATCTATTAGAGTGTCCATTCGAAGAGCAATAAGCTTGTTTCACATTCACATCTTGTGAGCTTGTTCTCTTCTTGATCAAAGCCAAGTGCTTGATTGAGTGCAAGGTATGGAACATCCCTATCGCATTAGGAAAACTTGAGGAAGAGGTCAATAGTTTTCACCAGCCACCCAACATAGATATTTTCGATGACCAGTGTGCCTTAGAGAGTCTAACTCAGGACTTTCCTGAGGAAAAATTCTACCAGTGTCAAGAACACTTTGAGCTTGACTTCATATCAGAGTCAGACAAATCTAGATTTACTGATCTGCTGGAATCTACTCCATTCAGACACATTCCTGCTAAACTCAATGAGTTTACGGCTCTGCTAACCATGGTCAGAGAACCCACTACTCCTATCCTTTCCATTTTTTTTGCAAAGCTTCAATCCCTCACCGCTGAACTACATATTTTTGTGGGACTGCTCAGAGCACTTACTATCCTTCTCTCAGTCTACACTGAGAAAGACCTTTTCTACAAAGGTATACCTAGATAAGGGATAGGATAATAGTCTCCGTTCCACCATAGGTGTTAGGAAGACTGCAGATTCACTCAGTCTCCATGAGTTTCAATCTAGTTGGGGGTACTTGATTACCCCCGTCATGTCTGGCTGAAGACGTAAAACTGATATTCGCTCAAACGTGCTCATTCTAAGCAATTATCCTCCTAGCGTTATCACACTCTCCTACGTAAAATTGTCATTTTTATCAACTTTTCTACGTAAGAGTTTCTTCCATTGCGTAGAACACATTTTTTTTGTCAAAATGGTATATTCGCATGCATTCATACGCATTTATTTGACCCACATCTGAAGCCTTTTGTAGAAATCTCATTAAGCGATTTTTCAATTGCAGGAGCACTAATCGGACGATTTCGATGAAATGCGGGCCCACAACTGACTGCCAGAGTCTAGGACCAAAGCACAAGAGCCAACAGGCTGAGGATAAAAAGATGCATGCCAAATGCTAGGAGAGCTAGAGAGTCGAAAAAGCCCGAGAGAAGATTAAGAGAGAAGGAGAGACAAGCCCTCAAAGAAGAAACTAAGGAGATTAAAGCTTATCAACTAACACAAGATGAGGACTTACTCAGTTGGTGAAGCATGCAGAAGACCAAGTCAAAGACCAGGGTTCCAGACCCTCTGCTAGCAGTTTTTTCTTTATTTTGTAATATTTTCTCTCTCCTCTCTCTAGATCTTCATTCTCTCTCTACTCACAATCCAAATCATCTGATCCTCTCTCCCTCCTCAATCACTCAATCCTACGGCCTACCTTGGCCAATCTCCATCGCCCGATCATCACCCTCCATCTCAACCATACGATCGCTCAGTCACTTCATATTCAATCCTTTGGGCTTAAGCCAAGAAGAAGTGCGGGCCCATTACTCACTGCCCAGCCATTCCGTTGGACCCACATGCCTAGCATGGATAGGAAATGGTTTTTAAAGAAGATGAAGGATAAGAGAGTAAATTTTGGAAAAGATTTATGAAACAAAGATTTTTTAAAGACAAATATTTCTTCAAAAAGGAATTTTTGGTTTTCAAAAAAGGAGGGAGATTTTATCCTAGAAGAAAACTAGGTGTTGGGCATTTAAAAGATGATATTTTATAAAAATGTTTTTAAAAGAAGTTTTCATGATTATATTATTTAAAAGAAGGAAATATTTTTGAATGAAAGTTTCTAAAAGATGGGGGTAGCTAGTGATGGATTTTTGGGGAGATCTTTGGGCGTTTTTAAAATCCCCATGAGGGCCCCACGTTTAAAACCCAACGATCTCCACAAGGGGGGCACTCCACGTTTCTCTTAAGGAGAAAAACCCTAAATTGGACCCAACGCTCTCTCCCACGTTTTTAGAAACAAGTTATAAAAGCCCCAAAGCCGTTAGACCCGTTTCCTTCATTTTTTCTATCTTTAGCTGGCCGCCCCCTTCATCACCTTCTCTCTTCACCGTCCCCCTCCCTCATTCGACTCTCTCTCTTAATGTTTTGAAAAAAAAAAAAAAAACCCTAACGTCTCCACTCCTGCCAGGAAGCCGCCCCTCTCTTCATCTATCATTCGACGCCTCTCCAATCTTCACGCAGCCGCAACCAATTAGTTTTCTTGCTAGGCGAACCAACAAGAAAACTCCATTACTGCCTGTAACATCAAGAAGCCCAAGCAGCTCCACTATTCAAAAAAGCTAGCCACCCCTCCCTTGAAGAAAAAAAGGCTCCAACAGTCCTCTTCTCCTTGCTACTGCCGCCCCTTCACCTACTACAAGCACCACAGCCACCGTCTATAATAGCAGCAACACACTCCCTCATCCCCTTCACCGTTTTCTTCATCAAACCCGAAAAAAAAAAAAAGCAAAAGAAAAAAGAAGAAGAAGAAGGTTTAAAGAATAAGAGAGGAGATCCATCTCCTTCACCGCCAACTACCAACACCTCCACCTGCACTAGTAGCAACCGCTCCCTCTTTTTGCATTCAACGCTGCTGTCACGGCCTGTAAGTTGCAGGCTGTTAAATCCTCTACCACCGACTCCTCTTGCTACACCGCCTCCACTACCTTTTGGAGGAACCAACAAGTTCCTCTTTCCTTCAAAGCACAAAGCCCCATCTCCAGCCTGTTACAACCACCGCTCCTCCCTTGGAGCACTCAAGACGACGCTGCAAGTTGGGATCTTCTACTCTTCAATGCACCAGCAAGCTCACGGGTTTGTGTTTCTTACACCGACCAAGATCTCTCACCGCATCACGTTCCCTCCTCCTCGATCTTCCTCTTCTCAAGAAAGCAAAACAACAAAACAAAAAAAAAATAAGAGAGAGAAGGAGAAGAAGAAAAGAGGCCTCCTTGAAATGGTAATGTGCACCACTCGTAGATCGCCTCATCTTGGCCGACTACCTTCACTAGCCTATCGATTCCAATGGTAAATCCGAAGTAAAACCCTTCCCTCATCACTTTCTCTCTCTAACTCTATCTCTCTCCTCATCTCGATCTCTTTTCTTATGCTTTTTAGTTAGAGTTTCTTTATTGCTTTTAGTTTTGTTGGATTTCAGATTATTATTGTAAGGAATTTTTAATTATTAATACAATGGTTGTTCTGCAATTTCTTGATTTAGTCGTGTTCTTTATAACTCTACATTTGCAAGAATTTTCTCTCTCTAAAAACACCAAAGAATGTTTTCAAACACCTACAATCCCCACTCTCACCCTTCCATCCTTTTATTTTTAGCAATTTCGACAAAAATCCATCATTTTATGTTCCTGATTGCGCTAACTAAACCTGATTGCGGATCGACATCCGACACTTTTCACTATGCAAAGAATTGTTTAATCTTGCAGGATAAAAATCGGATCATATTACAAATATTGTTGATTCTAGGGTTTCCGAATCCAACGACATGGAAAAACCCTATTATCAAAAACTTAGCGCTATCGGAAAGGCAATTCCAGTATTCCTAGAGTACATGAGTCTCATGCATTTGTTCTTACTGTTATGTCTCTAGATATGCAGGTACATTCATTCTCCGATCATCAGGTACCACACACTGTCGAGTTTCTGCCGACTTGGTAACATCCTCCCTAAACATTTGCATCATCATCCTTCCTAAACATTTGTCCCATTCATGACCACCGATAACGGTGCTATATTTTGGTTGGGGGTGAGGATTTATCAAAACTCATGTCTTCATTTAAAAATAAATAAAAATAAAAATAAATAAAAAATGAGAAAAAGATGCATTTTGAAGGGATAACCTGTGTTTTACAAAAGTTTTCTGAGTACTTTCGAAATATTTTTCAAATCCTTTACAATGATGAGTACAAACTTTTCAGAAAGTCTATTTATTCAAAAGGATGTCTGTTTTGAAAAACCACTTATTAGCTCTTCATTTAGTTTGAAAACAACATTACTATAGTGAATTGAAAAATCTTCGAAAATTCAGATTTCAGCAACAATTTTCACATATTAACGTCAGAATTATCCGAAGTTTAGATTATCTAGAGATTCAAGAAGAACAATTGTGGAGACCTAACCCAGTGAGCTTTTGAATTTTTCATCCTTTTTGAGGGTTATAAAATTATTCTGAGTCCAAGATTATTCACTATTCTTCTAGTCCCCAAATATTTTCATTGAGTGATCTCATTAACCTTTGCTTTGGTCATGGAACTCGGAACGACATCAAATTCGGATTATTACATAAAGAACCTTATTTATATCCATTCGAGACATCTAGGATGAAAGTACAAACCCTAGAAAATGATATAGGCCATCTTTCTTGAAATTCCCTTTAAATTATCAGGTTAAGTCCTAGAGGGAGGTGAAAAGGACAATTTTTAATTCTTCTACAAATTCTTTATGGATTAAAAAATTATTGATCACATAAGGCAGAAAATGATCAAGCAATTAATATATCAATCATCCATAAAGCATAGATTTGAAAAGCAATTATGCAAACATTCACAATCACACGAGACTCAGATTTATAGTGGTTCGGTGACTCCGCACCTACGTCGACTGTCCAATACTTACCACAAGTAGTATTATATTATTTCAATCATGCATTACAATATTTCTAATCGAAATAAATAATAAACAACTAAGATTCCACTTAATCTCAAACTAACGAGAATCGCTTCTCGCTCACCTAGAGTCAACCTAGGCTAGTAGTCTATTTAGAGAAATTCTTTTCTCTTGAATCTACAATCCGCAACTCAGTTAGATGAGTCCACACTCATCCACCAATCACAAAATAACAGTATTCACAAATATCGAATTCTATCAACAAAGTATTAGTTCATAGAAATGCTTACCACTCGATGAATACGATTGAATGGAAAATCCTTTGGAGAAGAATTTGCCCAAGAGACGCTCTGCCAAGAGTAATCCTCTTCTTGGAAGAAGATTCTTGCAGACTAACAATATCAAATAGTCTCTTCCAAACACTTAGAGACTTCACAATGAATTCTCAGCTTTGCTCTGATGAAGCTCTCACAAATTCCAGATCTCTGGACTTAAAAAATGATAATCAAGTAAAGTAAAGTAGAGATCTCTTGATTTGGTTAATTCTATCAAAAGGAGAGGGCTCTTATTTATAAGCAGGCCTCCTTTTGCTAGAACTGTACCGAATATAGCCGTTTGAAGGACCAAAATGCGCTTCTAATCACATATAAGATTTCGTCAAACGAGATCCGAAACTGGCGAGGTCGACCAAGCCTTTAGTCGGTCGCCCGCTCAGGCTTTAAGCCGACAATCTCGAACCCGAGAGTTAGGGTCGACCAGACCATTTTGGCCAGTCGATCGAACCTTCGGTCACCCGCACAAATGATCCGGTCAGCCGGACAGTTTTGTCCATAGCCGAATGCTACCAAATTCTGAGAAATTGACTTCTCATCTCACGCACAAACCCTAACTAAAATTTAACCATCTAGGGTACAACAAAATCCACTGGCAATGCGCGGTTTTACCCTCAGATTTGCATAAGTAACCGCAACACGAGTTTCTTCATAGTTGAACATTCGTTGAGTGAGAACGTACTTGAGCTTTTGACTTTGTCTTTAGTTGAGCTTGATCATTTGACTTTGTCTTCAGTTGTACTTGATAATCTTGACTTTGTCTTCAGTTGATCTTAAACACTTGGGTTGTCTTTTCTTCAGCTTTAATCCTTATTTTGTTTTGTCGAAGTCCACTTGATTTTTTATGCTTCAGTCTTCAGGGGATTTAAGCACAACAATACATATATTTACCGAAGAACTAAGTATTCCTGGGATTTGACAACTGAGACTTTTCAATCTCCCCCTTTGTCAATGCCAAGACAAAAACAAATACTTACCCAATTATATTACACTTTTTGCCCATTACAAAACAAATCAAAAAAATGATCCCCCTAAGTACAAGGAGGCAACGCTGTAGCTCGCAATTAGTATCGTGATTGGTACCACACTTATTACAAATAACCTATTGCTACAAAATTAACAACTTGACAAAAAAATCTTTGACAATAGCTTCTCATTAGTATATTAGTCGAAAACATACAAAAAATGTCTTCTCAGTACATTTAGTCAAATAGAACTAAATAAGAATCACAGATATTTTATGACAAGCAGTTCAATAAGATAGTAAAAGCAACAAGTGTTATTATCAATGTAATCCACATTATAATCGATTTCTCCCCCTTTTTGTCATACATTGACAAAGGGAAGAACTCCAACCTATGATGATAAAAAATATAAGACAATGCTAATCAATCATACAGGAAAAAAATCATACCAAATTATACCAAAATAAATTATAACGTAAACCGGTCAACCTAGTGACCAATATTCAACATCCACACAAAGTAGCCAAAGTACATCAGTATCAAATAATACAGACCAATAGTGTCAAATAATACATCAACACAACATGTACTACTAATCTATAAAGAGAGAAAACACAAAACGTGCTCTAGTCATAATCATCCTCATCGTCATCGTCATCATCATCACCATCATCGTCATCCGCATTATCTCCTTCTTCTTCATCTTCGTCTTCATCTTCATCTTCGTCTTCGTTTTCTTCTTCATCATCGCCAGCTGTTGAAGGAACAGTCGTCTCCTCAGGTGAGGACTCTGGATAGTCAGGATGCTGAGACCTAAGGAATGAAGTCATACACTACTGACATTGAGAAAATTTGTCAATCGACGCACAAAGATTGTCCAACTTGGATGAGAGACCTGCAATAGATGCAAATACAGAGGAACGACGGGATCCAGAACTTGAAGTAGAAGTAGAAACAGGAGCAGACATAGACAATTCACCAACCAACATCTTGATAAAAGTAGCTTGATTGATAGGTAAGATGGGATGCATAGTTTCATCAAAGTCTAAAATAAGAACTTTGTAATGACTCAGAATTTTTGAAACTAAAATGCCAAAAGGCGAAGACTGCTTGCGATTCTCAATCACCAAATTCTCAACCATGAGATGAAAAATTACTGATGGACCACAAATTTTCGTGCCATGAGAGACACAATATAAAAGATACTGGATATAGGGTCCAATTTCACTCCGATGTCCCGCCTTAGGGACCAAGTTGTAGGAGAAAATCAAACCTAGCAAATGATACATGGAAAGTAATTTCCTTGTAGCCAAATCAGATGACCAATGAACTACCTTCCCACAATGGCTCTTGAAATAGCCTTTTTGTTCTTCAAAGGTAGGGAAGGTGGGAAAGTTCCTCCATTAGGCACTCGAGGAAGACCTGTTATCTTTGAGATCAAAGATAATGTAATTTTAAAACGAACACCTCGAACCTCAGAATAAAGAAAAGGACCATCTGGATCATGATTATTCAAATTACAATAGAACATCCTGACTAACTCTGGATATGAAACACCAGAAATTGACAAAAGTTTAGACCAACCTACCGAATTAAGAAGGTTGGGAATCCCAGTCATTGTCAACTCTTTCTCGATGACCCCACGCTCAATGGCAACGGCTCTTTTGATATAATTCTTCATGAAGCTAGCCCTAGTCATAGGATTGATGAACAAGCTAAGGGGATAGGGATCACTAGAAGATGATTCCCCTTTAGTTCTTTTCCCTTTTGAAGTCATTTGGAAATCACAGAGAAAATTTCACCACAAAAAGTGATGAAAACAAGAATCTCTAGAAGGAGATTAAAGTAGAAAGCTAAGAATCACTCAAAGAGGATGGAAGACTCCAAAGACAATTTCTAGGGTTTCAAATAAAGTATCAAATGACCCAAAAATCGATTAGGAACTATATATAACCAAGGGCGGCGAACTGGGCATGGGTCGACCCGCCAGCAAAAATTATAGCCGTTCAGTGCAAGGCGCGGTCGATCGGTCATAATGGTCGATCGACCGGACATGTTCAGTCGACCGGACCAAATGTTCGGTCGGCCCGTCCCCACAACCAATCAAATTGCAAAAACCCAACAAATATATCTGGTTGATCGGACCTTTTGTTCGGTCGGCCCGTCATCGGAAATTATAAATTCGCAAACCCAAACGCCTCAAAATATACTCCAATGGCCTGACTTTTGTGAATATCATTTTAAACACAAAATCATCCCAAAATAAAATAAACCCAAACAATCAAAATTTTCAAAGAATACCAAACAAATTTCTAAACAATATTAGTCAATCATTATTTCAAATGAGTTGACTCAAGAATTAACTGAAATATTTATACTATAATTTTCAATGATAATTAAATATTTCAGTCAATATCAACACAAATCAATCAATGGGACAGATTCCGATAGATTTTCTCAAATATTCATATCTGACCGAATCCAAAGGTTTAGTCAAAATATCAGCCAGTTGAATTTTAGTATTTATATACTCTAATGAAATTATTTGTTCTTCAATCAACTCCCGAATAAAATGATGTCTGATATCTATGTGTTTGGTTCTAGAGTGTTATACAGGATTTTTAGAAATACAGATCGCACTCGTATTATCACAAAATAAATTCATAGATTCTTGATTGATTCCATAATCCAACAACATTTGTTTCATCCAAATCAACTGGGCACAACAACTGCCTGTAGCAATATATTCTACTTCAGTAGTAGATAAAGATATAGCATTCTGTTTCTTGCTGTGCCAAGCGACCAAATAATTTCCAATATAGAAACACCCACCACTGGTGCTCTTGCGATCATCAGCATTTTCTACCCAATCGGCATCTGAATAACTAGCAATTTCACTGTTAGTCTCAAGAGGATACCAGAGACCACATTCAATAGTACCACTGACATATTTAATGATTCTTTTAACAGCCGAGAGATGAGATTCTTTTGGATCAGATTGATATCTAGCACAGGCTCCTACACTAAAAGCAATATCAGGTCTGCTAGCTGTGAGATATAGAAGACTACCAATTATACTCCTGTACAGAGTCTGATTAACAGGTTTACCACTCAAATACTTGGTGAGTTTAATACTAGTGCTCATAGGAGTGTGAGCAGATTTAGATGATTCTAGGCCAAATTTTTTAAGCAATTCTTTAGAATATTTAGATTGAGAAGGAAAAATGTCATTTTCTAATTGTTTAACTTGAAGACCTAGAAAGAAATTCAGTTCACCTTCCATGCTCATTTCAAATTCAAATTTCATGGCCTGAGCAAATTCTAAAGCACGTATCTCAGTGGTTGAGCCAAAAACAATATCATCAACATATATTTGGATATCAAAATATTATTATCTCTCTTCTTAATGAACAATGTTTTATCAACCGTTCCTCTTGTGAATCAATTCTTTAATAGAAATTGAGTTAATCTTTCATACCAAGCTATTGGTGCTTGTTTCAACCCATACAATGCTTTCTTAAGTCTATAGACATGATTACTTTTATGAGGGTCTTCAAAACCTTTGGGTTGTTCTACATAGACTTCTTCTTCCAAAATCTCATTCAGAAAAGTACTCTTAACATCCATTTGATAGAGTTTAAATTTTAGGACACAGGCTAACACTAAAAGAATCCTAATTGATTCTAGTCTAGCTACTAGGGCGAATGTCTGATCAAAATCAATCCCTTCTACTTGAGAGTATCCTTGAGCCACTAATCTGCCTTTGTTTCTAGTTATAACTCCGTTCTCATCAAGTTTATTCTTATATATCCATTTAGTTCCTATCACATTTTTATCCAATGGTCTAGGGGTAGAAACCAAACATCGTTTCTCTTAAATTGATTCAACTCTTCTTGTATAGCAATTATCCAATGTTCATCTAAGAGAGCTTCTTTAATATTTTCTACTTCAATCTTAGAGGTAAAGCATAAATGACTGAATATATTTTCCAATTGACGTCTTGTACGTACACCACTATCCTTGTCTCAAATAATTTTTGAACTAGGATGATCTTTAATGTATTTCCATTCTTTGGGTTTTTCTGGATTATGAATATTAGATTCACCTTTCTCAGTATTCGTAGGTTCTACCATCTCATCTGTATTATCACCAATTTTTAGAGATTTATCATTAATGACCACATTGACTGATTCTTCTATGGTTAAGGTTCTCTTGTTAAAGATCCTATAAGCTCTGCTTCTGGTAAAATATCCTAGAAAAATACCTTCATCGCTTTTGGATTTAAACTTTTCAAGGTTTTCTCTGTCTCTTAACATATAGCACTTACTCCCAAAGATCCTGAAATACTTCACATTTGGTTTAACCCCATTCCAAATTTCATTGGCAGTCTGCAGAGTTCCTGTTCTCAAATAAACACGATTGTTTGAATAGCATGCAGTATTGACTGCTTTAGCCCACAAATTTCCTGTTAGATTTTTGTTAGTTAGCATAACTCTACCCATTTCCTCAAGAGTCCTAGTTTTCCTTTCAGCCACACCATTCTGCTGAGTTGTTTTGACTGTAGAGAATTCATGTTTAATCCCATTTTCATCACAATATTCATCAAATTTGTGATTATCAAATTCTCTCCCATTATCACTTCTAATTCTGATAATAGACAAACCTTTCTCATTTTGGGCCTTTTTACAAATCTTCATGATTTCATCAAATGCTTCAGATTTTTCTCTAAGAAAAGCTACCCAAGTAAATCTTGAGAAATCATCAACAGTTAAGAAATATCTTTTTCCTCCAAGACTTTCAATTCTATTAGGTCCAACTAAGTCCATATGCAACAATTCTAGAATTCTAGAGGTACTAATATGCTTTATCTTCTTGTGAGGGTTTCTAATTTATTTTCCTTTTAGGCACAACCCACAAACAGTTTGATAGTTCTTATTGAGTTAAGGAACACCTCTTATTAATTTTTTCTTACTGATTTTGGCTAAGTCTTTAAAGTTAATGTGACCCAAACGTTGGTGCCATAGTTCGGTCTCATTTGATAGTGCCATGTTGCACATAATCGAACCACCAATCTCAATGACATAGCAATTATCAGTATTCCTTCCTCCTTGAATAATAACTTTGTTGGAAGATTTTTCTATGATTTCACACTTTTCTTCTGAAAACTTGCAGATATGATCTTTGTCAGAAATTTGACTAATGCTTAGAAGATTATGTTTTAGACCATCCACACACAAGACATTTTCAATCTTAGGTATTCATGGACCTTGGATAGTTCATTTACCAATTATTTTAGCACTACTGCCATCTCCAAATATAACCTCACCATCATGGCATTCATCTAGAAAATAGAAATGAGAGCCAATGACCAAAAGACGGACCAAAGTGTTTAAAGCCACATGAGTCAGCAAGGAATGATAGTCTACTCTACTGGAGAAACGTGAGGATGATCACAGTGATGACCAGGGTTCCAGACCCTCTGCCAATACTTTTATCTCTATTTTCTGATACTTTCTCTCTCATCTCTCCTTATTCTCTCTCTCTTCATCTCTCAGTCCTCGAATCTACTGACCTAACCCCAGAACTCCTGTCCATCGGCTCTATCTCATCTCCCTAAGCTTTCTGACTGTTGGATCTTCCATCGGACCGTTGGATCTTCAATCGGACCGTTGGATCTCTCTAGATCCGTCGATCTACCAATCTGGGTCCCAATCAAGTCACCATCCATCCGATCGCCATCAGACTGTCTGTCACATCATCTTGTGAGACGAGGGACATCATCAATCCATGTGGGCCAGTAGCCGGGCCCATCATCATCGACCCGCTGTCCGACCAGTTAGTGGACCCCATTAATTTCAAAATAATTTTAATTAAATTTTAAAAAATGGGGGGTCCACTAAATGGGGACATTCCCCAAAGAAAAGTAGTGTTTTACTTAAAAATATATATATATATATATTTTTATTTCAAAATTCCCTAATTTCCATTAATGGAAACTAGGGAGCTTTAAAAGGGGAAGGAGAAGGGTTCTTTGGAACCCTAATCCCCTTCCTTACTTCACCTCATCTTTCCCCAAAACTCCCCGGACGTTTTCGTCTCCCTCGCCCCCTTCTTCTTCTTCTTCTTCTTTTCTTTTTCTTCTTTTCTTCTTCTTCTTCTTCCTCCTCCATCTTCGCCGGAGCTGCAGGCAGCAACTCCGGCCGTCTGGTAAGGTTTCCTCCTCTGTCTTCTTCTTTTTCTTCTCTCCTCTGTCTTCTTCTTTTCCTTCTCTCCTCTATCTTCTTCTTCTTGTTTTTCTTATTCTCCTCCACTCCTTCCTCTCCGGGAGCTACCACCGGACTGGTTCGCCGGCGCCACCACCACCATCATCATCATCATCATCTTCCACAGGCTCCACGAGTTGCAGGCTCGCCTGAAAAGCTCCAGGCGGAGCACCACCATCCTCTCCAAATCCAGTAAGGTCTTCACCTTTCTTTTTCTTCTTCTTCTTTATCTTCTTCTTCTTCTTTTTCTTTACCTTTACCGGAGTTGCAGACCTGCAACTCCGGCTATTTTTTTTCCAACTCATGCAGCCCCACCACCATTCTAGTGAGGCTGTGTGCCTCAACCTTTACCATTGCACCACTGTGCAACTCTGCCATAGTCATTGCAGCCTTCCTGCACTTCGTCTTCTCCAACCATCACCGTTTCCACCACCTTCCACCATTAAAATCGATACCCAGTTCTCTCCTCTCTCCTCCACATCACCCTCTTGTGTCCTCACGAACTAGAGATCACATCTCTATCGTGGGAACCACTAAAATCCCCAGCAGATCTACTCTCCACAGTCCAAAAATGGACTGGTTGTGCACACCTCCAACCACCGACCGAAACCTGCAACTTCGAATCTGCTGGTGTGTCTCGCCTCCACGACCAGCAACCGTGATGTCTTCCTAACCTGCACTACCGGAGTGTCATCTCTCCACTACCGGAGCACCACCATTGCTGGCCCTTAAAGGAACGGCCAGCAGAACCTCTTGCAACATCTCCATTCACGGATACACATCGCCTTCAAACCAGCAACCATCCTCCTTTTACACCACCGTCTGGCTCCAGCATTGTTGCTACCACCAGGCCGTTGGATCTCCTCCATTCCTCCACACCATTCTCACAAGCCGGTAAGTGAGAGGTAATTTTGTCTCTCTTCTTTTTACTTTCTTCTCTTTTATTCCCATTTTCTCTCTCTCCACTTCAATTTCTCTCTATAACTCTCTCTAGAATTTTCTTCTTTAAAATTGATTTTTAGTTTATCTTATTTTATTTTATTTTCAATTCAAGCATTGTAATAGACATTTTGATCACTGAATGATGAAGTTTATTTTTATCTATTGTTTCTTGTAATGTTCTATCATTTCATGTTCCTGATTATGCTAACCTGGCTAACTCCGAGTGCGGATCGACATCCGACACGAGCCACTGTGCAAAATAGCCTATTTTACAGGGTGGAAGTCTCGGATAATTAAAAATGTGTTGAGATTAGGGTTTTCGATTCGACGACACGGAAAAATCCTACTTTCAAATGGCGCCGCTGCCGCTCGGGTGTTCGGGAGTGCGAAAAAGGACGTAAAGACGGAATTGGAAAGTTGCCAAATTGGAAAGCTGCTCAATTTGGACAGCCTGACCTTTTCGGGAAACTTTCTATTTTGTGTTATTAGTGATTTTTAGCAGTTTTTTTAAATTACTATTTTTAATGCCTCGGAAGGCCGAGTGCAAAGTTGTAATAATTTAGGAATTTTATTGCTTTCCAAATAACTGCTAGATCTTGTTCTAGGGTTTTTTAGAAACCCTAGATTAAGTGGAAAATACCAAAAAATTAAAGAAATCAAAATTCAAAAAAATTAGGGTTTTATATTCTGCAGACTTTTAAAAATCACCAATCAAGGATTTGCGATTTTTGGAAAGATTCCAAAATCTTGAAACTCTGCTTAATTAGGGTTTCCCCTCTTAGAAGTTTTCTCTTTAGAAGAATTTCTATCTTTAGAAATCTTCCGAATTTGGAAAAGTCTGCAAAAGGAAACACCCCAAATCTAGAAGAATTTCAATTTTGGGAAATTTTCCAAAATTGTAAGGGATCTCGCAATCAAATCTTTCTTGGAAGATCTCCACAGTTCGGGAAACTTTCCAATCCAGGTATTTTCCAATCTGGGAGTTCCTAAATTTTAACCCATCTCGAATTTGGAAACTAATTCAAACACTTGCCTAAATCCAGTACTTGTTCAGTGAACCCTAAAAAGGCAAGGATCTTCCACATAGAATCCCAAATACCTAGACCATGTGATCTAACTTTTCTACAGGAACACGATCCAGTGTGGGTAGGGAGCGAAAGCTCAAAGAGGTGGAGTCGGGCCCAAGCCCATTAGGATACCCCTCCTTAACCCACGGAGGCGACCCCATGGCGTGGCCCACGGGAGGTAAGTCCCTATCCTCGCCTTAAGTGCGATACGGTGTTATTGGGTGCATCATTGCCGCTTGTCTATTTGCTTTCATACACATATTACTCGACTTGCGTGGCGTGGCCGTTAATCAATCAACTCTAAGAGAGCAGACCCAGCTCCAAATTGAAACTGGTGGGATTTCATCACCCACCTCATCATTCCATCTGATTTGATCTCAAGGCTCCATTTAATTAAAAAGAATCAAGAAGTAGAGCCAATTAGCCCGGTGTTCGAGGAAAAATCCACACAAAGCGAACCCGCTTAACATCCAATCGAAATAAGACCACGAGCGCGGGTCCCTGTTGTCTAACACACCCATAAGTCCCTGCTACTCAAGTACACTGAGCTCAACGTGGCATCTTGAACTATTCGGCGGTTAGTTGCGTGTGGACTAGGAACACGCATTAACCCTAGCTTAACCCGAGGGAACATTCTTATTATCCACTTGACCAATCCGGTTAGTCTGGGACGTACTTAAGTCAGCCATTGTGCCGCACGTCTGTCTAGGCTTCGGATTGCCTTGTTGTTAACTAGAGTTAGTACTAAAGGATTCGCTCTGAAGAGTGTAGCCTGGTGAGAACCTCTGAGTGCAAAACAGTTAGTCCGGCGGTTAAAAGATAAACCAGTGGTCCGCCCACTGTCATAATCCACTCTAGCCCCAAAATTAACAAAGATAGTTCTTAAAATATATCCTGATTACTTAGAATAGGATTATCTGTGCTTGGTGTGCATCATTTAGGATAGTGTTCCTCTCTGGCAACTTTTTGCCAAGTATAGAGCTTCCCTCCTCAGCGTATGCCCGTTTGGACTCGTCCGAACAAACACTTGATTCGATCTGAGAATCACGTACCTACAGTGGATCCTCTACTGAATCCTTCCCCATCTCTTTCCCCACCCGCCTCCCCCAGTACTACTACCTTTGTAGTCATGGCAGTCGAACGACCTCTTATCGAGACGTTCGCTCCTATCTCGGCTAATCCGCCCACTTGCATTATTCTCCCACCTACTACGGCGGTACAGTTTGAGATTAGGCCGCAGACGATCCAAATGCTGCCAACCTTTCGTGGTCTCCCAAGAGAAGACCCATATTCCCATATTAGGGAATTCCAACATGTCATCCTACTTTTCAAGAATCAGAACCTCGATGATGACAATGTGCGTCTGCGAGTTTTCCCATTCTCGCTCAAAGATCGAGCCTCCGATTGGCTCTACTCCATACCCGCTGATTCAATCAGCAGTTGGAAAGAGTTGGTGGGCAAATTCATGTCTAAATTCTACCCCATGACTCAGACCAACCAAATGAAGCAACTCATCCAGGACTTTCGACAGAAGTCCGATGAGAAATTTTTCGAAGCGTGGGATAGATTCCAAGACTACCTGACTAAGTGTCCCCACCATAGCATCGACAAGGGCAATCTTGTCCACGTCTTCTATAAGGGACTTACTGATGAGTCCCGGACCATGGTAGAGTCAATGTGCCAAGGAAAATTCCTGCACTAAACTCCGACCGATGCATACAAATTCTTGGGAGAGTTAGGAGAAAACTCTCAACATTGGACGACTGACTCAGAGTTCAGTCGAACCACTTCGGTCCAAAGGACAACCAAGGGACATGATGCTATAGCTGATACTGAGCTTCGATCTGTCATTCAAGAGTTGAGCAAGTCAGTCTCGGCACTGGCTGTGTCTGTACAAAAGCCTACTCAACATTCTACCCCAGTCATGCATGTAGGACATGAGAGCCCTCTGGTGTCACGCCCCGAATCCGGATACCCAGATACGACCCGAAAATCCGTGGATCGACCCGTACCCGAACCTAGAGGTGATCCATGAATGTCCCCTAGTGGTCAAATTAGGTCAATTAGACTACTAAGGTTCATTCGAAAACCCACTAAGTAAACAAAAAAGTCTAGATGTAGAAAACAAATAATTTAAATAATTC
Organism: Euptelea pleiosperma; assembly: GCA_035048495.1. NCBI lineage: Eukaryota > Viridiplantae > Streptophyta > Magnoliopsida > Ranunculales > Eupteleaceae > Euptelea > Euptelea pleiosperma. Next base: position 14,552,574 of record CM068542.1, read on the forward strand.
ATAATTCAAATAATTCAATCAATCAACTAAATGTGGAGAGATGGAAGTGAGAACATGCTCTCAATCAAAGGACTACATGTCCTAGAAAATAAATAAATAATGTTATAAAATAATCAAATACAACTTTCTAAAGTGTGGGATCGACTCCCAAATCCTCGCCGATCTCCTCAAATGCACCGGAGTCTTTCGTCTCAAAATCATCTCACGTACCCGGCTCCTCAAAATCTGAAAATGGTATCGGTGTAGCACCGTGAGCCGAGGCCCAGTAATACAACAGTGTGCATGGTATTGTATCATACTATACAAGTTTTTAACCAAGGTATGCATCTCAATCATATAATAAGGATGACATGAATATGATGTGAATGCAAGTGAGTACGGGATGCAAATGCAACTAGTACCCATAACCACATAGGGTCTCCATCTCCTTCCCGCACTGGGAGCGGTCTCATCGACCCATCTGCAGGATATAATAACGTCTGGGGCCTTTCATCCTAGGGTACCGAACCCTGATTAATTGATAAAACCAATATAAACGTATATAATATACTTCAACCCCGTTCCCTTATGCACCCCTTATATGAAATGACGTGATGATCATGGTACGACAACAAGATGTACTAGGGTTACATGACATAAGCACACATGTATTTAACATTTAAATAAAAATATAAAATGAACCAATGATCATTAAGAGTAATAATATGGGAACGAATTAGGGTTAACCATGAATAACATGTAACAATCACCGAAGGTCACGATCAACACGGATGAATAATATAAGTGGAAATCACAAGACAATCTAACACACCATTGCCGAACCCTATGAGGGATCCATGACACAAGGTCGAACCCTACAGAGGATCCAAGACACTTGGCCGAACCCTATGAGGGATCCAAGACACATGGGTGGGATCCCCATGCATACAAGTATAGGTTGAACCATCTAGGTATAATAGTCAATAAGACATGACCAAATATCACAATCAACATCGATGAATAATATAAGTGAAAATCGCAAGAGAATCCAACACGCCATGGCCGAACTCTATAAGGGCTCCATGACACAAGGTCAAACCCTAAAGAGGGATCCAAGACACTTGGCCGAACCCTATCAGAGATCCAAGACACATGAGTGGGATCCCCCTGCATACAGTTATAGGTCAAACCATCTAGGGTTTAGTCAAACAACAAGGTTAAAACCTTAATAGTTAATAATCATGACCGAACCACGAACAATTAATAGGTTTTTTACAAAAAAAATATACTGCATTATAAAAATCATAACTAAATAAATATGAATTAGAAAAATATAAACTCAATGGATTTAAAAAACTAGATTTACAGAGATTTTAGAAAAAATAAATAGAAAAATATTCGGATTCAAAATATAGGTCAAAAATCTTAATTAATTGGGCCAGACAGAATCTGGGATACAGAAAAGTTCTGCACATTTAAAAACTCATAACTTAATCAATACATATCAGAAAAATACAAACTCAAGGGTTATAGAAACTAAATTGATAGAGGTATCGATAAAAAATAATTAAAAAAATATTTAGGTTAAAAATATAGATCGAAATCTCAAGTGAAGTGGACCGTGTAAAATCTGAAATTCTGGGTTTTACAGAAAAGTCCAGCACGTTTGAAAAATCATAACTTAATTAATACAGATCAGAAAAATATAAACTCAAAGGTTCTAGATAGATTGATAGAGGTATCTGTGAAAAATAATTAGAAAAATATTTAGATTAAAAATATGGATCGAAATCTCAGGTAAAGTGGACCGTGTAAAATCTGGAATTCTGGGTTTTATAGAAAAGTCCAGCACGTTTGAAAAATCATAACTTAATCAATACAAATCAGAAAAATATAAACTCAAAGGTTCTAGAAACTAGATTGATAGAGGTATCCATAAAAAATAATTAGAAAAATATTTAGATTAAAAATATAGATCGAAATCTCAAGTGAAGTGGACCGTGTAAAATCTAAAATTCTGGGTTATTTTGTAAAGTCTAACAACTTAGAAAAATCATAACTTAATCAATACAAATCAGAAAAATACAAACTAAACGGTTTTGGAAAATAGATTCAAAGAGGTATTTAGAAAAAATAATTATAAAAATATTTAAATTATAAAAATACAACAAAGAACATAATCATCTGTTATAGGTACAAAATAGACCATGGCCCAACCTATCATGGTGGCCCAAAATAAAGATCAACCCAATAAGAATAAAATAAATATTGTTAAAATTAATTTATAATGAGTATCAACCATTATCTAATAAAAGAGAAACAAAATCTTGAAGAAAAACAAGTATAGGATGGATCAACCGCACTTACCTTAAGATTTCTTGAACTTTAATGAAATTCAAAAGTTTATTCAAATTTGAAAGTCGTCGGATCGTCCTCTCCTCAGAGTATGTTCTTCTAATCGGAGTCCCCGTCAATTCTCTCTTCTTGCTCGAGTGCGATCGGTGCCCGGATGAAGATTTAATGGAGCTTGCTCTATTCTTCAATGGAGTTGGGTTTGTGAAAGCTTCTAAAGCTTTAGGGTTTTCATAAATAGGTTTAGGGAAAGATTAGGGTTTCTATTTTGTTGAAATTCGTAACTATCAAAGGGATGACCTTTTCAACCCTCAAAAACATATATTTTACACTACTAATGGGTTAGAAATGGGCCCAAGGCCCATATACATCAATAGGCTTCATTTAAAAATATTATTAAGCCCTAAAGGCCTCTAAATTGGCCATACGGGCCCACCCAACAATCATAACACAAATAATTATACATTAATTCAATTAAAATATATTATATAATTTAAAGTCCATACAATAAGGTATTGACACATGTCACACATACAAATCATATAAAAGTAGTCTAAATACATAAAAATAAAAAAAAACGTTCAAAGCACTGGAAAAGTGTCAAGTGACATCGGAATGACCCGAAAGTGATTTGCGGGTCCCACGCTCCTATTAAATAAATAAAATATAATTAAATATTATTTTTGAAAATATAAGAATGGTAGGAAAGTTTAAAAATTACGAAAATACTATTTTTGTCAAAATCTCCTGAAATCTCCCGCTAGGGTTTTCATGTCTCAAGAAAGGTTTCAAATTTCACAGGTAAGTTGGTAAGGATAAAATATGAATATTTTTGGTGTCTCGGGCCCATCAAAATAATTTTTTTATAAAAGTTCTGGATTGTTAGCTGGGGAAAGAAAAAGTCCTCTGCAAGTTATGGTTCATTATTTTTAGTAGGAATTTAGCCCTAAAAAGCGAGTTTCAAAAATAGCAGGTTTTTTAAAGTTGTCAGAATGAAACCAAATTAAATACACATACTCATACATGATATTAAACAATAAAAATAATAATAAGAGTCTGAAAAAGTTTCAGGTTTTCATTATTAGGTGAATTTACCATAATACCCTAGAACGAAAGTTCAGGGTATTACATCTGGAATCCTGCACCCTTTGTCTGCAACCTCCAATACTACTGAGCATTGTCCTTTGAATGAAGGATGGTCTAATCCTCTTCAGGAAGAAGTTTGTGCTTTCAGCACATACAAACCACCTACTCAGAACTCGTATAGTCAATCTTATCATCCGGACACGAGAAACCACCCTAACTTCTCTTGGAGGCCTCAGTCTACTCAACCACAAGCTCAACCTCCACATCAACCTCAGGGCATGTATCCCCCTGGGTTCAATCAACCCACTAGGCAATTCAATCAGGGTCAGTACCAGCAGAGTCAGTACCCATCTACTCAGAACCAGCAGTTCCAACATGGTCAATACTCTGGACAACCGAGCACATTTCAGAATCAGCAAAGAGTCCCACAGACCTTTCAGAACCAACCGATAGTCCCAATTAATTCTCCAGCCTATAACTATAATGTCTCGATGAGCTCGAGTCGCGAATTGGTGCCTCAGCTCCCATTAGCGGCCCCCCAACAGTCGATCTCCAAACCTGGTATTGAGGACCTTCTAGCACAACTCATTACTCAATCTATGCAACGCCTAGAGCAACAGCAACAGCAATCCATGCTTCGTCTAGAGCAACGTCTAGGTAACTTAGAAGCTGAGAAAGCTAAGGGAATCTTTCCTAGCCAACCCATTGCCAACCCTAAAGGAAATGCCAAAGGGGCAGTATATGAGATCGGATCCCAATCTCAAAGCCAGAATGAGAACTATCAAGGGGAGGTGCAAGCTGTAACCACCCTACGATCTGGAAAAATTATGGACATGGGAGTCCAACCACCGCCGGTGCCATCTCCAGCACCCATCACTCGTACAGAGGAAACTAGTACCAATCCTACCTCTGCTTCTTCTACCTCTGCACCAACATCAGATATCCCTGTGCAAAAATCGAAGGCTAAAGACAAATCCATTTGTCGAGTAAAGCCTCCCTTCCCGGACAGACTTGTCCAAGATAAGCGGGATCAGTAATTCTCAGAGATCTTAGACGTCTTTAAAGACGTCTAGATCAATATCCCATTCCTTTCTGCTATCAAGCAAATCCCCTCCTATGCCAAATTCCTCAAGGACTTGTGCACAGTTAAGCGGCGTACGCATGCACCCAAAGCTGCCTTCTTGGCCGAAAAAGCTACCGCGTTCATTCAACGCAACAGTGTGATCAAACACAAGGATCCAGGTAGCCCAACTGTCCAATGTGAAATTGGAGACAACTTTAGCTGCACTGCCTTGCTAGATTTAGGGGCTAGCGTTAACCTCATACCATTCTCGGTATATCAGTAGTTAGGACTGAAAGATATGAAGCCTACCAATGTCACCCTCAAATTAGCTGATCAGTCCATCAAGATTCCAAGAGGAATCATTGAAGATGTCCTAATAAAAGTCGCTGACTTTTATTATCCTGTGGACTTTATCATTCTCGACACGGAGCCGTGTCAGGATAACCGCATTCCGGTCATCTTAGGCCGTCCATTCCTTGCCACCGCGAATGCACACATCGGTTGTCGGGATGGAAACATGTCCATTGCTTTCGGAAATCTCAAAGCTGAGGTCAATATCTTTCGTTTAATGCAACAGGATGCCGATTGCGAAGTGACCGATGAAATGTGTGCCGTTGAGAGTCTAATCCCGGACTCCACCGAAGATATTCTTAAGCAGTGTCTAGAACACTTTGGAGCTGACTTTGCCACAGAGTCAGCCATTTTTTATCTCAATAATCTTTTGGAGACTGCTCCACTGATAGAGATCCCCGCTCCACTCATCGAGTTTGAGCCTCTGATAACCATGGCCAGAGAACCTATCCTTCTTTTTCCTACTCAAGTCAAACCTCTTCAATCTGTGTCTTCTGTGACACCTACTTCAACTCCATCTGCTCCAACATTGGAGCTTAAGCCTCTTCCCCTAGATCTTTCCTATGCCTATCTTGGTCCTAAGGAAACCTACCCTGTCATTATTGCTTCCGCTTTGTCTGCGAGTGAAAGTAAGAAACTTCTAGAGTTGCTCAACGAGCACAAATCTGCGATCGGTTGGACTATAGATAATATTCGAGGCATAGACCCCTCGGTGTGCCAACATCACATCTACCTCGAGGATGAATTCAAAACCTCTCGAGAACACCAGAGGAGGTTGAACCCCGTCTTGAAGGATGTAGTCCGGGACGAGGTCCTTAAATTATTAGATGCGGGTATCATCTACCCCATCTCCGATAGCAAATGGTTGAGTCCTATTCATGTCGTCCCTAAAAAGGCAGGATTCACAGTTGTGAAAAATGAGAACAAGGAAATGGTCACCCAGCGCCTGAATAAAGGGTGTAGAGTCTGCATCGATTACCGACGACTCAACACCAACACTAGGAAGGACCATTTTCCTTTACCCTTCATAGACCAGATGTTGGAGAGACTAGCAGGTCACTCCTATTACTGCTTCCTTGATGGTTACTCAGGGTATAATCAAATACCCATCGCCCCTGAAGATCACGAGAAGACTACTTTCACCTGTCCCTTTGGCACTTTTGCCTACAAGCGCATGCCCTTTGGCCTCTGCAATGCACCCGCGACCTTTCAAAGGTGTATGATGAGCATATTCTCTGACATGGTGGAAAAATTCCTCGAAGTCTTTATGGACGACTTCTCAGTTTTTGGGTCATCCTTTGATGACTGTCTGAACCATCTAGGGCTTGTACTTCAACGCTGTCAGGACAAGCGACTTGTCCTCAATTGGGAGAAATGCCACTTCATGGTGAAGAAGGGCATTGTTCTGGGACATGTCATTTCCCATCAGGGCATTGAGGTCGACAAAGCTAAAATCGATATCATCTCGACCTTGCCTACTCCTAAGTCTGTGCGTGGCATCCGGTCCTTTTTAGGACACGGAGGGTTCTATAGGCGATTCATCAAGGACTTCTCTCAAATCGCTCGACCTTTGTCCCATCTTCTGGCTAAAGATAGTCCTTTCGACTTTAGTGCTGACTGTGTCAAGGCATTTGAGCGTCTCAAATCTGAGCTCACTACTGTGCCCATTATCCGTCCCCCGGACTGGACTCTACCTTTCGAGGTAATGTGCGATGCTTCTGACTACGCGTTAGGCGCTGTTCTAGGGCAGAGAGTTGACAAAAGGTCACACGTCATCTACTACGCGAGCAAAACTCTTAACTCTGCCCAAATGAATTACTCCACCACTGAGAAAGAACTCCTGGCGGTAGTCTTCGCCCTTGATAAATTTCGTCAGTACCTCTTAGCCACTAAGGTGGTCGTGTACACTGATCATGCAGCCCTTCGTTATCTCATGTCGAAAAAGGAAACCAAGCCTCGATTAATTCGATGGATTCTCTTACTGCAGGAATTCGACCTCGAGATTAAGGATAAGAAAGGAACTGAGAATGTAGTGGCTGATCACTTGTCTAGACTGACTTTAGAGTCATCCTTCGACACCCAGCCCATCCCTGAGACCTTTCCAGACGAACAACTGTTTGCTATCTCCGTTCATCCATGGTATGCTGACATTGTCAACTACCTTGTCACCGAAGAAATGCCTTCACACTGGTCAAAACAGGACAAAAGCCAATTCCTAGCAAGAGTTAAGTACTACTCTTGGGATGACCCTTATTTGTATAAATACTGTCCTGACCAGATCATTCGTCTCTGTGTCCCTGAGTCAGACCAACTCAATATCTTGTCCTCGTGTCATGACCAACCTTGTGGTGGTCATTTCAGCACTAAGAAGACTGCAGAAAAAGTTCTGCAATGCGGATTCTACTGGCCCACATTATTTAAAGATGCCCACATCTACAGCAAAACCTGTCCTAATTGCCAGCATCTAGGCCGCATCTCCCAGAGGAACATGATGCCCCTAACTCCCATCCAGGTCGATGAAATATTTGACATCTGGGGCATCGACTTCATGGGCCCCTTTCCCGTTTCCTATGGTTTTGAGTACATTCTCCTTGCGGTAGACTATGTATCCAAATGGATAGAAGCCATTCCCACCAAGACCAATGACCACAAAGTGGTGGTCAAATTCCTAAAGGAGTTCATCTTCGCCCGATTCGGTGCCCCTAAGGCCATCATTAGTGATGGGGGCACCCATTTCTGCAATAGGATATTCGAGAAATTAATGAAAAAGTATGGGGTAACCTACAAGGTTGCCCTAGCTTATCATCCGCAGACTAGTGGTCAAGTAGAGGTTTCTAATCGTCAGATCAAGCAGATCTTGGAGAAAACAGTCAATACCACACGTAAAGACTGGTCTACTCGTCTCACTGATGCTTTATGGGCATACAGAACCGCCTACAAGACCCCACTCAATATGTCTCCCTATCGTCTCGTCTTTGGGAAACCCTGTCATCTACCGGTAGAGATTGAACATCGTGCCCTGTGGGCCATTAAGAAACTCAATTTCGACATCGACTCTGCAGGGGAGGAGAGAAAACCTCAAATGAATGAGTTAGAAAAACTCAGAAATGATGCCTACAACTTGTCCAAGAATTACAAAGCAAAAATGAAGTTGATACATGACAAGAGCATCCTCAAGAAAGAGTTCCATCCAGGACAGAAGGTCCTTCTTTATAATTCTCGTCTCCATCTCTTCCCCGGGAAACTGAAATCTAGGTGGACCGGTCCTTATACGGTCACCGCAGTCACACCCTTTGGGGCAATCACTATTGAGGATCCCAAGGATCACTCCTCATTCCAGGTAAATGGCCAGCGTCTTAAGCAATTCCATGAACTTGATGTGTCATTCATTCAGACTTTTGAAATTGATCTCATCGATCCTGTCTATGTCGACTGATGATCCACTCAGTCTCTTGTGCTCCAACTTGGTTGGGGGTACTTGATATACCCCCGTCATGTCTGGCTGAAGACATAAAACTTAGCGCTTTCGGAAAGGCAATTCCGGTATTCCTAGAGTACATGAGTCTCATGCATTTGTTATTATTGTTATATCTTTGGAAATGCAGGTACATTCATTCTTCCGATCATCAGGTATCACACACCGTCAAGTTTCTACCGACTTGGTAACATCTCCCTGAACCTTTGCCTCATCATCACTGATTTTTCATCATTTTATGTCCCGGTCATGAGCACCGAGGACGGTGCTATATTTTGGTTGGGGGTGGGTATTTACCAAAACTCATGTCTTCATTTTGATAATAAAAAAAGAAAAAAAAATTCTTGTTTTTGGGGTGATTTTCGATGTTCTCCAAAAGTTTTCTAGAATTTCAAAAATGTGTCAAATACCCTGACTTTGATTAGCTGAAAACATCCGTTAAGTCAGTATTGAGGATGTCAATTTTTGTTTAAAGTTGGCGTTGAGTCAAGTCAAGTGTGCCTACAGCAGGTTTGAAAACTTAGAAAAACTCAGATTCAGCACAATTGTACACTATCGACATCAGAGTCATCCTAAGTTTGGAAATTCTAGAGATCCTGTGAGAAGAATTGTGGAGACCTAACCCTGTGAGCTTTTGAGCCTTTAATCATTTCAGAGGGTTATACAACAAATCTGAGTTACTAGATGACTCAATATTCTTCATGCCCGCAATATTCGTTGAGAGATCTCATTATCTTTTGCTTCGATCATAAAACTCAGAACGACATCAAAATTGGATTACTACAACAGAACCTTCTCTGTATCCAGTCAAGACAGTATACATGATAGTGCAAACCCTAGAAAATGATTTAGGCCATTCTTCTGAACCATTCAGCCTTTTTACTCCCCTGAATTATACTTCACAAGAAACCCCTTGAGCCATTCTATAAAAGCCTTTTCTTTGTAAACCCATCAACCTAAAATCTAGTCCAGCTACGAAGCATGACTGTCTATCCTTATTTTGAGATGGACGAAAGAATAACTGATATGGGTGTACCGTGAAAAGAAAAGTAAAGAAGAAGAATCAAAAGGAAAAGAAAGTGGTTCAAGCTGAAAATAAAATATGGAAAGAAAGTATGAAAAAGAGCTGAAAAGAAATTGAGCAGTCTCAGAAATATCAAGAAAAAGAGAAAAATACGAAAAAAGGAAAAAGAACCAGATAATGGTGTTACGCCGTAGGAAAAATGCAAGAAAATGGCAATATCCTCTCAAGATCTTTAAAATCCTGTATCCCTTTATTTCTCTACACCTGACCTAAGCCTCATTACAACCCAGGAAAGTCCTACTTGATTCTAGGATAGTACGATCATAAAATATGGAGATTGGAGAAGGAGAAGCTATAGAGTTTGATCTGACGTTCTCGAGTGAAGTGGTATTCCAATCATGAGATCTTCTTCTGTTAAAGATGTCCTTCCTTTAAATAATACATATGTGAGATCTTTGCTTTCATATATCAACACATCTCCTCACATATAAATTGAGAGAAAAGAAGAAAACCCTTCTTGTGTGATTCTATTCTGAGTGCTAAACATGTGAGATTTGAGGTCGAGGCATAAAAACTTAGAGGTGATCTGGAAATTTTTACTATCGGATGATGAGAATGTTGATCACACACACACGCAGAGTCTGACTATTCTGGGTTATGATTATCAGTCTGTAGTCTTGCCAAAACTTTCAAACTCTTTGCTAGCATGTAACTATTTTTGCATCCATTCAATGATTTGACGAACGGTGTTTTCCCGGAGCTAATGTGAAAGTGTGCAGCATGTGCAGAGCCCTTTTAAGCTCATTTATTTTGCACTAATTGCCAAGGATTGGCAATATGCTGGTTGGGGGTTGTGATATTCGCTCAAAAGTGCTTATTTTAAGTAATTATCCTTTTAGCGTTATTGCATTCTCCTACGTTAAAATGCTCTATTTATCTACTTTTCTACGTAAGAGTCTCTTTTGTTGCATAGAATACACTTTTCTGGACGAAATGGTATATTTGCATGCATTAAACACATTTTTAGAAGTCTAGACATGAAGTCATTCTGATAGAGTCTCATTACGCGCTTCTTCTGTCGCAGGAAACCCCGATGGGACAATTCTCAAGACTTGCGAGCCCACATCGATCAGGAAAGCCCATTATCAAAGTTTAAAGAGCCCACATGCTATGACTAGAAGATATGGGCCAAATACGGGCTGAATAAGAGGAAAAAAAAAAGCGGCCCAAAGAACGAAGAGAGTAGGAGAGCCAATGACCAAAAGACGGACCAAAGCGTTTAAAGCCACATGAGTCAGCAAGGAATGATAGTCTACTCTACTGGAGAAGCGTGAGGATGGTCACAGTAAAGACCAGGGTTCAGACCCTCTGCCAATACTTTTATCCCCATTTTCTGATACTTTCTCTCTCATCTCTCCTTATTCTCTCTCTCTCTCTTCATCTCTCGGTCCTCGAATCTACTGACCTAACCCCAGAACTCCTGCCCATCAGCTCTATCTCATCTCCCTAAGCTTTTTGACCGTTGGATCTTTCATCGGACTATTGGATCTTCAATCGGACCGTTGGATCTCTCTAGATCCGTCGATCTACCAATCTGGGTCCCAATCAAGTCACCATCCATCCGATCGCCATCAGACTGTCTGTCACATCATCTTGTGAGACAAGGGACATCATCAATCCATGTGGGCCAGTAGCCGGGCCCATCATCATCGACCCGTTGTCCGACTAGTTAGTGGACACCGTGAATTTCAAAATAATTTTAATTAAATTTTAAAAAATGGGGGGTCCACTAAATGGGGACATTCCCCAAAGAAAAGTAGTGTTTTACTTAAGAAAAAAAATATATATATATATATATATATATTTTTTTTTTATTTCAAAAATTCCCTAATTTCCATTAATGGAAACTAGGGAGCTTTAAAAGGGGAAGGAGAAGGGTTCTTTGGAACCCTAATCCCCCTCCTTACTTCACCTCATCTTTCCCCAAAACTCCCCGGACGTTTTCGTCTCCCTCGCCCCCTTCTTCTTCTTCTTCTTCTTTTCTTTTTCTTCTTTTCTTCTTCTTCTTCTTCTTCCTCCTCCATCTTCGCCGGAGCTGCAGGCAGCAACTCCGGCCGTCTGGTAAGGTTTCCTCCTCTGTCTTCTTCTCTTTCTTCTCTCCTCTGTCTTCTTCTTTTCCTTCTCTCATCTATCTTCTTCTTCTTGTTTTTCTTATTCTCCTCCACTCCTTCCTCTCCGGGAGCTACCACCGGACTGGTTCGCCGGCGCCACCACCACCATCATCATCATCACCTTCCATAGGCTCCACGAGTTGCAGGCTCGCCTGAAAAGCTCCAGGCGGAGCACCACCATCCTCTCCAAATCCGGTAAGGTCTTCACCCTTCTTTTTCTTCTTCTTCTTTATCTTCTTCTTCTTCTTTTTCTTTACCTTTACCGGAGTTGCAGGTCTGCAACTCCGGATGTTTTTTTTCCAACTCATGCAGCCCCACCACCATTCTAGTGAGGCTGTGTGCCTCAACCTTTACCATTGCACCACTGTGCAACTCTGCCATAGTCATTGCAGCCTTCCTGCACTTCGTCTTCTCCAACCATCACCGTTTCCACCACCTTCCACCATTAAAACTGGTACCCAGTTCTCTCCTCTCTCCTCCACATCACCCTCTTGTGTCCTCACGAACTAGAGATCACATCTCTATCGTGGGAACCACTAAAATCCCCAGCAGATCTACTCTCCACAGTCCAAAAATGGACTGGTTGTGCACACCTCCAACCACCGACCGAAACCTGCAACTTCGAATCTGCTGGTGTGTCTTGCCTCCACGACCAGCAACCGTGATGTCTTCCTAACCTGCACTACCGGAGTGTCATCTCTCCACTACCGGAGCACCACCATTGCTGGCCCTTAAAGGAACGGCCAGTAGAACCTCTTGCAACATCTCCATTCACGGATACACATCGCCTTCAAACCAGCAACCATCCTCCTTTTACACCACCGTCTGGCTCCAGCACTGTTGCTACCACCAGGCCGTTGGATCTCCTCCATTCCTTCACACCATTCTCACAAGCCGGTAAGTGAGAGGTAATTTTGTCTCTCTTCTTTTTACTTTCTTCTCTTCTATTCCCATTTTCTCTCTCTCCACTTCAATTTCTCTCTCTAACTCTCTCTAGAATTTTTTTCGTTAAAATTGCTTTTTAGTTTATCTTATTTTATTTTATTTTTGATTCAAGCATTGTAATAGACATTTTGATCACTGAATGATGAAGTTTATTTTTATCTATTGTTTCTTGTAATGTTCTATCATTTCATGTTCCTGATTATGCTAACCCGGCTAACTCCGAGTGCGGATCGACATCCGACACGAGCCACTGTGCAAAATAGCTTATTTTACAGGTTGGAAGTCTCGGATAATTAAAAATGTGTTGAGATTAGGGTTTCCGATTCGACGACACGGAAAAATCCTACTTTCATTATGTCCCAAGCAATAGCTTTCATTACTTTAGTTTTTCCTTTCTTAATATTATTAGGATAGTCAGTAGAGATATGACCAAACCCCCTGCATTTATAACATTGTATTTCATCTTCGTTGTTTTCCCCCTTTTTGTATTTTTCAAAAGGTTTTCTATTCTTTTGTGTAAAATTTTTCTTTTTCTTATTTCTGAAAAACTTTTTGAATTTTTTAGCAAAGAGGGCAACTTCATCATCAATGTTATTAGACTCATCAGAGTCACTTTCTTCTCTCAACTGTTTCTTAGAGGTTTTTAGAGCTAATCCTTTCTTTTTGGGTGTATGAAGTTTCAATTCAAACGAATTGATCCTATCAGTTCTTCCAATATTATCAGATCAACATTCTTACTTTCTTTAATAGCTGTAATTTTAGGATGAAACCTATCAGGCAATGACCTCAGAATTTTTCTGACAATTTTAGGCTCAGGAATGGCTTCACCAAGTCCCCACATGGAGTTAACTATTTTACTCAGCTTGGTGTAGTAGTATGTGAAACTTTCATTCATTCTAATAATTTCAAATTGAGTTGTGAGCATTTGAAGTTTTGACACTTTGACAGAATTTGTTCCTTCATGGCTCATTTTCAAAATGTCCCATACTTGTTATAAGGTTTCACAAGCAATTATCCTTTTGAATCCATCAGGAGATAAAGCACAATGTATTGCATTCAATGCACGATTATTATATTGGTATGCATCTTTATCTCCTATACTCCAGTCTCTTTTTGGTTTAATAGCAATAGTAGTTGATTCTCCAACAGTAGGGGATGTCCATCACATTTCTACTATTTCCCAAATCCATTCGTCCAGGGATTTTAAGAAAATCCTCATTCTAGCCTTCCAGTAGGCGTAATTAGTACCATTGAATAGAGGAGGTCTAGACACAGAGTAACCCTCTTGACTCATGGTTATTCTAAGGGAAACTAAGGATCACACTTGGGTTGTTTAAGCCCTTTACAAAGTGACATTGCTCTGATGCCAATTGAAATTCCCTTTTAATTACCAGGTTAAGTCATAGAGGGGGGTGAATAAGACAATTTTTAATTCCTCTGCGAATTCTTTATGGATTAAAAAATTATTGATCACACAAGGCGGAAAATGATATCAATCATCCACAGAAGCATAAATTTGAGAAACAATTATGCAAACATTCACAATCACACGAGACTCAGATTTATAGTGGTTCGGTGACTCCGCACCTACGTCCACTGTCCAATACTCACCACGAGTAGTATTATATTATTTCAATCATGCATTACAACATTTCCAATCGAAATTAATAATTAACCAACTAAGATTACACTTAGTCTCAATCTAACGAGAATTGTTTCTCGCTCACCTAGAGAGTTAGCCTAGGCTAGTAGTCTATTTAGAGAAATTTTTTTCTCTTGGATCTACAATCCACAACTCAATTAGATGAGTCCACACTCATCCACCAATCACAAAATAACAGTGTTCACAAATATTGAATTCTATCAACATGGTATTGCTTTATCGAAACGCTTACCTCTCGATGAATACGATCGAATGGAAAATCCTTTGGAGAAGAATTTGCCCAAGAGACGCTCTGCCAAGAGTAATCCTCTTCTTGGAAGAAGATTCTTGCAGACTAACAATACCAAATAGTCTCTTCCAAACACTTAGAGACTTCACAACGAATTCTCAGCTTTGCTCTGGTGAAGCTCTAACAAATTCCAAATCTCTGGATTTAAAGAATGATAATCAAGTAAAGTAAAGTAGAGATCTCTTGATTTGGTTAATTCTATCAAAGGAAGAGGGCTCTAATTTATAAGCAGGCCTCCCTTTGGTAGAACCGTACCGAATATAGCCATTTGAAGGACCAAAATGCACTTCTAATCGCATACAAGATTTTGTCAAACAAGATGTAAAACTGGCGGGGACGACCGCATTATTAGCCGGTCGACCGAGCCTTTAGTCGGTCGCCCGCTCAGGCTTTAAGCCAACAATCTCGAACCCGAGAGTTAGGGTCGACCGGACCATTTTGGCCGGTCGACCGGACCTTCGGTCGCCCGTACAAATGATCCGGTCAGTAGGACAGTTTTGTCCATAGTCGAATGCTACCAAATTCTGAGAAATTCACTACTCATCTCACGTACAAACCCTAACTAAAATTTAACCATCTAGGGTACAATAAAATCCGCTAGCAACGCGCGATTTTACCCTCAGATTTGCGTAAGTAACCGCAACACGAGTTTCTTCATAGTTGAACGTTCATTGAGTGAGAACGTACTTAAGCTTTTGACTTTGTCTTTAGTTGAACTTGATCATTTGACTTTGTCTTCAAGATTACTTGATAATCTTGACTTTGTCTTCAGTTGATCTTGAACACTTGGGTTGTCTTTTCTTCAGCTTTAATCCTTCTTTTGTTCTGTTGAAGTCCACTTGATTTTTTATGCTTCAGTCTTCAGGGGATTCAGGCACAACAATACATATATTTATTGAAGAACTAAGTATTCTTGGGATTTGACAACGTAGACTTTTTATTTCTAATCAATCAGACTTTTTAGCTTATCTAACATCTATACCATTAGAAATCATTTTTGAGCCTTTTGATGAAAACCTTTTCTTATTAACCCATCAACTAAAAACCCAATCCCAAAAGGAGTTCAACACAATAACCAATTTCTGAGAGGGATCAAAGAATATTTTGTATGATTACACCATGAAAAGATAGAAACCAAGAAAAGAAAATAAATAGTTTGAGCTGAAAAGATCAATGATTGGAAAGAAATAAGAAAAGGAAAAAGAATCTGAAAAAAAAAATGTTAAACAATATCCAAAAAGACAAAAATTGAAAAAAGAAAAGAAGAAAAGTCAAGGAAATACTACACTTGGAAAAAAGTTACCCCTCTCGAAATTTTGAATTCTATAATACCTTTCTTTTCTGAACGTATCCTAAGCCTCAATACAACCTATGCAAGTCATATTTGATTCTAGATTAGTACCATCATCAAGTGTGGAGAATGGAGAAAAGAGAAATTATAGAGTTTGATCCGACGTTCCTAAGTAATATGACAGTCCAATCATGAGATCTTAAATCTTCTTATATCCTCCATTCAAAAAAAAAACTATATATGTAAGACGTTTGCCAGTTCCTATATTCATCTCTTCACATATAATTTGAGAGAAAAATATAAAACAAGTTCTGAGTGATTCACTTCTGAATGGTCTACAAGTGAGGATTGAGGTCGAGGCATACAGTCTCTAAGGCAATCAAGATATCTTTACTTTCAGATAAGGATGATGTTGAACACACACACACACACTGAGTCTAAATAATCTTTTGTTTGAATGTCCATTTGTAAAAGTGTTGCATTTTGCTGATTAGCTCTAATGTGTAAATGATTTTTTGCATCCTTGAAATAAATCTGACAAAATGGAATTTTTTTGAATAATGCAAATAATTTTTTTAGCATGTCTGGCTAGCCCTTTTTAGCTCATTTATTTCGCAATAATTGCCAAGAATTGGCAATATGCTAGTTGGGGGTTGTGATATTTGCTCATAAGTACTTATTTTAAGCCATTATCCTTTTAGCGATGTTACATTCTCCTATGTAAAACTTGTCTTTTCATCGACTTTTCCATGTAAGAGTTTCTTCCATTGAGTAGAACATATTCTTTAGACGAAAATTGACTATTTGCATGAAATATACGCATTTCGGATAGTCTAGTATCAAGCTGTTTTAGTTGAAACTCATTACGCGCTTTTTCTCTTGCAGGAGACTCGATCAGACGACTCTCGAGGCTGGCGGGCCCACGATCAACCACAAAAGACCTCTATCAAATCTTAAAAAGCCAGCGAGCCAGAACAAGAAGATAGAAGCTAAGTACGGACAAAGCCAGAGGATCGCAGAGTCGATCCAAAGAGAGTAGAAGAGTTGAAGATCAAGAGAAGGACTAAGGTGTTAAAAGCCACACCAATTGACATCAAAAGCTAGTTTGACTAATTGGTGGAGCTGATGAAGGAGAATGAAGAAGACCAGGGTTCATGACCCTCCAGTTCAATTATTTTTGTATTTTCTCTCACCTCTCTCCTATTTCTCTTTCTATCTATCTTGGCACACCATGACCCATACCCATGACCCATGCCTATGACTCATACCCATGATCATGCCCATGATCCATGACCTATGCCCATGTCCATGCCCATGCCCTTTTGCAACACCTAGAGAGAATCGGTCTCATTTGACCGATTCCTCTCTCCCCTTTTTCTCTCAAGGAAAGGGATCTCTCCCTCAACCGTTGGATCTCACAAGATCCAACAGCCCTTATAACTCAACAAACCTTCACATGGATTTACTCTTTTTCTCCTAAAATCTATATAAGGGACCTAGGGTTTCCTTAGAATTTGGTTCTCTCCCCCTCTCACAACCTAACCCTAGGTTCCCTCTCCCCTTCTTCTCTAAACCTCTCTAGCTCTCTCCTCTCCCTAGTTCTGTTCTCATCCAAAAATCAGCAAGAACACGACCTTGCAGACCTCTTTTTCATTAGTAAATCACTAAAATAAATCTCTATTTTCTATCTTCTCTTTCATTTTCTCTCTCAAAAATCTTGTTCTTTCTCTTTATATTTCTTCTCTTATAATGCTTTCTAGAGTGATAGTTGAAATTACACCCGTCCATTCTTTTTAATCCAATATACCTAGAAGGGGGGGTTGATTAGGTATTTAAAAATTAATTATACCTACACAGTTTTACTGGACTATAGTAGGGGAACAAAATTGCATGCCTTAGTTATTTGATAAAAGATTATCACAACTTACTCAAATCAAATATACCTTAGTGGTATATTTTCTTTTCGTCATTTGGTCTAATCAAGATAGATCGCAGAATACAAACAAACAATCATGCAAGATAAGAGATTTTTACGTGGAAACCGTAGCCGAGGAAAAATCATGAGACCACGTCCAGACGGAAAGTATCACTAACTGAAAAGTTAAATGAAATAAAGGTTACCTACGCAGCACCGTTGCAAATACAGCTTCCAACCTTAGTCAAGGCCTACTACCGATGTGTCCACATCCTCTGAATTAATGCTACGAATCCACATGTTCCCTTCTAGTCAAGAAGCCTTGTCCGCTTGTTCAGTTTAGTACACCCCAAACCTACCGTCGATCGGCTCCTCCGATCTTAATTCTCAACACTCCCACCTTTGCAGAAGGTGAAGGATTCAGTACACCCTGAACCCTAAATTGCTCAAAAGGTGTTGAGTCACACTGTACACTCAGGCTACTAAGTCGAATATATAAGTAGAAGACCTAAGCTGAGGAATGGATCAAGTACTTGGCTTTGATCAAGAAGAAGAACAAGCTCACAAGATGTGAATGAGAAACAAGCATATTGCTCTTCAAATGGACACTCTAATAAATAAACATTTTCTTTTCTCTCTTGAAAGATTGAGTCACTTTGTGTCTATGTGTATGTTTAGAGAAGGTATAGAAAGGTTATATTTATAGAATTCGTGACCCTGAGTCGTGTAGAACGTGGGATAATGGAACCAAGAATTTTGGATCTGAGAAATACTGAGTTCGTGCAAGGTCTAATCGATTGTACTCTGGGTCTGTACTCTGGGTCCAATCAATTGTACTATTGGTCCAATCGATTGGGCCATGTCCAATCGATTGGGTATAAGTGTCCGATCGATTGGCCTCAATAAGTTTCCTGTTCTGTAGGCTCCAATCGATTACATCGGGGTCTCCAATCGATTGGACTCAAATAAGTTATTGTCCCGAAGACTCAAATCGATTTCACAGTCTCCGATCGATTTGGCTGAAATAAGTTTCTGCCTCGTAGCTTCCAATCGATTACACAGAGTCCTCCAATCGATTGGGCTGAAATAAGTTTCTGCCTCGTAGCATCCGATCGATTACATAGAGTTCTCCAATCAATCGGGTTATGTCCAATCGATTGGACAAGTTCCAATCGATCAGACTCTCCCAATAGTCAATATCTTTGACTCAGACTCGGGTCTGTCCAATGACTTGGTTTGACTATTATTTTTTATTCATTTTAAAGCTATTCCTATGGCCACTAAGTCACTTACCTTCCTAATCGAGTGGCAATTATTGCGAAATAAGTGAGCGAAAGAGGGCTAGGCATAACATGCTAGGAAACTTATTTGCATTACTCAGAAAAAACTCCGTTTTGTCAGATTATTTTAAGGATGCAAGAAATCATTCACAAATTAGAACTAATGAGCAAAATGCAACACTTCTACAAATTGACCTTCAAACAAAAGATTACTCAGACTTAGTGTGTGTGTGTGTTCAACATCATCTTTATTTGGCAGTAGAGATATCTGAATCTCCTTAGAGACTCTATGCCTTGACCTCAATCCTCACTTGTTTACCAATCAGAAGTAAATCGCTCAGAAATAGTTTTATATTTTTCTCTCAAATTATATGTGAGGAGATGAATATAAAAACTGGCAAACGCCTCACATATATAGTTCTTGAATCGAGGGTATAAGAAGATTTAAGAAGATCTCATGATTGGAATGTCATATCACTTAAGAACATCGGATCAAACTCTATAATTTCTCTTTTTTCCATTCTCCACACTTGAGGATGGTACAAATCTAGAATCAAATAGGACTTGCATAGGTTGTATTGAGGCTTAGGATAGGTTCAGAAAAGAAGGATATTCTAGTATTCAAAAATTCTGAGAGGGTATCTCATTATTCTTTACAACTTTTCCCAGGGGTAATATTTTCTTGACTTTTCTTTTTTTTTTCTTTTTCCAATTTTTGTCTTTTTGGCTATTCTTCAACCTTTCCTTCTTCTTTTTCTGATCATGTTTCTTTTCAGCTCAAACCATTTGTTTTCTTTTTTTTTCTTTTTTTTTTTATTGGTTTCTATCTTTTCATGATATACCAAATACTCTTTGATCCCTCTTAGAAGTAGGTTATCGTATTGAACTCTTTTTTGGGATTGGGTTTTTAATTTATGGGTTAACAAGAAAAGGTTTTCATCAACAGGCTCAAATGGTTTCTAACGATATAGATGTTAGGGAAGCTAAAAAGTCTGATTGGCTAAAAAGATGGCCTATATCATTTTCTAGGGTTTGTACTTTCATCTCCAATGTCTCGAATAGATATAGAGAAGGTTCTTTATGTAAAAATCCAAATTTGATGTCGTTCTGAGTTCCATGACCAAAGCAAAGGTTAATGAGACCACTCAATGAAAATATTAGGGTACTAGAAGAATTATGAGTCATCTTGTGACTCAGAATAATTTTATAACCCTCAGAAATAATGAAAAGCTCAAAAGCTCACTGGGTTAGGTCTCCACAATTGTTCTCCTTAGATCTCTAAACAATCTAAACATCGGATAATTCAGACATTGATATTTGAACATTTTTGCAGAATCTAAGTTTTCAAAGAGTTTTCAATCCATTGTAGTAATGTTTGCTTTCAAACTGAATGAAGAGCTAATAAGTGATTTTTCCCGTGTCATTGGATCGGAAACCCTTGATTTCAACAATATTTGTAATTTCTCCGAAATTGGTTCACTTAATCTGCAAATAAGTAGACTTGCACAGTGGCTCGTGTCGAATATCGTCCGCACTCGGGATTAGTTAGCACAATAAGAAACAAGAATAATCAGAAAATGCTTGGAATAAATGGAAGGGTGAGAATGATGGAGGTTGATTTAAAATATGTTTGAGATTGTTGTTAAAACTATTAGAATGAAAAAAAATATAAGAGAAACGAGAATGAAAAACAAAATAAATGAAAACAACTTAAACTTGAATTTAAAACTTGTTCATTAAACTAAAAATAAAATGCTTGTTCAAATGCTTTACAACGGAAATAACATTAAACCAAATTAATCTAGAAAGCCATTAAAATATTACCCTAGAAAGCATGTAAAGGTAAAGAGGGAAAGAATAGAGTGAAAGAAGGTAAGAAGGTTAGAGAGATGAATTAGAGAGAAGCTTACCAATGAAGAGGTAGATGGTGCAACTTCTATTGGATAGAACTCAATAGGATTGAGGATTGTAGCCTTTGATTGTGGCGAATGGAATGGACGGCAAGGAAACGTTGCTGTTTGACGCTTTGCACTTCGAGGTGGAGGCGTTAATGGTGAGCTCGCCAGAGTTGCTCGCCGGAGAAGAAGGGTGAAGAAAAAGAGAAAGAAAGAGAGAAGAAAGAGAGGAAGAGAAGGGGGAGGGAACCAACCCAAGAAGGAGAGATCGTAGATCTCTTATAGACTTTTTTTTTTCTTTTTGCTTATTGTAAAAATGATGACCATTAAATCTAGAAAGATCCAACGGTTGGGAATGGGTTAGTTAGATGAGAGAGAGAGTGACTAGGATAGAGAGATATGGGGGAGAGAATAATCGGTCAAGTGAGACCAATTCTCTATTGTTGTTGCAAATGGGCATGAGCATGGGTAATGGGCATGGGTCATGGGTCATGGGCTTAGGTCATGGGCCAAGATAAATAGATAAAGAGAGAAATATGAGAGAGGTGAGAGAAAAATATAAAAATAAAAGCATTGGAGGGTCTTGAATCCTGGTCTTCTTTAATCTCTCTCGTCCGCTCCACAAATAAGTCAAACTTATCCTTTGATGTCAATTGGTGTGGCCTTTAAAACCTAAGTCTTTCTCTTAGTCTCCAGATATTCTCTCTCTTAGTCCTTGTTCCGGCTCTATGATTGATATTCGCTCAAAAGTGCTTATTTTAAGCAATTATCCTTTTAGCGTTATTGCATTCTCCTACGTAAAATACTCTATTTACCTACTTTTCTACGTAAGAGTCTCTTTTGTTGCGTAGAACACACTTTTCTGGACGAAATGGTATATTTGCATGCATTAAACACATTTTTGGAAGTCTAAATATTAAGCCGTTCTGATAAAGTCTCATTACGCGCTTCTTCTGTCGCAGGAAACCCCGATGGGACGATTCTCGAGACTTGTGGGCCCAAATCGATCATGAAAGCCCATTATCAAAGCTTAAAGAGCCCACATGATATGACTAGAAGATATGGGCCAAATATGGGCTGAATAAGAGGACCAAAAAGTCGGCCCAAAGAACGAAGAGAGTAGGAGAGCCAATGACCAAGAGACGGACCAAAGCGTTTAAAGCCACATGAGTCAGCAAAGAATGATAGTCGACTCTACTGGAGAAGCGTGAGGATGGTCACAGTGAAGACCAGGGTTCCAGACCCTCCGCCAGTGTTTTTTTCCATTTTTTTGATACTTTTTCTCTCGTCTCTCCTTATTCTCTCTCTCTCTTCATCTCTCGGTCCTCGAATCTACTGACCTAACCCCAGAACTCCTGTCCATCGGCTCTATCTCATCTCCCTTAGCTTTTGACCGTTGGATCTTCCTTCGGACCGTTGGATCTTCAATCGGACCGTTGGATCTCTCTAAATCCATCGATCTACTAATCTGGGTCCCAATCAAGTCACCATCCATCCGATCGCCATCAGACTGTCTGTCACATCATCTTGTGAGACGATAGACATCATCAATCCATGCGGGCCAGTAACCGGGCCCATCTTCATCGACCCGCTGTCCGACCAGTTAGTGGACCCCGCGAATTTCAAAATAATTTTAATTAAATGGGGGGGTCCACTAATTGGGGAGATTCCCCATAAAAAAGTAGTGTTTTACTTAAAAAAAAAATATATATTTTTCTTATTTTTTTATTTTCAAAAACCCCCTATTTCCATTAAAGGAAATAGGGAAGCTTTAAAAGGGGGAAGGAGGGGGACGAACCCTAATCTCCAAACCCCTCTCCTCCTCTCCTTCCCCCCCATGTTTTCCCCTTCTTCTTTCTCCTCCTCTTCTTCCCCTTTTCTTCTTATTTTCTTCTTCTTTTTCATCTTCTCAAGATTTTGCCGGAGTTGCAGGTCTGCAACTCCGGCCTGCTGTAACAGCCCACCACCGAAACTGGTTCGGCCTCCTTGTGCTCTCCGCTAGTGCGCCACCCCTTCACCAACGTGCTGGACGTGGGGATCTTCCTCAGACCACCCATCTCCACCACGATCTGCCCCTCTCCTTGGGCAGCAACCCAACGCCTCCGCCGGCAGCACTTGCAGCACCACCGCCTTCTTCATCTTCCCCATTGTTCTTCCCGGAGTTGCAGACCTGCAACTCCAGTAACATCTTCCACTCTTCCGCCAGAAGCTTCGCCCCTGCTGCTGTGCGCTCCACGCACTGCTTCTCCACAGCAACAACGCCCCTACTCCATTCTCCACCACTTTAACGGTGCAGCAGCATCTCCACCACCTTCTTCACGCTGTCCACCACCGCTTGCATATTCTCCGCCAGCCAGCGCCACTACCAACAGCACCTCTTGCGCCCTTCTCTTGCGACTGCAACACCCCCAGCAACTCGGCTTGAGCACCTCCTCCCATGATCTCGTCACTACCACAACACACCGGCCAGGTTTCCTTCACCCTCACATGTGCACCCCTCCTCCAAAGGTCTACACGTGCTCCTCTTCTCCTCAAACTTGTTGCCCATCTTCCTGTCTACACCACCAGCATGCACTTTCCATCATCAAGAACCACGCTTGATGCTTCAAGGTTCCAAGCTTGACGTGGAAAGCTTGCTGTCACCAAGACCACCAGCATGCCCCTTCAGCAAAAATGCAGCCTACTCCATCTCATGGCTGGTCACAAGCTCCTCAAAGCCTTACTGCCCTCACAATGGCACATCCTCTCCTCACATCGGTGGCCAGCAAGTTCATCTCCTCCAAAGCGGTTGTCGATCTCCACTCACAGCCCCTTAACATGCTCATCTTTCCTTGGGAGCACCTGGTTGAGCACCACTTCTCCACCGTATGCAACACCAGGCCAGCCAACATCATGCACTCATGTTCGACCATCTTTAAGTCCGATGGCCTCTTCCCACTGGTCGATCATCTTCTTCATCACTGGCCGATCCATCCGTTGGTAAGAATTGCAAGGTAACATTCTTTCTCTCTCATCTTCACTTTCTCTCTCTACCTTTGATCTCTTCTTCCTTTCTCTCTCCTCTTTAGTTTCTCTCTAGACTCTCTCACTAGACTCCCCAGGCTGATCGCCTTTTTGCACCACTGACTCCGTTCGGTGAATGCAAGAGGGTGAGTTTTTCTCTCACCTCTACCTTATCGGCCGGTAAACGACCGAAGTGTGAAAAATCTCTCTCTACCTTCTTCCTCTCTCTCTAAAATCTCTTTTTACATGCTTTCTAGAATAGATTTACCGCTTTATTTATTTCTGTCATTTATTTCATGTAAGCAACAGTTTGATTAATGCAATTTGATTTCGATAATTTTAGTATTTTCTGGATCTCTTGGATGTGTTTTTAATCTCGACTCGCCATTCTCATCCTTCCACGTTTCTCTTGTATATTATCTGTCATTTTATGTTCTTATTCGCGTTAATCCGACTAATCCCGAGTGCGGATCGACATCTGACACGAATCCCTATACAAATCTGTCAATTTTGTAGGATTGAAATCTCGGATAATTACAAATGTGTTGAAGTTAGGGTTCCGTAACCAACGACGCGGAAAAAACCTACTTTCAATGATCCTTTAGCTTTGCCCGTATATGACTTCTATCTTTTTATCCTAGCCTGTTGGCTCTTTAAGCTTTGATAGAAGTCTTCTGTGGTTGATCGTGGGCCCGCCAGTCCTCGAGAATCGCCCGATAGAATCTCTTATAAGTGAAAAAGTGCGTAATGAGATTCAACTAAAACGGCTTGATACTAGACTATCCGAAATGCGTATATTTCATGCAAATAGTCGATTTTCATCTAAAGAATGCGTTCTACACAATAGAAGAAACTCTTATATGGAAAAGTCGACAAAAAGACAAGTTTTACGTAGGAGAATGCGACATCGCTATAAGGATAATGGCTTAAAATAAGCACTTTTGAGCGAATATCATCGAGCATACACGATCTTTAACTGACAAATAGGCAGTTACTCAGATGACTCATGTCGTCAACCGTCTAATTCTTGTTGTCTCTATCTTCTACTTCAAGTAGTCGATGAAGTATACATACCACGACATCTCCATACTACACTAGTGCTCGTAGGAACGGTTACAAGAATGTTTTTATGTCAAACAGAATCTTTGCCAAATTGGATATGAAAATATTCCTTACAATGGTGATTTGTTTTATTTTCTTTTATGAATAAATTAGATTCAAGCACTGTAATTTACATTATTTTAATAAATAAGTTTCTCTTTTCCGTATATGGTGTTTTTTTCTCTTTGGTTATGTTAATTAATTGATAGAAATCTCTCCAAAAAGATTATTTTAAATCTCAATCATTAATCACCACTCTCACCCTTCCATCCATATTTTCAAGAACTTTCTTTTGTTCTAATGTTCCGATAAATTGTGTTCCCTAACCCCGAGTGCGAATTCGACATCAGACATATCTGCATTTTTGCAGGATTTAAAGTGAACCGGAGTTACAAATATTGTTGAAATCTAGGGTTTCTGATCCGACGACACAGAAAAACCCTACTTTCACATGGACCAGCACCTCACGCCACCTGTGACTACTGCCCTTGCACTGCCTTCTTTACACAGC
Organism: Euptelea pleiosperma; assembly: GCA_035048495.1. Lineage (NCBI taxonomy): Eukaryota > Viridiplantae > Streptophyta > Magnoliopsida > Ranunculales > Eupteleaceae > Euptelea > Euptelea pleiosperma. The sequence goes on from CM068542.1 coordinate 14,577,968, forward strand.
ACCAACGAGTTGTAGATCTGGGCGTTCCTTCATCTCCAGCAGGTCAGTGCACCACAGTTTGTTGTCCCTTCTATACTCCTCCTTCTTCTTCTTCTTCTTCTTTTACACCCTGTAATTTCCAGTCGGCCAGTGAGTTCTTTATCTCTCTCACCCCTCTCTACCTTGAATCTCCAAAAGAAACCCATGGTTTCTCTTGGTCTTCTTCTCTTCTCTCTCATTCTTCTATCTAACCCTTTCCTCTTCCCTTGGTGAAGCCGAACCAGCACTACTATTGCTCACCATTCCCTGTTTGCAACAGACCATCCTCTCTATCTCCAAACTGTGAAGCCCACTTGCAGGCTTCCTCCACGTAATGGAGCTGAGAACCACCACCTCTTTCACCGCCTCCACCCTTTCAGGTTGCTAGAGTTGCAACTTGCAACTCCCTCTCCTTGACTCTCCACCATGTGCACAGTATCGCAACAGGCTGCTCCACTTCAGTTGCTAACTTGCAACTCTGTCCTCTCCACCATGCACAGATCAGCCAACCTCCACATCAACATCCTTCTCTTTGCGACCTCCTTTCTTTGGCTACAAACCAAGGCGTTTATCCTGCTATCCGCACCACAGATCTAGTGCTTTTTGGGATAGGCTCTCTTCTCCTCTTGTTGCCCTATTCAAGTGGTAAGTGTAATGGTAAGTCTCTCTCTTCACCAGATTCCCTCTCTAAATCCCTACTTGTTTCTCTCTCTACCTCTCTTTCTCTCTCTATCTCATCTTTAACTTGCTTCCTAGATAGATTATAGTGGTTTTCTTTATGAACTCTTCGAATGTAATAGGAGTTATTTTGATTAATTGAAGTAAGTTTATTTTGACTCAATTCTTGTTATTTTTATGTTAGTGGTTCTAATTTCCCCAAAAAAGGAATATTTTAATGCTTAAATCCACCGCTCTCATCCCACTATCTTCATTTTTAGCAAAGTTTCCGTCTATCATTGTTCTAAAGTTGCGTGCCCTAACCCCGAGTACGGATTCGACATCCGACACGAAACTGCTGTGCAAATTTGTAATTTTGCATATTAAAGGTGAATCGAACCGAAAAAAGATAAATTTTGTTGAAATTAGGGTTTCCGATCCGACGACACGAAAAATCCTCTATTTCAGTCGCAGACCTGCAACTTTGGCCGACCACTCTAGATTGGGCTCCCGCCATCTCTCCCGCCATGATGTCCCATTCTCCACTCCATACAGGCTGGTTCTCAACCAACCAGGGCCGAACCAATAGCCTTGTTGCTACCCCCCATTTGCAGCGATTCCCACGGCTTCCTTCTTGGCTGTGGGAGTTGTTTCTTTCCCACTCTTCATAGTACCCTACAAGTAACCACCCTCCACGCTGTCATCCTCCTCTCCTCCAGCACTATCACTAATTGGGCAGCCCCTCTCCATTATCCTGCTGGCGAAATCCTCCCAAAGAGCCTCCTCTTGCCTCTCATGTGTTGGCCAGACCTACAACTTCAACAGGTCCGATCACTTCTTCTCCTTCATCAAGAACCAAAGCTTGCCAAATCTCCAAACCACTTGTTGCACCCTACTCTGGTCGACCACCCACATCAATGGCCTCACCACATGGCCGATCATTCATTCCTTGTAGCCACGCGCAACCACCATAGTCTTTGGGGCACTCTTCCACCTACACCACCGAGTGTGCTCCTCCCTCCATGCATCAGTTCTCTTCATGCAAGCTCCCACTTGGCCAGCAACACCCTCAACCGATCGGCCACTACTTGGCCGGACCACTCCTTGAACCCCTTCTCTGATCACTTCGGGCCGAACCACCTTCATCCTTGACTGAACCAGCTCTCATGGTAAGTGTCCAAAGGTAATGTTCTCTCCTCTCTTTATTTTCTCTTTCTTCTTCTTCTTTCTCTCTCTACCTTCTTTCCCTCTCTTTTTTTCTCCTCTCTCTCTCTCTAATGGACATGGCATGGACATCTCATCCCTAATCCCGTGTCCTAACAGCCTTTCTCTCTCCTTTACTTCTCTTTCTCACTCTAAACTTCTCTTTTTCACATTTTCTCTCTCTAAAATCTTTCGCTTTACATGCTTTCTAGAGTAAATTTATAGCTTTATTTATTTCAGTAATTTCATTCTTGTAACCACTCTTTGATTAATGTAATTTTAGTTTGAGAATTTTAGTGTTATTGGATCTGTCATGCCCCGAATTCAGGTACCCAAATCGAATTCGAATGCCTATGGATCTGCCCGTTTACCCAAGATCCAGGGTGTGATAAAAATAAAATGCTCCAAAAAATAAAGAAAACAACAAGAATCACCGTCGTGATTGATGAATAACAGCTCAACTTCAATAGTCAAATAATGCAAAAGCGTAAACAAGTTATTACGGTGAAATAACAAAAGTCAAAATCAAAGTCAAACTTTTTAACTTTTATCAAAATCATTAATTAAGGTCTCTTTAATTACCTAGAATATATATCAAACATCTTTTGTGAAATCATTTAAACCAAAACACTCATTTAAGAAAATTTTAAATTTTAATTTTCGTGGTTCAAAGAAAAACGGTCAACTTTTTATCGAAATTCAAAGTATGTCGAAAAATTATTTTTTTCAAGGGTTTTATTCTAAAATTTATAAGAAACAACTTTAAAAATGCACTTTGGCCAAAAATGACGTTTTAAAATTCTTTTAGTAGTTTTACAATTGTTTGCAGTTTCATAAAAGTGACCGGCAAAACTCAATTGGTTGATTTTTTTGTAACTTAATCATATGATTCGATGATAGATTTAAAACGGAATCCAACAAGTGATATATGCATTTAATAGTGCCTAAAATTTATGATTTTTTTATCGAATAATATAATATAGGTTCTGTTTTACAAATCAACGAAAAAGTTATAATAAAATCAAAAAATATTAGAAATTCGTAATTGACATTCAATCAGTAAAAATGGTCCACAAGATAGATCCGATTGAATTTGGTAACCTAATATATATTTTTGGAAAGCTAACTTGAAGCCCACGTATTTTATGTTCAGTCAAAAGATAGATTTCCATTATAAGTAGGCCAAAAACTCAGTTGAATTTGACTATTATGTGCTATTTGTGTGTGACAGCAACAATGACATTCACTTTGCAGAGTTTCACAGGATATAAACAATATGTTAAATTCTCAAAAACCTTGATAAAATATTAGAACCAGTTCAGAAACAAACTCCTTTAGAATCGCATTATTTGAATATCAAGAGAATATTTGACAAATATTCTCGTCTAAGATGTCAGGTAAATCCAAGAAATCTAAAAATTTAGAAAAGTGTCAAAATGTGAATTAAAATATTTCAATCAATCCTAACATGAACAAATCATCTTTGAACATCCATAAACCTTAAGAAAAAATAAAAAAAAATAATCTTAATCCTCAAACTCCATCTCGTTCATGATGTCTTCTTCGTCAATGGTTCATCTTCATCTTCTTTTTTGAAATCTCAAATTTTGTTCGGTATAAACCTTGAGCTTTAGCCCAGTACATTCCATGGGATCATCACATGTTTATAATTCATTTAATTTAAATATATGCATAGATTAAGAACACATGGGATACATGATCAAATATATAAAAATATGATGATGATGATCCGATTGAACGAACCCAAAAATTCATTTTACACATTCTCTTTTTTTTTCACAAGTCCAACCCGTAGGTTCTTCTATAGGGGTTTGGGGTCTTTCACCCTAGGGCACCGAGCCCTTGTTAATTCTTTAAGGTTCCTCTAGGCCGCAGAGCCTATGCACACTCCCAACTAAATCAAATCCTTCGGGCTGCAGAGCCTATGCGCACTCCCAACTAAGTCAAACCTTCGGGCCGCAGTACCTATACGCACTCCCGTCTAATACCATACTTCTGAGCTGCAGAGCCTATGCGCACTCCCGTCTAATACCCAACCCAAACAAGAATGTCTCATTATGATGATGAATAATATAATCATTTAGCAAGATAACCAAAAGCACAAACCACGAAGATCTAAACTCGTAAAATCATATAATAAGAATTTAAAATAAATGAATCACAAACTATAAGAGAATATCCGTACCTATCTAATTTTAGAACTTAAAGCTGGAACCTCCACCACCAAGAACAAGAAGAACTCTAGAGAGTTTAGAAAGCAAGAGAGAGCTCAAGAGAATTGGTGAATTGATATGAGGATGGGAAGTCCTATTTATAATAGTTCATGAGAAAAAAATTTCAAATATAAGCTTTATAGTTTTAGCAAGTATATTTAAAACTTTCTATTTTATTTTAAAAAGATTCTTTAAAAAGATTTTATTTTAATTAATTTTTGTAACATTAAAAGGAGTGGTTTTTATAACCCATTAAAATGCTTATTTAAAATGGGTATGGGCTAAAAATGGGCCTAAGGCCTATGGTTATCAAGTAGGCTTTAAATAAGATTATTTGTTGGCCTAAAAGATCTCTAAATTGGCCCGAAAGGCCTGTTCCAATAAATAAATTCAATCAGTATGCAAACAAGCAATAATAACAAAACTTACCTACGATTACTCATTAAATTTATAAAAATTATTTAAATATTTTTAATTTAAAGTTCTTTTTAAAATATTATATTTTTTTGTAAAATATCAAAATGTGATAAAAATCTCAAATGCTTTAATGGTGACAATGTGTTGATTAAAAATGCCAAGGTCGCATTCGTCATTTAAAAATATTTTAAAAATATTATTATTTTTAAAATAATTATTTATTTAAATTTATATCTTAGTTAATTAAGTTGGTTATCCAATACACAGAATGTCCCTACATTACTACAGTGCCAGTACAATTATATGAAAATCGACTCCAGTGTTATTAAAATAAAATTCCCTACGTGTCATGATATAAATGTTCTGACTAAGTTCTCGAATTTATTTTTACGTGACAGATAGAATGTTCTAAATGAAGAATAAAGTTCAAAAAAATCAGGACACCAATTTTTACCATTTTATAGTTAATTTACACTAATATCCCTGAATAAAAGTTCATGGTATTACAGGATCTCCTCGAATGAATGTTGTTTGAAACTGACTCGCCTTTCTCATCTTTCCACCATTCTCAAATGTATCATATTTCTGTTGTTTTAATTCCATCATTGTACTAACTCTCCCGAGTGCGGATCGACATCCAACACCTACCATTATACAAGTCTCGTCTTTTATCAAAAATCGAATAGATATTAAATATGTTGATTTAGGGTTCCAGTAACAATGACCGAGTCCTTAAGTCAAAAAAATTTCACCACCTGTTCATCTTGGGTGATCTTGTAAAAGTCGTTTGGGCACCATTTTGCAATTGTACGTTTTAATGTCAATTTACACAATTGCAAAGATTTGAGGGAGGTCCCGAGGATATGGTTTTCTAAAGCCTCGATCTCTTCCCAAATTGGCATTATCCTTACTATGACACCATTAGTCATCCTTTGGGAACTGTAGCTGGAAAAAACAAAAGAAGATTTGAGGACAAGAGGGTGGGTGTCGTATTTTTTAGCCATGAGATGATTACACGTGTCCATGACATGGCACAAGTTGTGCACCAAAAATTGACATCTGGCATCTTGAAGCCTGCATAAGTAAATGAATCGACGGGACTCACTAGAGGCATCCATCAACTTTTCAGACACATATGTCACGCCCTAGATTCCAACTACACGAATCCCGAGGTGTACGCTACGCGTCCTGAATCCAAGGCACGCAAGACTATCTCACACTCTCATCTAACCCAAATTATGAAATTTCAGGATAAATTTTTTTTTTGAATGCGGAAGGGCGGATCTACCTAAAGATACATCTATACCTAAGTCATTTCATTTAACATGAAGAACTGAATAAGTTATAACAACATTAACTATTACCAGTATATTCCCTAAGTGTTATCGTGATACAATATTGTAGAAAGGTATATAATATCAAATGAACACATATTTATAAGCAAATAAGGAAATTGAATAATCTAAGGATAACTACCTACTCGATCATAATACCAAAATCAAACATGCTCCATCGCGTCTGGACATCATTCTAAAATCGATTTGGATAACTCTTGAGATTTTCTCTGTAAGGGACTGTATAAAAGCTCGTAAGTATGCCCAACTTCTACAACATGTTAGGGGATAAAACATTTTATAAATCAAATCTCAGGCAAAGCATTTTGGCCATGATATAAAAGCATGCACAATTATAAATCAACTAAAGTTAGAGAGTTTATGAACATCATGCAGTTGAAATAAAGTAAAAATAATAATGTCGTGGATGCATGAGTTTGTAGTTCATAAATCAATAATAGTGGCAGGCCCAAGTTGTAACCTCTCGGCCCACACCGGGCGTTACTCATGAATCTACCTGTGGGTGCCGTATTTTCCAGCAAGTCAAATATTGACGCGTGTTCCTGGCTCAGCACGTGCGGATTCAAATAGATGAACGTGTTAATAGACAGCACGCGAAATTAAATGCGTCGGAGTCATCATCGGGAGCCATTAAAACTGCCCATCGTGTCGCATACCTTCCATTAATTGGAAATGCCATGTGTCATGATGGAATGATCGACACATAGAGGTGATGCTAACATAATGCATTAACGTCTCTGCCTTGAATATGTCGGGAAGCATTCAATCTTGCCCGACACAATCATTGTTGACAATTCAGTTGCCGGGGTCTATTTCAATATCATTCCGACAAGACCAACAGACTTACTTGCCGGTATCTATTTCGATATCACCCCGGCAAGGTCCTATGATTTGTTGGATGACTGTTGATATTCGCTCAAAAGTGCTTATTTTAAGCAATTATCCTTTTTAGCGTTATTGCATTCTCCCACGTTAAAATACTCTATTTATCTACTTTTCTACGTAAGAGTCTCTTTTGTTGCGTAGAACACACTTTTCTGGATGAAATGGTATATTTGCATGCATTAAACACATTTTCGAAAGTCTAGACATGAAGTCAGTCTGATAGAGTCTCATTACGCGCTTCTTCTGTCGCAGGAAACCCCGATGGGACAATTCTCGAGACTTGCAAGCCCACATCGATCAGAAAAGCCCATTATCAAAGCTTAAAGAGCCCACATGCTATGACTAGAAGATATAGGCCAAATATGGGCTGAATAAGAGGACCAAAAAGCCGGCCCAAAGAACGAAGAGAGTAGGAGAGCCAATGACCAAGAGACGGACCAAAGCGTTTAAAGCCACATTAGTCAGCAAAGAATGATAGTCGACTCTACTGGAGAAGCGTGAGGATGGTCACAGTGATGACCAGGGTTCCAGACCCTCCGCCAGTGCTTTTCTCTCTATTTTCTGATACTTTCTCTCTCAACTCTCCTTATTCTCTCTCTCTCTCTTCATCTCTCGGTCCTCGAATCTACTGACCTAACCCCAGAACTCCTGCCCATCGGCTCTATCTCATCTCCCTTAGCTTTCTGACCGTTGGATCTTCCATCGGACCGTTGGATCTTCAATCAGACCGTTGGATCTCTCTAGATCCGTCGATCCACCAATCTGAGTCCCAATCAAGTCACCATCCATCCGATCGCCATCAGACCGTCTGTCACATCATCTTGTGAGACAATGGACATCACAAATCCATGTGGGCCAGTAGCCGGGCCCATCATCATCGACCCGCTGTCCGACCAGTTAGTGGACCCCGTGAATTTCCAAAGAATTTTAATTAAATTTCAAAAAAATGGGGGGTCCACTAATTGGGGAGATTCCCCGGCAACGGCGCCAATTTTTTTTTAAAAAGATAAAAAAAAGAAAAAAAAAAGTAAAATAAATAAAGAAAGAGAAGAATAAAAAGAATGAAAAAAAGGTAATAAGTAAAGATGGCGCCGTTGCCGGGGAGCTTTCTATTTTTTGTTTTTGTTGATTTTTAGCAGTTTTTAAATTACTATTTTTAATGCCTCGGAAGGCCGAGTGCAATTTGTAATAATTTAGGAATTTTAACTGCTTTCCAAATAACTGCTAGATCTTGTTCTAGGGTTTTTTAGAAACCCTAGATTAAGTGGAAATTACCAAAAAAATTAAAAAAATCAAAATTCAAAAAAATTAGGGTTTTATATTCTGCAGATTTTTAGAAATCACCAATCAAGGATTTGCAATTTTTGAAAAGATTCTAAAATCTTGAAACTTTGCTAAATTAGGGTTTCCCCTCTTAGAAGTTTCCTCTTCAGAAGAATTTCTATCTTTAGAAATCTTCCGAAGTTGGAAAAGTCTACAAAAGGAAACGCCCCAAATCTAGCAGGATTTTAATTTTGAGAAATTTCCCAAAATTGTAAGGGATCTCGCAATCAAATCTTTCTTGGAAGATCTACACAGTTCGGGAAACATTCCAATCTAGGTATTTTCCAAATTTGGGAATTCCTAAATTTTAACCCATCTCGAATTTGGAAACTAATTCAAAAACTTGCCTAAATCCAATACGTGTTCTGTGAACCCTAAAAAGGCAAGGATCTTCTAAATAGAATCCCAAATACCTAGACCGTGCGATCTAACTTTTCTGCAGGAACACGATCCAGTGTGGGTAGAGAGCGAAAGCTCAAAGAGGTGGAGTCGGGCCCAAGCCCATTAGGATACCCCTCTCTAACCCACGGAGGCGACCCCGTGGCATGGCCCACGGGAGGTAAGTCCCTATCCTCGCCTTGAGTGCGATACAGAGTAATTTGGGTGAATCATTGCCGCATGTCTATTTGTTTTCTAGCAACAACTTATTCGACTTGCGTGGCGTGGCCGTTAATCAATCAACTCTAAGAGAGCAAACCCAGCTCCAAAATTGAAACTGGTGGGATTTCATCACCCACCTCATCACTCCAGCTGAAATTGATCCCCAAGATCCATCTATAATAAAAAGAATCAAGAAGTAGAGCCAATTAGCCCGGTGTTCGAGGAAAAATCCATACAAAGCGAACCCGCTTAACATCCAATCGAAATAAGACCACGAGCACGGGTCCCTGTTGTCTAACACACCCATAAGTCCCTGCTACTCAAGTACACTGAGCTCGACGTGGCATCTTGGACTATTCGGCGGTTAGTTGCGTGTGGACTAGGAACACGCACCAACCCTAGCTTAACCCGAGGGAACACTCTTCTTATACACTTGACCAATCCGGTTAGTCTGGGACGTACTTAAGTCAGCCATTGTGCCGCACGTCTCTCTAGGCTTCGGATTGCCTTGTTGTTGACTAGAGTTAGTACTAAAGGATTCGCTCTGAAGAGTGTAGCCTGGTGAGAACCTCTGAGTGCAAAACAGTTAGTCCGGCGGTTAAAAGATAAACCAGTGGTCCGCCCACTGTCATAATCTACTATAGCCCCAAAACTAACAAAGATAATTCCTAAAATATATCCTGATTGCTTAGAATAGGATTATCTGTGCTTGGTGTGCATCATTTAGGATAGTGTTCCTCTCTGGCAACTTTTTGCCAAGTATAGAGCTTGCCTCATTAGCGTATGTCCGGTTGGACTCGCCCGAACAAGCGCTTGGTTCGATCTGAGAATCACGTCCCTACAGTGGATCCTCCACTGAATTCTTCCCCATCTCTTTCCCCACCCGCCTCCCCCAGTACTACTACCTTTGTAGTCATGGCAGTCGAACGACCTCTTATCGAGACGTTCGCTCCTATCTCTGCCAATCCGCCCACTTGCATTATTCTCCCACCTACTACGGCGGTACAGTTCGAGATCAGGCCACAGACGATCCAAATGCTGCCAACCTTTCGTGGTCTCCCAAGAGAAGACCCATATTCCCATATTCGGGAATTCCAACATGTCATCCTACTTTTCAAGAATCAGAACCTCGATGATGACAATGTGCGTCCGCGAGTTTTCCAATTCTCGCTCAAAGACCGAGCCTCAGATTGGCTCTACTCCTTACCCGCTGATTCAATCAACAGTTGAAAAGAATTGGTGGGCAAATTCATGTCTAAATTCAACCCCATGACTCGGACCAACCAAATGAATCAACTTATTCAGGACTTTAGACAGAAGTCCGATGAGAAATTTTTTGAAGCATGGGATAGATTCCAAGACTACCTGACTAAGTGTCCCCACCATAGCATCGACAAGGGCAATCTTGTCCACGTCTTCTATAAGGGACTTACTGATGAGTCCCGGACCATGGTAGAGTCAATGTGCCAAGGAAAATTCCTACACCAAACTCCGACCGATGCATACAAATTCTTGGGAGAGTTAGGAGAAAACTCTCAACATTGGACGACTGACTCAGAGTTCAGTCGAACCACTTCAGTCCAAAGGACAACCAAGGGACATGATGCTACGGCTGATACTGAGCTTCGATCAGTCATTCAAGAGTTGAGCAAGTCAGTCTCGGCACTGGCTGTGTCTGTACAAAAGCCTACTCAACAATCTACCCCAGTCATGCATGTGGGACACGAGAGCCCTATGGAATCCTGTACCCTCTGTCTGTAACCCTCCCATACTAGTGAGCATTGTCCTTTGAATGAAGGATGGTCTAATCCTCTTCAGGAAGAAGTTTGTGCTTTCAGCACATACAAACCTCCTACTCAGAACTCGTATAGTCAATCTTATCATCCGGACACGAGAAACCACCCTAACTTCTCTTGGAGGCCTCAGTCTACTCAACCTCAAGCTCAACCTCCGCGTCAACCTCAGGGCATGTATCCCCCTGGGTTCAATCAACCCACTAGGCAATTCAATCAAGGTCAGTACCAGCAGAGTCAGTACCCATCTACTCAGAACCAGTAGTTCCAACAGGGTCAATACTCTGGACAATCGAGCACATTTCAGAATTAGCAAAGAGTCCCACAGACCTTTCAGAACAAACCGATTGTCCCAACTAATTCTCCAGCCTATAACTATAATGCCCCAATGAGCTCGAGTCACGAATTGGTGCCTCAGCTCCCATTAGCTGCCCCCCCAACAGTCGGTCCCCAAATCTGGTATCGAGGACCTTCTAGCTCAACTCATTACTCAGCAACAACAATCTATGCAACGCCTAGAGCAACAGCAACAACAATCCATGCTTCGTCTAGAGCAACGCTTAGGCAACCTGGAAGCTGAGAAAGCTAAGGGAATCTTTCCTAGCCAACCCATTGCCAACCCTAAAGGAAATGCCAAAGGGGCAGTTTATGAGATCGGATCCCAATCTCAAAGCCAGAATGAGAATTGTCAAGGGGAGGTGCAAGCTGTAACCACCCTACGATCTGGAAAAACTGTGGACATGGGAGTCCAACCACCACCGGTGCCATCTCCAGCACCCATCACTCGCACCGTAGAAACTAGTCCAAATCCTACCTCTGCTTCTTCTACCTCTACACCAACATCAGATATCCCTGTGCAGAAATCTAAGGCTAAAGACAAATCCATTTGTCGTGTAAAGCCTCCCTTCCCGGACAGACTTGTCCAAGATAAGCGGGATTAGCAATTCTCTGAGATCTTAGATGTCTTTAAAGACGTCCAGATCAATATCCCATTCCTTTTTGCTATCAAGCAAATCCCTTCCTATGCCAAATTCCTCAAGGACTTGTGCACAGTTAAGCGGCGTACGCATGTACCCAAAGCTGCCTTCTTGGCCGAAAAAGCTACCGCGTTCATTCAACGCAATAGTGTGATCAAACACAAGGATCCAGGTAGCCCAACTGTCCAATGTGAAATTGGAGACAACTTTAGCTGCACTGCCTTGCTAGATTTAGGGGCTAGCGTTAACCTCATACCATTCTCGGTATATCAGCAGTTAGGACTGAAAGATATGAAGCCTACCAATGTCACCCTGAAATTGGCTGATCAGTCCATCAAGATTCCAAGAGGAATCATTGAAGATGTCCTAGTAAAAGTCGCTGACTTTTATTATCCTGTGGACTTTATCATTCTAGACACCGAGCCGTGTCAGGATAACCGCATTCCGGTCATCTTAGGCCGTCCATTCCTTGCCACCGCAAACGCACACATCGGGTGCCGGGACGGAAACATGTCCATTGCTTTCGGTAACCTCAAAGCTGAGGTCAACATCTTTCGTTTAATGCAACAAGATGCCGATCGCGAAGTGACCGATGATATGTGTGCCGTTGAGAGTCTAATCCCGGACTCCACCGAAGATATTTTTAAGCAGTGTCTAGAACACTTTGGAGCTGACTTTGCAACAGAGTCAGCTATTTCTGATCTCAATGATCTTTTGGAGACTGCTCCACTGATAGAGATCCCCGCTCCACTCATCGAGTTCGAGCCTCTGATAACCATGGCCAGAGAACCCATCATTCCTTTACCTACTGAAGTCAAACCTCTTCAATCCGTGTCTTCTGTGACACCTATTTCTACTTCATCTGCTCCAATATTGGAGCTTAAGCCTCTTCCCACAGATCTTTCCTATGCCTATCTTGGTCCTAAGGAAACTTACCCTGTCATTATTGCTTCCGCTTTGTCTGAGAGTGAACGTAAGAAACTTCTCGAGCTGCTCAACGAGCACAAATCTGCGATAGGTTGGACTATAGATGATATTCGAGGCATAGACCCCTCGGTGTGCCAACATCACATCTATCTTGAGGATGAATCCAAAACCTCGCGAGAACACCAGAGGAGGTTGAACCCCGTCTTGAAGGATGTAATCCGAGATGAGGTCCTTAAACTGTTAGATGCGGGTATCATTTATCCCATCTCCGATAGCAAATGGGTGAGCCCTATTCATGTCATCCCTAAAAAGGCAGGATTCACAGTTGTGGAAAATGAGAACAAGGAAATGGTAACCCAGCGCCTGAAGAAAGGGTGGAGAGTCTGAATCGATTATCGACGACTCAACACCAACACTAGGAAGGACCATTTTCCTTTACCCTTCATAGACCAGATGTTGGAGAGACTTGCAGGTCATTTATATTACTGCTTCCTTGATGGTTACTCAGGGTATAATCAAATACCCATCGCCCCTGAGGATCACGAGAAAACAACTTTCACCTGTCCCTTTGGCACTTTTGCCTACAAGCGCATGCCCTTTGGCCTCTGCAATGCACCCGCGACCTTTCAAAGGTGTATGATGAGCATATTCTCTGACATGGTGAAAAATTCCTCGAAGTCTTTATGGACGACTTCTCAGTCTTTGGGTCATCCTTTGATGACTGTCTGAACCATCTAGGGCTTGTACTTCAACGCTGTCAGGACAAGCAACTTGTCCTCAATTGGGAGAAATGCCACTTCATGGTGACGAAGGGCATTGTTCTGGGACATGTCATTTCCCATCAGGGCATTGAGGTTGACAAAGCTAAAATCGATATCATCTCGACCTTGCCTACTCCTAAGTCTGTGCTTGACATCCGGTCCTTTTTGGGACACGGAGGATTCTATAGGCGATTCATCAAGGACTTCTCTCAAATTGCTCGACCTCTGTCCCATCTTCTAGCTAAAGATAGTCCTTTCGACTTTAATGCTGACTGTGTCAAGGCATTTGAGCGTCTCAAATCTGAGCTCACTACTGCGCCCATTATCCGTCCCCCGGATTGGACTCTACCTTTCGAGGTAATGTGCGATGCTTCTGACTACGCGTTAGGCGCTGTTCTAGGGCAGAGAGTTGACAAAAGGTCACACGTCATCTACTACGCGATCAAAACTCTTAACTCTGCCCAAATGAATTACTCCACCACTGAGAAAGAACTCCTGGCGGTAGTCTTCGCCCTTGATAAATTCCGTCAGTACCTCTTAGCCACTAAGGTGGTAGTGTACACTGATCATGCAGCCCTTCGTTATCTCATGTCGAAAAAGGAAACCAAGCCTCGATTAATTCGATGGATTCTCTTACTGCAGGAATTCGAACTCGAGATTAAGGATAAGAAAGGAACTGAGAATGTAGTGGCTGATCACTTATCTAGACTGACTTTAGAGTCGTCCTTCGATACCCAGCCCATCCCTGAAACCTTTCCAGACGAACAACTGTTCGCTATCTCCGTTCATCCATGGTATGCTGACATTGTCAACTACCTTGTCACCGAAGAAATGCCTTCACACTGGTCAAAACAGGACAAAAGCCAATTCCTAGCAAGAGTTAAGTACTACTCTTGGGATGACCCTTATTTGTATAAATACTGTCCTGACCAGATCATTCGTCTCTGTGTCCCTGAGTCGGACCAACTCAATATCTTGTCCTCATGTCATGACCAACCTTGTGGTGGTCATTTCAGCACTAAGAAGACTGCAGAAAAAGTGTTGCAATGCAGATTCTACTGGCCTACACTATTTAAAGATGCCCATATCTACTGCAAAACCTGTCCTAATTGCCAGCATCTAGGCCGCATCTCCCAGAGGAACATGATGCCCCTCACTCCCATCCAGGTCGATGAAATATTTGACATCTGGGGCATCGACTTCATGGGCCCCTTTCCCGTTTCCTATGGTTTTGAGTACATTCTCCTTGCGGTAGACTATGTATCCAAATGGGTAGAAGCCATTCCCACCAAGACCAATGACCACAAAGTGGTGGTCAAATTCCTAAAGGAGTTCATCTTCGCCCGATTCGGTGCCCCTAAGGCCATCATTAGTGATGGGGGCACCCATTTCTGCAATAAGATATTCGATAAATTAATGAAAAAGTATGGGGTAACCCACAAGGTTGCCCTAGCTTATCATCCACAGACTAGTGGTCAAGTAGAGGTTTCTAATCGTCAGATCAAGCAGATCTTGGAGAAAATGGTCAATACCACACGTAAAGACTGGTCTACTCGTCTCATTGATGCTTTATGGGCATACAGAACCGCCTACAAGACCCCACTCAATATGTCTCCCTATCGTCTCGTCTTTGGGAAACATTGTCATCTTCCGGTAGAGATTGAACATCGTGCCCTGTGGGCCATTAAGAAGCTCAACTTTGACCTCGACTCTGCAGGGGAGGAGCGAAAACTTCAAATGAATGAGTTAGAAGAACTCAGAAATGATGCCTACAACTTGTCCAAGAATTACAAAGCAAAAATGAAGTGGATACATGACAAGAGCATCCTCAGGAAAGAGTTCCATCCAGGACAGAAGGTCCTTCTTTATAATTCTCGTCTCTATCTCTTCCCTGAGAAACTGAAATCTAGGTGGACCGGTCCTTATATGGTCACCGCAGTCACACCCTTTGGGGCAATCACTATTGAGGACCCCAAGGATCACTCCTCATTCCAGGTAAATGGTCAGCGTCTTAAGCAATTCCATGAACTTGATGTGTCGTTCATTCAGACTTTTGAAATTGATCTCATCGATCCTGCCTATGTCGACTGATGATCCACTCAGTCTCCTGAGCTCCAACTTGGTTGGGGGTGCCTGTCACCCCCGTCATGTCTGGCTGAAGACGTAAAACTTAGCGCTTTCGAAAAGGCAATTCTGGTATTCCTAGAGTACATGAGTCTCATGCATTTATTATTACTGTTATATCTCTGGAAATGCAGGTACATTCATTCTTCCGATCATCAGGTACCACACACTATCGAGTTTCTGCCGACTTGGTAACATCCTTCCTGAATCTCTGCATCATCATCACTGATTTGTTATCATTTTATGTCCCGATCATGAGCACCGAGGACGGTGCTATATTTTGGTTGGGGGTGGGTATTTACCAAAACTCATGTCTTCAACTGTGTCCCGACAAGATCAACGGGCTTGACGGGATCTATTTCAATCTCATCCCGACAAGATCAACGGGCTTGACAGGATCTATTTCAATCTCATCCCGACAAGATCAACGGGCTTGACGAGATCTATTTCAATCTCATCCCGGCAAAGCCAGATAAGGTCAAACGACTTACGTGGCAGAATCTCTTACGTACAAGGTAAGTATTCTGAACACAATCGATTTCTTGACTAATGAATAATGGCCACGTGGCAGCTAGTTGAATTATCACGAATTCGACATCCCCTTATCCGAATACCTGACATGAAGGATGCCACCTCAGTGTCGCTCCAGTTATTTCAGGTATAACCGAATCAAGGAAGTCAAGATATAACCATAAGATTCTGTTTTATAACAGAATCCATCTGAGTCATCGTTGACTGATAATGACTAGACACGTGGAAGGTGAGTCACGCCAGTTCTAAGGTTATAAATATGAGACCCTCAGGACTGAGAAGAGGATCTTGCTCTCCAGATCCAGATAGCCTAAACTCTGAAACCTTTTTACTAATTTCCTGAAACCTGTTACATTTCCTAAAGTTGACTTGAGCGTCGGAGCCTTGTCAACAGGTACAACCAAATCTCATCTGGAGATCATCCTATCCTTCGCAGAGGAGAAAGTAGTTTCATCCTGGAGCATCAGAATCGTCCAATCATCACCAAAAACCGAATCGTCTGACCTCAAAGATTGTGTGGGTTAGATCAGATGTTTTTCCCCCACATCTTTTGGCGCCGTCTGTGGAAAACGACTAGAAGTTTTCGTTCTAAGAGATATTCGATTCGAACAATGGTGGATACCAGACGCACAGGTCTCAGGAGTGGAAGAGAGAAGAATCCTCCTAGCGATCTCAGAGATGCTATCACGAAGGGCAGAAAAGTGAGAGAATTGGACAATCGGCAGAAGATGATTGCCCAATTGCGCGAAGAAAATGAGGAGTTGAAGCAGCGGATGATAGCTGAACGAATCGGTGGCTATATATCTGGTACAGCCAGACATAGTCATCATCAGAAAAGTCATTTTCTTTCGGACAGATCGAATTCAGAGGAATCTGTCTTGCGAAATTCACGTAGTAGACATGGGGATTCCCAAATTCCACTTCCAGAGAAACGTCATAAAGCCGAGTCTTCCTGTCAACGAAGCTCGGATCATATTAAGCCAGAAACCAGGAAGCAGATTGCTGATCTGGTAGCTGAGATGATGGGAAAGAAAGAAACATTGGCTGATAAAATGACTGCAATGGCAACGAGAATTCCCAGAAATTCTCCTTTTACAGAAGAAATACAGGGATACCGTGCCCCAAAATCTTTCTCTTATCCCAAATTTTCAATATTCACAGGAGCTACAGATCCTGTGAATCACGTACTTCGCTTCAGAAAAGCGATGACGATGTGGGAGTTTCAAGACGAACTCCTTTGCAGGATGTTCCCTTCCACTTTGAGCGATGATGCGTTGATCTGGTTTAACCAGATAGCCCCCTGAACCATTTCTGATTTCACCAAGTTTAGTACTCTCTTCATCACTCGATATTCTTGCAACAGATTACATAAGAATGATGTCGACGTATTATTCAATGTACATTGTGATCAAAAAGAAACGTTGCGAGATTTTACAAAGAGATTCCATACTCTCATGACCACAGTGGAAGACTGTGATGATAAGCATGCTGTTATAGCCTTTCGCAAGGCATTATCCACAAGTTCTAGTTTATACATGTCATTAACGAAGAATAGGCCGGTGAGTATGGAAGCCTTGTTTCTTCGAGTTGAAAAATATTCTAAACTTGAGGATGACACACTCCAACGAGGCCAAGGAGTGGCTATATCTGTGAATGAGGTAAAGAAGGCCCCGGCGTCCAGCAAAATTTCGAAGGGAAAGCAGAAGGCTGCAACTGAGATTATTACGACGGCAGAGATTCCCGAGAAGAAACTAGAGAAGTCGGGAAGCACTGGACAGTATCCCCGTCGAGAGAAGAGGATTTTTACATCATTGAACAAGACCCATAGTCAGATATTTGATCTGATTAAAAATGAAAAATATCTTCAATATCCCAGATCAATGAGGCCGGACTTAAAGGGAGATAGAGATATGACACAATTCTGTGCCTTCCACCAAGAAGCAGGGCACATAACTGATAAATGCTGGGCGCTGAGACATAAGGTTGAGGACCTAATTAACCAAGGCTTTTTGCAACAGTTCATTACCAGCACGACTGGGACAGTAGCTGGAGCTGAGGTTCTTAAGAAAGATAAGAACCCCGTTAAACAGCAAGAACGTGGGTTGGTAATTGACGACATACACGGGGGAGGACGGCAACTATCCCGTGGAGAGACGGAGAGGGTGGACAGGATTAAAATCAGGAAGGTCGAACACCTGAATGAGATCTTGCACCTATCAACGGGACCTAGAATAACAGATCCCGTGGAAATGATGGAAAGCACTGACGCAGCCATTTTCTTCTCCGATAGAGATCTCGTGGGAGTAGATCATCCACATTCGGATGCGTTAGTGCTCACTTTGCCTGTGGGTAATTATGAGGTAAAGCGTCTATTGATTGATCCCGGGAGCTCAGCCGAAATTCTATTTGCAGAGGCTTATCGGAAGATGGGTTTTAACCCATCAGATCTCATCCAGAGCAATGTTCCCCTGGTCGGATTCAATGGCCAGAGAGAATATGCAATGGGGAAAATAATTCTGCCAGTAAAGACGGGACCGATCACGTCTATGGTCGAATTTCTTATTCTAGATACACCATCCCCCTACAATGGCATTTTGGGGAGAGGGTGGATACATGAAGTAAAGGGTGATCCATCCACCTATCATCAATTATTCCGATTCCCGACTGATCACGGGATTATGGAGCTCAAAAGAGATCAAGCCATCTCGGCAAAATGTTATGCCATGGCCCTGAAATCGAAGGAGGTCCCAGTCCAGGATGATCATCATGGAAAGGGAACCTCATCTTTAATTGCAGAGCAATAGCAATCAGAGCGCATCCCGACAAGTCTGAAGCAGACTGCGCTGAGCCGGGAAGATGTTAATGATATATTTGAGCAAGGGACCATTCCAACGGTTGAGGAGACTGATCAGATTAACCTCGGTAGTGAGGAAAACCCAAAGTATACTTTTATCGGGGCTAGTTTATCTGTCGAAGAAAAGATATCCTATACTGATTTTCTGAAATCTTATATGGATGTTTTCGCATGGTCATTCAACGATATGCCGGGTATTCCTCCCGACATTTCCTGCCATCGTTTATAGGTAAATAGAGATCATTTACCTGTGAAACAGAGACCTCGGAGGATTGCTCCTAAGAAGCAGCAGGCAGTCCAGGAAGAGATTGATAAACTCCTGGAGGCCGGATTCATCCGCGAAGTCAACAATGCTCAATGGTTAGCCAACATAGTGGTTGTTCCGAAGAAGAATGGGAAGATCAGAGTCTGCATAGACTTCACACACTTGAATAAGGCCCGCCCTAAATATCCATATCCCTTGCCGAGGATTGATCAACTTGTTGATGCGCCCTCGGGATATGAGATCTTATCTTTCATGGATGGGTATTCGGGTTATAATCAGATCCCTCTGTATGAGCCAGATCAGGAGATGACGGCCTTCACGACTGATAGGGGCGTCTTTTGTTACAGAGTGATGCCTTTTGGCCTCAAGAATGCGGGAGCCACTTATCAACATCTCATCAATAGAATGTTCCATGATATGATTGGCGTGACAATGGAGGTATATATAGACGATATGATGGTTAAAACAAGGACTCGGGAATTACATCTGGGAGATCTCGGAAAGACGTTTGATCGTCTTCGAGAGTATCAAATGAAGCTCAATCCTGCCAAATGCGTCTTTGGAGTGACCTCAGGGAAATTTCTAGGTTATCTCATTACAAGGCGAGGAATTGAAGCTAATCTCGAGTAAATCAGGGCTTTGACAGATATGCCTTCACCGAAGAACAAGAAGGAAGTCCAAAAGCTTGCCGGGAGGATAGCAGCATTGAATCGCTTCATAGCAAGATCGTCGGATAGATGCAAACCTTTATTCAGGCTCTTGAAGAAGAATGGAAGGTTTGACTGGACAGAAGAATGTGATGAAGCCTTTCAAAAGCTCAAACATTATCTCTCACAACCTCCGATTCTTTCTAAACCTGATCAAGGGGAACCTCTGGGTCTTTATTTGGCTACCACTGATGAATCCATTAGTGCCGTCCTCTTTCGTGAGCTCGATCGGGAAGAACGGCCAGTATATTTTACCAGTAAGACTCTTATTGGGGCAGAAACGAGATATGCCACAGTCGAGAAAGCTGCTCTGGCTTTGATTTATGCTTCGAGACGTCTTAAACCCTACTTCGAAGGCAGAACTATTACAGTCTACACAGAGCATCCTTTGAAATCTATACTCGGTAAGATCGATTTGTCAGGAAGAATGGCTAAATGGGCCATTTATTTGGCTCAATACGACATTCAGTTCTCACCAAGAACATCCGAGAAGGGACATGCCTTAGCCGGGTTTTTGGCTGATTTTCCAGTTCAAGATGTGGCAGACATTGGGGACGAGGACAGAGAAGTTCTTCCACTTCTCGAGATGCCAGAGATGTTGAATCCCAAGACGGGGTGGAGACTATTTACTGATGGATCAGCCAGTGAGAACGGGTTAGGTATAGGAGTTGTCCTGGTCACACCTGAGAATACTAGATTGGAAAAGACTGTTAAACTCGGGTTCGTGGCATCCAATAATGAAGCAGAATATGAAGCAATGATTTCGGGACTCCAGACAGCACTTGATCTCGGGATAAAAGATATTACCGTATATACTGATTCACAGTTGGTCGTCAGTCAATTCGCTGGGACATATCTAGCCTGAGATGAGAGGATGACAGCTTATTTAGATATTGTTCAACATTTGGCTGAGCGATTTGGTAACATAAAAATTCATCAGTTACCAAGAATGGAAAATCGGCATGCTGATGCCTTTGCCTATTTATCTACTATGATGGGAGGAACTGAATCAAGAACTATATCCGTGGATTATCAGAAATTTCCAAGTATTCATTCACCTGTTGAGGTTTATCTAGCCCCGGTGGAGGTTGATCATGAGCCAAGTTGGATGGACGATTTTCGAAGGTATTTACAACATGGAGAACTCCCATCTGGGAGAGATGCCACGAAGAGAATTCAGAGGCTTGGAAGAAGGTATACCATGGTAGGCCAAGATCTGTACAGGAAATTAGCATCAGGTCCCCTCCTTAAATGCCTTACCCCCAGAGAATCTCAGCAAGTTCTTCTTGAGATACACGCGGGTGAATGTGGAAATCACTCGGGGGCGAGGACCTTGGCACATAAAAGTCTCAGCCAAGGTTATTTTTGGCCCTATATGCAGAAAGATGCCAAGTTGCTGGTCAAGAAATGTGAGAAATGCCAGAAATATTCTCCGTTGATCAAGGTTCCCGCCGAAGAGTTACATCCTGTATTCAGTCCATGGCCATTTGCGAAATGGGGATTAGATATAATGGGACCATTCCCGACAGCCCCAGGGAATGTAAGGTTCTTATTGGTGGCCACAGATTACTTCACAAAGTGGATCGAAGCAGTTCCGTTAGTTCAGGTACAGTCTTCACATGTGAAGAGGTTCTTATGGGAGAATATCATCTGCCGGTTCGGCATTCCAGAAGAGATAGTCACAGACAATGGAACCCAGTTTGATTCCACCGAGGTGAAAGCTTTGTATCAGGCTTTGAATATAAAGAAAAGATTATCTACCACGAGATACCCCCAGAGTAATGGACTTGCTGAGAGAGCAAATCGAGTTATACTCGAAAACTTGAAGAAGAGATTAGATCGAGCAAAGGGAAAATGGGCGGAAGAATTGTCGGGAGTATTGTGGGCATACCGAACTACCCCGAGAAGAACTACAGGGGAATCTCCATTTTCTCTGGCCTATGGGTCAGAAGCCGTAATCCCTACAGAAGTTGTTGTCCCAACATCTCGTACTCAGGCTGTCAATACTGGACAGAATGAAGGAATTTCGGCTCAGGATAATGACTTGCTAGATGAACGTCGCGAGCAGGCAGTTGTGAGACTGGCTAATTATCAGCAAACTATCAAACGATCGTATGATCGCCGCGTCAGACGCAGGACCTTCAAAGTTGGAGATTTGGTACTGAGGAAAGTATTTGACAATACCAGAGAGCCTGGGAGTGGCAAATTGGGTGTCAATTGGGAAGGTCCTTACCTTATCGACAGGATTGGACAGAACGGGGCGTATTATTTGAAAACACAGGACGGAGATGTATTTGAAAGACCGTGGAACGCATTCAATATGCGGATCTTCTATCAATAAAGATGATTCCAAGTTTCTCATGCAAGAAGAAGCATGATTATCAACTTGAAGTCCTAGCCGGGAGCCTTGGATTCATATACATCTTGGCTTCTCGCCTTGATAAGAATTCAAGTATACAAACCGGAAGGCCGGGATAATCAAAATTCTTAGTCATGTGACTAGAATTAACGAGATTCCCGTCGACTATGAAGTCCTATCCGGGAGCCTTGGATTCTTATACATCTTGGCTTCTCGCTTTGATAAGAATTCAAGTATACAAACCGGAAGGCCGGGATGATCAAAATTCTTAGTCATGCGACTAGAATTAACGAGATTCCCATCGACTATGAAGTCCTAGCCGGGAGCCTTTGATTCTTATACATCTTGGCTTCTCGCTTTGATAAGAATTCAAGTATACAAACCGGAAGGCCGAGATGATCAAAATTCTTAGTCATGCGACTAGAATTAACGAGATTCCCGTCGACTATGAAGTCCTAGCCGGGAGCCTTGGATTCTTATACATCTTGACTTCTCGCCTTGATAAGAATTCAAGTATACAAACCGGAAGGCCGGGATGATCAAAATTCTTAGTCATGCGACTAGAATTAACGAGATTCCCGTCGACTATGAAGTCCTAGCCGGGAGCCTTGAAACTGGAAGGCCGGGATGATCAAAATTCTTAGTCATGCTACTAGAATTAAAGAGATTCCCGTTGACTATGAAGTCCTAGCCGAGAGCCTTGAAATCGGAAGGCCGGGATGATCAAAATTCTTAGTCATGCGACTAGAATTAAAGAGATTCCCGTCGACTATGAGGTCCTAGCCGGGAGCCTTGAAATCGGAAGGCCGGGATGATCAAAATTCTTAGTCATGCGACTAGAATTAATGAAGATTTCCGTCAATTTTGGAGTCTTTGCCGGGAGCCTTAGATTCTTATACATCTTGGCTTCTTGCTCCATCTAAGAATTCAATTCATACATTGAAAGAAAAATGTTCTATTAAATTAAAAAGCCTTAAACGGCATATACATAAAAAAAAAAAAAAAAAAAAACCTGATCCAGTCAGATTACGAAAATCATATAGGAGTCACATCCTGCCCGCCAACCGGCTAAATAACAGGATTTGTAGTGACATCCTCTCCTGGAGTAACCATTTCTGTATGATGGGAATCTGGAGCGACTTCAGATGCCGGGATGGTTGGAGAAGGTTCTCGGGATACTTCTTTTGGAATGGTCATCCCGACCATTGTCTCGGGCTGAACCATGTCTTGAACTTCTTCTCCTTCTTCTTCTTCCATTATAGTTTCGCACTTGGCGAAGCCTTCCCGGTATCCACGGTCGTAAGATTCTTGTTGGAGGGCATCAGATGCTTACTTGATTTCATCCCTCTCAACGATCATCTTCTCCAGATCTTCTTGAAGGCAACTGGCTTTCTCCTTGAATTTTGTACATTCTGCCTTGACTTTGAATAAGCTATCTTCGGCTTTCTTCTTTGATGCGAGGGCTTCAAGGGCCAACTTTTTCTCCATCTCAGCCTTGGTTTTAGAAACTTCGGCAGATAAGTTGGCGGCTTGAATTTGTTCTTCAGCCAGTTTGAGCTTAGCCTCAGATGCACTTGATTTTTCGACAAGGGCAGTGTAGTTTTGAAGGAGATCGCCGAGGTAGTCCTTCAGACCTACATAAGCATGGATACTCTGCACACAAGAGAAGAATGTTAGTCTATAACCAAGAAATACATCATGAGAATCAATCGGAAAAACAATTACCTCCAGGAGGGAACGACTGAGGACTTCGCAGGGCACTTTTGGGGAAGGCATATCAATGTAACGCAATCTGTCTCGGGGGAGTCAAATCCGTTCAATTAAGGTTGAAGCCACCCCGGCATCAGCAATGGAGCTTTGCTCCGTAATGGGCTTCCCGTTAGGCAGGCAACCAGCATTCATGGTATACGGTTCCTCGCCATTGAAATCCCGTAAACCTGCAATGGGGTTATCTTGTTGCCACAATTCTTTTAGTGTAACCCATGTATCAACCATGTCAAATACTGTACCAGACGGGAATAAAGGAGAACGAGTATGCTCACCTATTGAATGACTGGGTCCCGCAGTATCGGTTGGTTGAGAGGTTGATGGAGGGGTGGACGATTGATGAAGTCCTGGAGAAGGATGGAACCCAGAAGGTGACATCGTGATGGCGATGGAGGGAGAAGCAGTAGGTATGGTGGCTACTGAAGGAGAATCTGGAACCTCAGAAGGACGATTCAATGAAGAATTGTTGGCCAGATTGGCCCTAGAAGCAACCATACCTTCCCGAATCAGACATGCTTCTAATTCAGGAGCTAATCCCTTGACCAGTTTCCTCTTCTTCCTTGGCGCCAGGGCTGGAGCAACAAAAGTGTCCTTCCGCATTTCAGCCATTCGGCCCTCCATCTGCAAGAGAGAAAATGGGTTAATTGATCAGATAAAAGAATGTGTGAGATAAATATGGGTGTAGATGAAGATACCTCTGCCTCTTCCAACCGAACCAGTTCCCGGGCAAAATCATTCAGAGGTTCCTGACGACCATCTGGATGTCTAAAGAATTCGGCTACGGGATAAGGTGCAGGAGCATCCCGACTTATAGGAGGGTCTATTTGGGCCGACTCCCTCGTTTGACGAGGTTTTTTTATTAAGGGGATGTCGGGACTTATTTCCTTCTCTTCCCGAGGCCTATCCTCCCTTGCAGTGATCTCAAGAGCGAGACGCTTACGCGAATAGTCGGGAGCAGTTATCCGCAGGTCCCGTGGGATGACGGGAGTAGAAACTGAAGACCTTTTATTTTTATCAATTAGTCCCGCCAGGGACCATTGCTTTACTACCTTGGGGATTTTCCTCAGAATATATTTGACCTTGTCGTCTATATCCTGAGGATATTTCCAGGGACGTCTGACATAGTCTACAGCAGAGAAAAGAGGGGACTGATCAGTAAATTGATTAGCTCAGTCTAAAGGAGATTGACGAGATATAAAGAGGAGCTTACCCGACAAGTTAAAGCTTGTACGGACTCTATGGCTACTGGAGCTACCCTCCACACGTTCGTCAAATTCCCAAGATCCAGTCACCAGCAAAGGATCAGAGTGCCATCCCTTATGACTATCGGGCAGGCTCTCAACTATCTTCTGTTCTTTCTTCCGAGCAGCTACCGACCAGAACATATCGGTATTGAAGGAGTCTGGGCACCTCCTCAAAATGTACAGATAATCGATCTCGGAGAGACCAATCTGGTATTTACTCGTAGAGTTGAAATACTCTATCATATTCATCAGACGCCAGAAATTTCTGTGCATCTGGCCGGGAGCCCGGTCGTAAAACCAGAGTACTTCCCTCACTAGAGGGGTCAAAGGTAGGGTTAACCCGAACTTCAATTGAAGCCGAGTGATGCTTATTTCGCCAGGGTTGGTATTTTCCCCATGACGAGAACCGACATTAATGAAAACAGAAGAAGGAATGGCAAATTCCCTCCTCAAACCTACAATATAAGGGTCATTCCCATGAGTAGGGACCCTAACGATTACTTGAGGAACTATTGGTTCCTCCCTATACGTATCTACTTCTCTATCCAACGAGTCAGAGGATAACTGTTCCTCTACATCAACATTGGTTCCCTGGGAACCATTTCTTCGGTATCCTCAAGAACTACTCTACCCCTAGCCATTTGAGAGAGATAAGAGAAAGATGAAGATAAAAGAGAAGAGGTAACAGTTAAGTAAAAAGTACCGTTACAGTCAAGAAGCGGCAAACAGATGAGGTAGAGACAAAGAACAGCTTGAGCTTACAACTTGTGTTGCAGAGCGCCGATCAAAGCGAAGAAATGGAAGAATGAGGTGAATGAGCCATTTATAGGCAAAGATCTGGTTATATCAAATCAGTAGTTTGACGATATCAAATCTCTGGCGCCAAAATTCGAAGGATTTGTTACTTGACGGTTCGGTTACCTGTTCCTTCGAGTACTGAACCCGTCAATCATTCCATTCGACGGCCGTACATTGGGCAGCACGCTAGTACGGACACGTCTCGTGTATACAGCAACAACTGGCGCAGTATTAAATGAGGAGGGTAATGATCGATTGGTTATCATGTGATCCAACAGCCAAGAAACAGAGATGAAACGTGGAGGGCCAGGATCTTTTTCAGAAGATACGACAGTCACTTATCGATCTTCTCAAAAAGGGGGGCGATGTGGGTGCCGTATTTTCCAGCAAGTCAAATATTGATGCGTGTTCCTGGCTCAGCACGTGCGGATTCAAATAGATGACACGTGTTAGTAGACAGCACGCGAAATTAAATGCGCCGGAGTCATCATCGGGAGCCATTAAAACTGCCCATCGTGTCGCATACCTTCCATTAATTGGAAATGCCATGTGTCATGATGGAATGATCGACACATAGAGGTGATGCTAACAGAATGCATTAACGTCTCAGCCTTGAATATGTCGGGAAGCATTCAATCTTGCCCGACACAATCATTGTTGACAATTCAGTTGCCGGGGTCTATTTCAATATCATCCCGACAAGACCAACAGACTTACTTGCTGGGATCTATTTCGATATCACCCCGGCAAGGTCCTATGATTTGTTGGATGACTGTGTCCCGACAAGATCAACGGGCTTGACGGGATATATTTCAATCTCATCCTGACAAGATCAACGGGCTTGACGGGATCTATTTCAATCTCATCCCGGCAAAGCCAGATAAGGTCAAACGACTTACGTGGCAGAATCTCTTACGTACAAGGTAAGTATTCTGAACACAATCGATTTCTTGACTAATGAATAATGGCCACGTGGTAGCTAGTTGAATTATCACGAATTCGACATCCCCTTATCCGAATACCAGACATGAAGGATGCCACCTCAGTGTCGCTCCAGTTATTTCAGGTATAACCGAATCAAGGAAGTCAAGATATAACCATAAGATTCTGTTTTATAACAGAATCCATCTGAGTCATCGTTGACTGATAATGACTAGACACGTGGAAGGTGAGTCACGCCAGTTCTAAGGTTATAAATATGAGACCCTCAGGACTGAGAAAGAATCTTGCTCTCCAGATCCAAATAGCCTAAACTCTGAAACCTTTTTACTAATTTCCTGAAACCTGTTACATTTCCTAAAGCTGACTTGAGCGTCGGAGCCTTGTCAACAGGTACAACCAAATCTCATCTGGAGATCATCATATCCTTCGCAGAGGAGAAAGTAGTTTCATCCTGGAGCATCAGAATCGTCCAATCATCACCAAAAACCGAATCGTCTAACCTCGAAGATTGTGTGGGTTAGATCAGATATTTTTCTCCCACACTACCTATAAGCATTTAATATAGATAACCGGTTTAATTTCATTAACTATCATCTTTCCACTTTTTAAATTGGGACCCGATCCCACAAGTTTATTTGGATCACTAGAAATACCGACTGGTTTTCTCACCACCTTAGCCGAGGTATCTGTTGGTTTTCTCACCACCCCGGCGTGGTATCTGGCTCATTTTCTCACCACCCCAGCCTGGTATCTCCCTAAATCAATCTCATCATCTCATATCCAAGTCACCATTACATATATACATAGCTCACAAGTTCACCGGCTAGAGTCTGTCCCGTATCCAATTTCACCAGTGGTCAAACGTTCGACGACTGTAGATTTACTAAGGATCCAAAGCTCATTCAGTGCGGCTACCCACCTACACCCGTGTTTAATGCCCATCAGGCGATCATATATCTCTAGTGTCCGGTGATCACACAAATTTAAAACATGATTATCTTATCACATGCTCAATGTGGTTTAAATCCCAAATAACTTCTCAAACATGCAATAATCCTAGCATTTCAAATCATGCAAATATAGAGATATATAATTATAATGCATAAAACAAATCTGATATACAAGTTAAAGTATTTAGTTTGAAGAACATTTTCAATAAATCCATTTTGGTACTAGGAGGACCTAATACAAGGCATGAAGGAGAAGGGAGGCCACTTATCGTAAAATGCTATAATTTCTCTTCATTGATTGAGTAGCTAGTCTAGTTCTTCCCAATACTATCCTTCCAATATCTGCCTTAAATTCCTCTTCTTTTGTTGCTTCTTCTTTGAGGTCGTACGTTGGCGTCATGAGATAATTTAAGATTGAGAATTTGAGAGAGTTTAAAGTAATAGAACATAATAGATAAAATGAGGTCTTTCAACTAACTGACTTCGGCTATGATCTAAACTCTATGAAAACCCTAATATCAATTAGATGGATTGAGATTCGGTGAAACGATCAGACAATGGTCAATCCCGTTTGATTACTCAAACTTAGTTCGGTAATCAAAGTTCATTAAGCTCTACCCTACATAGGGAGGCCCTATGTACAAACTTGATTCAGTCAAATTGACCGAGATTTGATTAACTTGCCTAAAATCTTATAAATCTGATTTCAATTAAAAGTTTCGGTAGAGCCCTATCCTAATCGGCGATCCTAAAATCTTCACCCGTCGTTATACGAAAGTCCTTTTCTAAACTTATACAAGGTCCTATTCATGATAACCTATATTTACTGTTAATATGTAGTTTACCATGTCATTTATAATTACCGAAAGCTTCACTAGTGAACGTGTTCCCTATAACTACTAGAAATGTCCCTTAATTTATATTATTTTTTATCATTTTATTATATTTTATTTATAATTATTTTGGATTCTCCTATAATTTATAAGGATAATAAATACTTAATTTAATATTATTATTATTATTATTATATTATAATTTCTTTATCTTATTATTATTTTTTGTTATTCTTATGCTCCCTATAATTTATTATTTATTTTAATAATTTAATATATATAATAATTATTTAATTATTAAAAATTATATTTTTTGGTCGGGTCAGGTTGGTTTGTGTCACACCCCGAATCCAGGCACCCAAATCGAACTCAAATGCCTATGGATCAGCCCGTTTACCCAAGATCCAGGGTGTGATAAAAATTAATTGCTAAATAAAAATAAAATAAAACACCAAGAATCACCATCGTGATTGATGACGAACAACTCAGCTCCAATAGTCAAAATTGCGGAAGCGTAAATAAGTTATTACAGTGAACTAACCAAAGTCAAATTTTAAATTTTTGTCAAAATCAATAATTAGGGTCTCTATAATTACCTAATATTTATATCAAACATCCTTTGTGAAAGCACTTAAGCCAAAACACTCGTTTAAAATAGTTTTAAAAATTGATTTTTGCGGTTCTAGGGAAAACGGTCAACTTTTGGTCAAAATTCAAAGTATGTCAAAAAATTATTTTCTTAAAGAGTTTTATTCTAAAAATCATAAGATACAACTTTAACAAAGGCACTTTGGCTAAAAATGATATTTACAAATTTTTGGAGTCAGTTCTCCACTCTCAATTCAACCTTAAAGGTAACAGTCAAAAATAGGTAAAAAGTAAGATTTTTCACTTGTATTAATTTTTGCAGTTTTGATCAGAATCTAAATCAAGCAAATAATATATGAGTTTTTATCTACTCAAAATAAACTAAATTTACATGTAATAAAAATCATATGGTCCTATTTTACAACTTAGGAAAAAATTAAGACAAAAGTTTGTAAAAATTAGATATTTTACAGTCAGGCAGTTCTGACATCCTCTTAGTAAAATGGCTCTACAGAATATGTTCTATCAAATCTATTGACACACTATATTTGGATAGAAATGTAACTTAAAAACCTACAACTTTCATATTTTTCTCTTAATCAGATTCGGTCATATAATATGTGCAAAAATTATTTAAAGTCAAAATAAGGGTACTGATTTTACAAAATCAACAGCGAAATACCTACTTATATAACTCGTAAAATCATGAAAACATTCAGTAAAATACCACATTGAATTATGGTTCCAACCTCTTTAAAGTTATATTAAAATATTACTATATGAATATTTCCGTGTAGGATGTCGGAAAAACCCAACATGTTAAAAATAAAATAAAGTGACCAATTCAAACTATTGATGGTCCCAACGACCCCAATCATGAAAAAATTCATTATTACATCATTAAAACCCTTGAATCATTTTAGCATTAAAATCTCTTCTTCAATTTCTACGCCATTAATCGACTCCGTCTCATCCAAAGTATTCTCCCTACCGAGATCAACAAAATTTGAAATGTTTTGGTGTAATATCGTGAGCGAGAGCCCAGTAAAGTACAACGAGTACAGAAAATAATAATGACAATTCAATCATAATTACTGTAGCATGTTAATCACCATATCAATAAGAATGTTAACTTGTTCAAAAATATACAATCATGATGATGATGATGATGATGATGATGTTAAATGCACTATATTTCTTATTTCTTCTCACCAAGGGCAACGAATTCCCACCAAAGGTAAATATTTCCAACTAAAGGCAACGATTTCCCACCAAGGGTGACGATTTTCCACCAAGGGCAAAGATTTTCCCATCAAGGGCAACAATCTCCCACAATAAATGTAAAAAGGATATAAATTTATGATGTTTACCCATATATGATTAACAAATAAGATTAAAATCTCAAAAGAATACACCAAAAATATCATATAATCATTAACAAGACTATAGTAATTGATGAATATATTCAACATTGTAGAGTATACTTATCTTAATGGAAAGCTGATCTAACTTTTGGTCAAGGCTGAAGATCCACGACTTTTAATCATTTAAGAGAAGTCAAGATGCACAAACTGTATCTCACATAAACTTAGAGAATCGGCTAATTTTTATTTTCTAGTTTTTCTCTCTTGAAAAATAATATTTTATCCTCCCCCCAAGAGGCTTATGCTTCCACCCTTATTTATAAGTTTTTAAGATCATCAACTTTTCCACCTAGCCGATGTGGGACTAACATTCTTAACAACTAATTAATAGTAATTTTAGTCACTTTAAAATGGATAAATTTATCAACATATTAAAAGTCTTATTTTAGGTTACTAATGAGTTAAAAACGGGCCTAAGACCCATAGGTATCAACTAGGTTAGAATTAGGATCATTTTTAGGCCTAAAAAGTCTATAAATTTATCCTAAAGGCCCACATCAATAATTATAATTCAGCTAACATACAAGTAAGCATTAATATTTAATATAAATAAATAAATGATCATAATTTTTTTTTTCAAAATACCCTGAAAAATATTCTGGGTATTACAATTTGTTTAGGCATGGCATGGTCTTGTCTGGACATGGCCTGGTCATGGCAGGACATGGCTGGGCATGGCCTAGCATGCATAGGCAATGCTCGGCATTGTTTAGGCATGGCCTAGGCATTTTTCCAAGCACCTAAGGATTCGAGTCAACTCGTCGAGTCGGCTGGGCACCAACTAGACCTTATCAAACATGGCCCAATCTCGGCTATTTGAGCGACCCGATGGGTCCCACTGATACAAGGGAGGGTGATGATGTAACGTGGGCACATGGACCTCAAGAAAGTGGGATCCACAGGTGGTGGGGCCCACACAATAGAAAGTTGCATTTGAATATTTTTGGCCATTGGATTGAAACCCTTTTTCATGGGTCGATTGTAACTGTGGGATTTGAGCATATGGATGAAGTGGCACACTAGAAACCACATACCATATGGATGTTTGGCCACAAACCAAGTGGACCTATGAACCAAGGATCAACCTGGGTAGTGATATCCAACGATTGGGTTTGAGACATTTCTCGGGTAAGTTTTAACCGTGTGATTAGGGTCATTCTCATGGTTTGATAACAATCCTAGAAATTTCAACACTAATGCCCACTAATAAATAAGGAGAACTAAATCCGGAGTAGATTTACTACCAACGAGAATAATCTTCCCTACGTGACATTGAAGTGGGCCCCATAGCTTCCTAGTGGCCCACCAAAACCACACACATATACATTTAACACCCACTATACACCACACTAATGTTACCACATTATTAAACTTTTTTTTTAAACTAACCTTCTTTTAAACATGATGCTTTCTCTGTTTCAGAGCATCCACAACGTCCAAACTAACAAACTAATAGTGGCTACACTAGATGGGACACCTACATTGAGCCACGTGGCTACCTCACAAGTGACACCCTCCTGGAGTTCACTAACCATTCAGATGTTTAGCTCACCCTAAGTGGACCTACGCACCAAGATTCAACCTGATGATGATTTCCATCCATTGGAAAGAGTCATTTTCATGGGCTGATTAATTGAAGCTGTTGGATTCTTGGCCACTCCCAAGAGAACCTGATTGGTCCCACATGAGTGCAAGCCACATGGCACACACTAGAGGATGCTGACTGCATAGATATTTAATCACATCCTCGGAGGACCAGCAAACTAAAACCATCCTGGTTAGTGATGCAACCGTTGGATTGGAGGCCCTTTTTTTTTCATGGGTTGTGATGAACACCCAAAAACTACTAAACAAAACCCAAAACATCCCCAAAATGACCCTGTAACTCCTTGTAAAAGTGAGCTAAGATCTCCATCAACCCACAAAAAATGGCACCTGTAGGGCCGGCTCTATCTTAAGGCCATTAAGGCAGTCGCTTAAGGTCCCTTGGTGAGAGAAGGCCCCTGCCCAGGTCCCGATAACCGCATGGATTTTTAGCCCACCCCTTACTAGATGTACAAACCAAAATCAACTTGATTAATTATCTATAGCCATAGATTTCAGTACTTTTTAGGGCATGATTCTAGCCGTTGGATTCAAGCATGTTTTTTGGGTAGTAAATCCAATTGCTAGAAATCATCAATCAAGCTGATTTTTAGTGTGTTTATCCACCAATAGGTAGGTTGAACATCCACGCAGTCATTGGGCCCAAAAATGATCTATGTAGGGCCACGAGAATCTTCTGCATCGAATGCATCGGGAGTCCTCTGTATCTAGAATAGTTTTTTATTATCGAGAATAGTTTTTATGTAATGATTTCTAATAGTATAAAGAGTTTAAATTTTTAATAAATACCATATATATCAATATATTAAATATAAAAAGGCCCTAAATAGAGTTTTCGCCTTAGGCCTCAACTTGTATCGAGATGACTCCGGCTCGGTTCATGACACTGCCACAGCTGGTTGCTGTGCGACTCAATGATGGGTCTGTATGGACCGGCTAGCATACTACAATACTTCTTTTTCCTCATGACCTAAGGTGTTACATTTGATAACCTTTGCATTTTTTTGGTTTCCTTCTTCAACTTTCAAACGAGCCTGCAACTAAGCTGCAGAACAGCCAAAAAGAGGTCCTTTCCCCACGTTTAACTCAGCCAAACAAGTTTTAGAAAGCCTCCTAAAGGATCCAATCAACTCTCTACACTCTTTCTACTCTACCCATTTTGTTTGGATTTAATGGGCATTAAAGCCTTGATTTTTCACCACAAAACACCTAGTTTTGTGGACTGTTATAGCACCTTTTGGGTGGCCATTAATGGCCCTCAAGGCCACCCAACACCCCTACATGAAATCTCATTTCATCCTTATCAAATGCATCCAAAAATGACCATGTTCCACGCTTCTAAACCAGTCTGAACATAGACTGATTCAACAAAAAACAAACGTCCATTAATGGACTATGTATGCAGTAGAAAAACACCCCCAAAATTTATCCAAAAACAACCCTTTTTTTCGTAATTTTTTTTTGCTTATAGCAGTCTTTGTTTTGTATACAAAACCCCTCAAACAATCTCTACTTCCTCAATCTAAATCCTAGATTTTTTTTTTAAACTAAACTTAATAGCTATCATAAAAAAAATAGAAATAACACAAGAATAACGAGATGAAGAAAAAAGGGCGGATCACCTACCTCTCTACAAAATCTCTCACCAATTTGAAGCCGATGGAATCCTCTTATAGATATCCAAACTTGGGTCTTCAAATATCAAGAACCCCCTTCAAATCTCCTCCCACGGTTGTTGTTTTGTTAACAATAGAAAGTGGGTTTGTTTTTCTTTGATCACATTTTTATTTTGCTTATGATATATAATATATCTATTCTACTATATAATAGACGAAGGTCCTTGCATAACTCACGCTAAACCCCAAATATGCCCAAAATACTCCTCTTTTGTTTTTTTCATTTTCTTGATTTTTTTTACTTTGGAAGGGGTTCTTCGGTCTTATTGGTGTCAAAGACACGTCAGCCCTGCAACTCTTCAATGCTCTCTTTTATTACAGAAAATAAAAAAATCTTATTCATAATATTACCCTCAAGTTCATTAAATTGACAAGCATTGTTTCTTTTAGGTGTAGAAATTGTTTTAATTGATAAGGGTTATTTGGTCATTCGGTATTTTCACATTCCAACGCAGCTGTTCAAGCAATCATTACATGGAAAAATCAAGAAAAAAATTAGATGATAGATCCATCATCAAAGTTGATGATCGACCCACATTGTATGCTACATGGCACACTATCGGAGGATACTAACCGTATGGTGTCTAACACATCCCTAAATTAACTTATGTAACAAAAATAAGCCTGATTAGTAATTTCTAACCTTTTGATCGTAATTATTGAAATACACGGTGGAATATAATCCATGAAAATGACTCTAATACAATGGCTATAAATTACTAATCAGGGTGAATTTTGATACGTAGATCTAACTATGGATGGTAAAAACATCTATACGGTGAGTGGTATCTAAGAGTGTTCCATGTGGATCATAATATGGTCCATCATCAACTTGGATGTTTTAAAAATAAAAACAAAAACAAAAGCTACCGCACATACTTCATTATTAAAATAGTAATGATTACATGGTTCAAGAGCCATGGATATTATCATGTTGTATAGTGGTGTCATTTTGTCACTAGCCAAATAATACTCAAAATCTACGGTTAAAAACAAACAATGAGAAAGACTCTAATCCAATGGACAAAAATAACTAATCAGGATGAATTTTTGTATGTAGATCCCCCTAGGGATGGGCAAAATGTCTATACGGTCATCGATCTCTAAGGTGCTGCCATGTGTAAGGTGCTCGTGCATCGCACGTGGCGTTCCCCTAGTATATTTAATATAATAAAAGGTGATGATGTTTAATGATGTCAACAAGATGAAATCACCTAGATGAGGTCACACACATGGTGTAGGTTCACCCACGTGCTTCACTAATATGAGAACCGTGCTCCCCAAGCTATTCATGGTGATGTAGCGGCACCACATGACGACACATACGATGTGGCACACAAGTCAAAATGCAAGGTTCATGCATGGGCCAAAAATTATGAAAATGGCCTTAGTAGGGTAATTCGACAAGATGAGTCTCGTGACGGCCTCCATTTGGTCAAATTCTTGGTGGATATGCCCGAAACGACAATTCATTGCTATTTTGGTCATATTCGTATACAGACAATGCATTGTTTGGGTCGCTCGTATGTACACATGTTGATCGGATCCGACCAACTATTCGAGTTGGTGTATCTAAAGTGTTGGCACTCCCCAGAATCCAATGATTGACACAGAATCCAAGGAATTCTATAGCATATTTTACTACTGATTGATCTTTATTTTGATTTAATAATTTTTTTAAAATTTTGTGTTACCTAATCTACTTAGAACTCAAATCTCAAGAATTTGATTCTAAATGAATCAATC
Organism: Euptelea pleiosperma; assembly: GCA_035048495.1. Taxonomy (NCBI): domain Eukaryota; kingdom Viridiplantae; phylum Streptophyta; class Magnoliopsida; order Ranunculales; family Eupteleaceae; genus Euptelea; species Euptelea pleiosperma. Next base: position 14,613,531 of record CM068542.1, read on the forward strand.
GATGGTTGTGATTTCTCACGGTGTTACGTATTAGTCATTTAGTTAATATTGTGCCTGATAAGTATTGGCATCCGACAACGTATGTCGATGCATCAAATGGGCACGGCTACCCGCGACACATTCACAAGAATTTTGATCATAATTCATGATAGGAAGTAGCTCTCATCGATCGGTCTGTAAGGATACGAAGAGAGTTATTCCCTCTATTTGCTGATGGGCTCGGATGTAACACGACACCAAAAGTAAAGTGAGATCATGATGTTAGGATGAATTTGGCACTTGATGTAAGGTTAAGAAAGCCCAAAGAGAAAATGTAAAGAATCGTAACTCTCCGAAAAAATTAGGGAGGTGACACTCGAGGTCCACATATGGACTTTTACTACTAAGGCCTTCTTGGATCATGTGGTGTGATTCGCAAACCCATGGGAAGGTGACTAGAAACGGGTCTGGAATCCGAGTAGGGGGCCCAAATACCTTGAAAGGAACATGGAAGGTCGACCCAAAAATATGGGTCATTACAAGATACATCAGAGTACTACGTGTTCGACAAGACGTCCAAGGAAATATATATCGAGAAAGGTCAGTAACTAATTGCATTAAGTTCATCAATAAATTTGTCGGTCAAGACATTTAACCATTCTCGGCAAGTTCCTTCCTTATTTTACTTGTCGGTCAAGGCATCCAACCCTCCTTGGCAAGTTTCTTCGCTATTTCACTTGTCGGTCAAGGCATCCAACCCTTCCCGACAAGTTCATTCATTATTTCACTTGTCGGTCAAGGTATTCAACCCTTCTCGGCAAGTTCCTTTGTTATTTCATTTGTCGGTCAAGACATTCAACCCTTCACGACAAGTTCAATTCCTTGGTTATTTCACTTGTCGGTCAAGGCATTTAACCCTTCCCGGCAAGTTCTTTGGTTATTTTATTTGTCAGTCAAGGCTTCAACCCTTCTCGGCAAGTTCATTCGTTATTTTAATTGTTGGTCAATGCATCCAACCCTTCCCCGCAAGTTCTTTTGTTATTTCACTTGTCGGTCAAGGCATCCAACCTTTCATGACAAGTTTCTTCATTATTTCACTTGTTGGTCAAGGCATTCAACCATTTTCAGCAAGTCTTTCATTATTATATTTAACGGTCAAGGCATTTTACCCTTCCTGACAGCAATAACATAAAACTTTGAGACGGATAAGTATTCTGATCAATAAACTATCAACACGTCAACGTCTACGTGAAAGGTGCCACATGACATCAAATCTAGCCAATAGTCGAAACTCCACCACTTTCATATACAAGTATTTGCCACGTAAGCCGCCACATAATCTATTTCAGATCTAACTGAATGAAAGAGGTTCAAATCTAACGGGAAGAGGTTGTGTCAGACAAGATTCCTCTAAGATTGGATCTGGCCGACGAGGAGTAGACAAGTGATAGGTCATTGGTAGGCTATAAATACATGACAATCAGAACAGAGAAATGGATTTTGATCTTCCGATCCAAAACCGATAATCATTTGACCTTCTTTATCTCAAACTCGAGTGTTCAACTTGTGATTAGATAGACATTCACTGACTTGAGCGTCAGAGTGTTGTCAATAGGTACACCATTGCCATCCTTGGAGAAACTATTCCATCAGTTGCAGCAAAGAGGAAGTCCAAGTCAAGAAGCTTTAGATTCAATCAACTCGATTGATCCACCTCGTGATACGAATCGTACATTCTTCGAAGATTGTGTGGATTGATTAGATATTTTCCCCCAAAATGAGGTCCCCGACCACTTTCATTATTGAGAAAGTTTGGAAGTGGATCAAGGATATTAGCCATGTTGCTAAACCATCTAAACTGGGCTTCGAGAAGTTAAAGGCAAGTTTTACCCAGCCTCAACATTGAGGTCTACAAGTTTCTTCCAAAAAATCTTCTCTTGGAAAAAGTCGTCGGCAGGATATTTCTCATTAAATGTGGATGGAGCCTCCTCTAGAGCCAGTTTTGCGAGTGGAGGTGGTATTATCAGAGATCACAACGAGAAGCATATTAATCTTTTTGGTTCGTTATATGGTAAAGGCTCAAATAACATGGCGGAAATGAGATCCCTATTGGATGGTGTGTCCTTATGCAAGAAGATGGGGATTGACAAGATTATCATTCTGTCGGACTCTTGGTTTATTACATGCTGGCTTCACGGTTCCAATCAAATACCTTGGCATCTGAAACACTGGTGGTGGAAAACCCAAAAGCTCATGCTTGATCTCGACTTTAGTGTGTTTCACATATATAGGAAAGGGCTGCTGAAGATTTTTTGGCTTCCATCGGGCTTCAAACTCAAGTTTATTCGGAAGGTGTTGTTTTGATCCCTCATAAATTAGTTGGTATTCCGAAGCTTGATAGAATTGATACTCCTTACATTAAACCTTAGGGTTGCATCTTTGTATTGCTCATGTAATTTTATCCTTCCATCCGAGGAGGTTCAAAAAAAAAAAAGTATAGATGTGTCATATGCATTGAGATACAAAAATTCAAAGTGACACGTATCTCAAGGATTTACAAATCGTACGATTGTAACCTAAGGTCCATTTGACCCAGGCCGTGGAACTCTAACACCCTCGCGCGGGAAATCTAAGGTACGTGACTTGCCTTCAAGTCTGTACACATCCACAGACACTTCACCTAAAACAGTTCCATCCCAAGCTGAGGCGGGAACAAACTCAACAAAGTCCTTTCCCTCTTTCTTTCCACCACTCTCTCCTCTCTCTCACACACCCGGAGATCAATTACGCTTTGTTCCGTCTCTTCCCTCGACATCCCCAGATCTCCCATCCATAACCCTAACTATCAAACCTCTCTTCCACTTTCTCTTTCTCTCTGTGTAGATTCCATGGAGAAATCGGTCGAGGAAGATAAATTGGTGGTGGTGGACCCCAAGGACGCCAATCCCCCGCATTCTGAAAGGAGAACTCTGGGTCGGAGACTTATTCAGTCAACACTTTTCCGGCACAGATCTCAAGACAACGAAGACAACGGCAAAGATGAAGAAGACGTAGATGAATATTGTGGAAGTCAGAGTAGGAGTAAGATCAAGAAGAGGAAGAGAAAGGGAAAGCCCAAACCAACTACTCCCATTAAGGTAATTTCGTTCGTCGATTTTTTTTCTTCTTCTTTTAATTCCGCGTAAATGAATTAGAGTAAACTTAGATTCGATCAAAGCTCATCGTTTTATTTTAGGGTAAAAGTTTTCTGGTTCGACACTCCAAACCTCTTCACTGGAGTGGCGAGGGGTATTTCGTCACTTGACTTGTCCAATCCACAGAGGAATTGGCTACTCTAATAATGCCCTTTTATCCACGTTATGGCTATACCCTACCCTGTGAATTTCAGTAGAGAAAAGAAAAGGGGCAACGGTTTATTATTGCCACTTGGCGGGGTGCTATTAGGTTGAAACTTGCCATATGAAGATATGTCGAGGTTGCAGAATTCATGAACCCCTTTGGGCCCACCATATCAGCTACTACATGCACTGAGTGTTGATCCAGAAAACTTGTCCGCTCCCCATTTTTGCTGTTGTTTTAACTTTTTGATTATTATCTTGAAAAAAGAGTGCTTGTCAATACTGCCTTAGAAACAAAATCCGGCTATGAATTGCATTGAAAGATAGAAGCATCACAGTCCTATTGGAATCCGAGTAAGCTGTCAACCCATAGGATGGAGGCAGAGGTTCAAGAGAATGTTTGCAATGAACTTAGAGGAATATCCGACCAACAACAACAAGATGTGCGGTGTGTCTTGATGTTGTAAACTAACTAATAATGTGGTGTTCTGTAGATGAAAACAAGATGAAAAATCTTTGGGTAATTAGACAATCAACTAAGGGTTGTGCTGGAGCATGGATGTGTATTGTTTTCAAGTACACAGGCGTGCCAAGAGAGCCATCCATTATGTTATTTTTCTCTGTTACAGACCTTCCCAAAATTTTTACTTCTCCTCTCTTCTAGTGGTTATGGGATCTTCCCTTATCCTCATTTTTTCCCATCCATGGGATCGTGGGGTTTAGCCCTTATCGTAACTGACTAGTTTCCCCCACAAAGTTACTGGGACTAGATGAAATTTAATCCTTATCTACTGTTTTTTTCTCCTACCTTGTGACACATGGCACCCATCAGTTGGGTATCCACTTTTTGGCACTCACAATATCCAAGCTGTTTTGGTTAGTTTTCATTTCCATATTTTAGCTTGTAGAAGTTATTAAGTGTTTTTAGGGAATTCCTGTTTAGTAAGTTTTTTGTTAGTAAGAGGAATCTTAGAGTTATTCAGATCACTCGCTTAGAGACTTAGAGTTCACTTCCTTCAACTCGCTTAGGGAGATGTTCTCCTCCCTCATAGCTTGCTATAGAGTCTGCGCTACTCCCCCCTCAAACTCAATTGCCTATGAAATCACGAACATAACGAACATGGCTTTGGCAAAACTCGAGCACGACATGGCAAAATCGGATCTGATTGATCTTCAATGGTCTTCAATCTCGGATGCCTTCTGACACCATGATGGATAGAGATCCCATCTATATAGAGTCCCGGCCTCACTTTGGCATGTAATTTCCTGATCATCTTCAACTTCCTGCCTGGGCCTATACCTTAGAATCTCACTACTTAGAGTAATTTCCTGATCATCTTCTTTCATTCTTCTGGCCTTTGGGAATCACTAGCTGGGAAGCTCTGTAGAATGGCATTTTAGAGTCGATTTGATTAGCTCGATCCTTCATACAAAGGATAACCATCTATCTGTTGGACCAGCAATGAATCTTTTCTCGATGTAGATACTATATAGTTGGTTCTCATCAGTCAATGAACCTGCCTAACCACCCCGTTGTCTTTCCAAACCTTCATTCCAATGGTTATATTCCTCCTCCTGAGGGAGCCAAGGGCCTGGGCTGAACAAGGAGGAACAAGTGGGTCATACCCGACGCTTCATTCGGTGGTCGGATTCATTGAAATGCTTGAACCTGACTTGTCCCCAACTCAGCAAGAAGTTCGCTTAAGAGTAGGGATGCTCTTTGTTGAACGGGGCGCATTGCCATTCGCCCTTTGTCAAGATTGGCTTACAAGAAGGCCAGATTCGATTACCTGCATGAAGCGAACATCCCTGAGTAGAGAGTAGGCGAGAGCCTCATATAAAGAAAACGATTTCATTCGAGAGGAAGTTTGAAGAGCGTAAGCCAATTCTCTGATCTGGATCTCGCCGCAACAAGACTGCAGGAGATCTATCATCAAACCTAAAGATGTTTGTAAAGAGGAAGAACTCAAACTAAAGCACTTGCCTTTGAAACCTAAACATTTGGTTTTGCTATCACGCCTATGCTCCCCAAGCAAACTTTCATAAGGTGCGACGTGTACCGGGCAATCAATTAGAGGCGCTTTGCTGGGCTGTAATAGCGAATGGGAGTCACAATATCCCTGGTCAATTCTGTTCCACTTAATCCCTCTTTCATGGCCACATATCTTTCCGGCTAAGGAATGAGAAATCTTTCTCATGTTTCATGAATCAAATGTTTCATTTCATCCGGGAAATCTGTTCCTATCTAATGAAACTCTATTGGATCAAATGACAAAGACATAGTTGTGAAAGAGATGGCTTTTCTGCCAAAAATGCCCCCAAATGCCCCAAATGCCTCCAAATACTTCTTGCTTTTTTTGTTAAAAGTAGAATAGATGAAGAGGGGTGTTTTGGTCTTTCAGTGTCAAAAGCATTAGTCACCTAGAGCTCATTCAATGCTCATCTTATTAAAAAATAAAAAATATTTCTAATATGATCCTCAAATTCCTTAAATTTATAAGCATTTCTTTCATTTTTTTTAAACTTTTTTACTTATAAGGACTAGGGGGACCGCCACGTGTGATGCACGTGAACCTTACGCGTGGCAACACCTTACACGTGGCACACTTTTAAAGACCACTGACCGTGTAGATGTTTTGCCCATCTCTTGGTTAAGTACTCTGTATATGTGAGATATGGCAACTGATTATGCTTTCTCATGTGGAGGCCATTGTTTGGCTTTTTAATGGCCGACCCTCTTTGCCTCCTCCAAGGACATGATGGCCCGTCTTGGAGAAAAAATTGAAGCTTAGTAGCTTTCTTTGGATGGGTGTGAGGCACACTTTCCTTGGTGTAAAGCTAAGGGCCTCTATTTTCAGCTTAGTCCTATAAGGATGTGGGTTGGCCTTGGGTTTATTCTACTTTTTTTTTAAAACATTATTCGGTCAGATTTCAACCTTGATTTTTCATAGAGTTGTTGAGTAATCTTGTCCGGCTTCGGTTTTGTATTAGGCCAAACTTGGAACACTCGGAAAATTGTTGGATGAAGATTGGGAGTGAGGCATCAAGGACCTTGGGAAGTTAGAGATGCTCGAGTGGACATGCGACTTGCTGTGGATAACGAATATGTGAAATATAAGTTTGAATGTTGCTCTAGATAGAGAGAAACAATAAGAGCTTGAACTCATGGAGTATTTGAAGGAGATTCAATTGGAAAAACAACGGCAACATGATCCATGGAACAAGTTGCGTCATTATGTGGAGTAATATGAGTCTCCTTTGTGCTACCTTGAGTCATTGTAGTTTAAACAAATTTATTGGAGTTACATAGCGAAAATTTGTGGGTGCCAACAAAGGATTTGCCAATATATGCACGTATTCAACCACAATCCATGTTAGTTGTGGAGCATTGAGATTATGATCAACGCAACTGCTTGCCCAAAAAGTACAACAAGAAGGCTACTTTTGCTTTTGCAAAATTTGTTATGCTGTAATTAAATAGAATAAGAAGATGAGCTTGAAATGACGGTCAGTTACTTGGATGAATCTAATAGTCCCGATTCCATCTTCCACAAACATTGCAATATGAATTGGATCGTGAAGAAGGATGTGCAAGCCAGTTGTTGTCCTCAACGACCATGCCCTATGCTACAATTGCCACATTATAGTAAAGATCAAAGGTACGAATGCAAAGAACCAAGGCAAACTGCCTAAACTTGAGGACGAGTTCCTTCAAACTCGGGGTGATTAATGCGAGAATAATACGTGTTGTTCTTAGGTACACCTTCACCACCCCTAATCAGTCTTGCCAAGCGTACAAAAGAAGAAAGAAAAAGAATCTTTTAAAGGATATTCAAGCTGTTTGGTTAGTCTCCATTTCAGTTTAATTTTTAAAAAGTAGCAACTATTTTTAGGAAATTCTATTTTAATAGGATTTAAATTAGTAAATGGAATCTTAGAGTTAATAGGGAACTTTTTATTTGGTAAGAAGTATTTAGAGCTAGGCTAGTCTTAGGAAACCTTTTTTTTACTAAGTTGAAAAGAATTTGTTTTGGAGAAGAAATTGAAGCTTGTAGCTTTGTTTGGTTGGATGTGATTCTCAATTTCCTTACTGTGACACTAAGGGGACCCAATTTTAGCTTGTTCCTGTGAAGGGTATGGATTGATTTGAGTTAATTCTATTACATTTTCTTTATTATTCGATCTAATTTCAAGCTTGCCGTTTTTGAGAGTTGTTGGCAGAGTTTATGTAATTAGTGTAGTGATTATTCTACTGTACCATCCATATGTGTAGATTGCCAATTTGGCTGTATTTGGCCTATGAATTGGGTACACATGTGTCCAAACATGCCCTAACTGTTGAACATTACTGGATTTTGAAGAGATGTGCCATTAAAAGGATGATTCATAGGGCATATATGTGTTGAAGGACGTCTTTGTTATTAGCTATTGTTTGGTGTCTCTATGTACTTATTTTCTCACTTATGTAAGGGCCCACACTTATTAATATAAATAAGATTTATTGGGGTGTGTGTAGGGTTAACACACATAACCCATCTTCTCTCTTCTCTCTCTCCTCTCCGTGCAAAACTGAAGAACTTCTACTTGGTATCAGAGCAAATCGTCATTGGATCCATATCTGGACCTACGTACGAGATCGTGGGAGGCTTGGAGAAACCCTAGAGGTGTCGTCACTGCGTGCAGCCTCGCTGACGTCATCAGCCGTACGGACAAGGTAGAGATGGTGGACTGAAACTCTCCTCCCTACTAGATCTTGATTTTTGGGGATTTTTGGTGATTTTTTGAAGTTTTTTTGGAGCCTTCTTCGATGTGTTTTTGCTGACTTTAAAAAAAAATTGCAAAAATTGTTGTTTTCTTCTCGGTGCTTTGTGGAACCATACGGCGACTATTGGGGGGGGGGTTTCGTTGCTTCGTTTTAGTCCCCTATTATAATATCTACACATCCATAGGTGGATCTTTCAAATCCATGGAGGATTGAAGCGTGTGGGTCGATTTCTCTCCCCCTATACTACCACCGACAGCTTTTTTGGGATCAAGAGTGTGCTGTCCACGCACTCCCCTTCTCTATGCATATTCACCATATGTCTTCTCCAAATGTTTTGACCCTTTTTGGCTGCAATTTGGGTGCTCTATGGCGTACCCCTGGCTCCGTGGTTGCTTAACAGGTGCGATTTACATCGAGGGACTCGTTCTCTCCTCTATATACCTTCAGATCTGTTCTTGAGGCATTTTTCTTGATTTCTTTGTGATTGTTACTCTTTGTAGTACTCTTATTTGCTTTTTTGGAGTGGGGATGTCGATTTTGAATGAGTCTAGGGCATCCGATGTGTCATTCGGCTCTTCCGGTTCCACCGGGACTACCGTTCCCCAATGTCGTTTGAGAATCCGAGTTTGCAGATCACCACCACCAAGTTGGTTGGAAAAAATTACTTGGAGTGGTCTAGGGCTGCCAAGATGTTTATTGGTGGTCGAGGGAAACAAGGGTACATCACTGGTCGATTACCAACACCTGCTGAGACAGATCCTAAGTTTGAACAATGGGAGACAGGTAATTTAGCGGTTATGTCTAGGGGTGTCAACGGTTCGGTTCCTAAGGTGGCCAGAACTAGAACAATCGGTTCCGGTTCTCAAAGTGATGGATCCGGAACCGGAACCGATTATGTATTTCTGTCGGTTCCGGTTCTGGGTATAATGGGCCAAATCTTGAGAATATGAGAATTTTTACACTATATTTATACATTGGTACCGGTTCTTATCGGTTTCGATTCCATATTAGACTACCTGGAACCGGAACCATTATTTTCGGTTCGGTTCCGGCCTTTTTAATCAGTTCTCAAAAATGTGGAATTGGAACCGGTGTTTTCGGTTCCAGTTCCGATTCGGTTCTGGTTAAACGGGTAAAATTGACACCCCTAGTTATGTCATGGCTCTTTAACTCTATGGAGTCCCACATTAGCAGACGATTCATGTTTTTTTACACAGCCAAGGAGATATGCGATGCAGCAGCCCAGACTTATTCGTAACAGCAGAATGTCGCCCGTGTGTATCAGTTGCGCCAGAGTATTGTCTCCCTCCGTCAAGAGGATTTGCCCTTGGTTGATTATTTTTCCGAAGCTTCGTGGTATCTGGGATGAACTTGACTTTTATCAGGTCTTTACGCCTAAGTGCTCAGAGGATGGCTCACAATATCGAAAGTTGGTTGAACAATCGGAGTTATGAGTTTCTTGCCGGTTTGAATGCTGATTTTGAGTTGGCCCGTTCCCAGTTGCTTAGCAAAGACACCTTGCCATCCCTCAATCAGGTATATGCGTATGTTCAGAGTAATGACAGCCGCAGAGAGGTCATGTCTCCTTCTCCCGGCCATGAAAAGTCCGCCTTGGCTGCCTTTCCGTCTACTTCTAAGGCCCCTAAGTCTAAAACCTCGGTCGCCACCAGTGGCCCCAAGGGGGTCCTCCACCTACTTGTGCTCATTGTGGCAAGAAAGGCCACACCAGGGATCGATGTTGGAGCTTACATGTTTGTGAGGGGTGTGGTCGTAAAGGCCACAGCAAGGATCGGTGCTACCAAATTCATGGCCGACCACCACACTGCCCGGGACTCCCACTACTGCTCAAAGTGCGACTATGGATTCTACACCAGAGTCGCCACTTACCTATACTGCTACTCCTCAGCCTTCTGCTACATCTCCAGCACCCTTCTCTAGAGATGAGATAGAGAACTTGCTTCGCTTTATTGCCCAATTGGATGGTCTCACTGCCGTTACTACGTTCGCACAATCAGGTATCATCTGCTCTGCCAACCTTGTCTCTACTTCCGCTTTTACTACCGGTACACCCTAGATCATTGATTTGGGGGCTTCAGAGCATATGACCGGTATGTCATCTTCTTTTTCCTCATATTTTGTGTGTTCTGGTGCGGATAAAGTCCGCATTGCCGATGGCATCCTTTCTTCCGTCTCGGGGAAATGGCGTGTCATTCTCTCTTCTGGCCTATCTTTACCTTCAGTACTTCATGTTCCCAAATTTGCCACTAACTTGTTATCTGTCAGTTCTCTTACAAAGAACCTTAACTGCTCTGCAACCTTTTTTCCTTCTCACTGTGTGTTTCAGGACTTGTCTACGAGGAGGACGATTGGCACTGGACGTGAAGTGGGTGGTCTCTATCTCCTAGATGCGACTCCTACAGCCTCTGCAGCCCTTCAGTTTAGTAGTCTTAGCAATAGTGTCAATAAAGAGCATCTTATGTCTTGGAATGCTCGTTTAGGTCATGTGTCATTTCCTTATTTACGGGCGTTATTCCCTGAGTTGTTTAAGTCAGTGTCCATGTCTTGATTTTCATTGTGAGATTTGTGCGCTGTCCAAACATTGTCGCACTACTTTTCCCCTTCGTGGTAATAAAAGTTTATCTATTTTTGACATTGTTCATACTGATGTTTGGGGGCCATCCCCTATTACTTTTTTCTTTGGCTATCGATATTTTGTTTCTTTTGTGGATGATTTTTCCCGCTGCACATGGATATTTGTCATGAAGTCAAATGATGAAGTTTACTCTATCTTCAAACAGTTTTACAAAATGGTTCTTACTTAGTTTGGGACATGCATTAAAATTCTCCAATCTGATCAAGGGGGGAGTACATGTATGGGGGTCTGCAGTCGTACTCATTGAACATCAAAATTCTTGTGCCTTCACTCCACAACAGGGCGGAGTTGTTGAACACAAAAATAGGCACATGTTGGAAGTGGCTCGTGCACTCTGCTATGGCACCATGTTCCTAAAACCTATTGGTCCGATGCAGCTCTTCTTGCGGCTTACCTCATCAATCGTATGTCGTCTCGGTTTCTCCAGTTCCGTACTCCATACCACTTGCTGCTTACGAGTCCTCCTTTTCTGGTTCCCCCGAAGATCTTTGGTTGCGTGTGTTATGTCTACATCCTTGGTCCGCATTTCACCAAGCTGGATCCGAAAGTTTTGAAGTGTGTTTTTTTGGGGTATTCCTCGACACATAAAGGCTATAAATGTTTCCATCCCCCCTCTCGTTAGCGGTTCATCACCACGGATGCCACTTTTTTGGAGTCGGCCTCTTATTTTTCAGGTCTCACTCCTGCCTTTCCTCAGGGGGAGCTTCTTAGTAGCGAGGAAAGGCATGTCTCATCTGATTCTGTTTCTTTGCCATTGGCTATGGATGCTCTTGACAGTGGTCCCAGTCCGACTGTGATTGATACTATTGACAGGGGTACTGGCAAGCAGGGGGAGCTGTAGGTGTACTCAAGGCGTTGACCTGGAAAACAGATCACCACTGAACTCCAGGGCCAACAGTCATCCTCATCGGATCCAGGTAACCTCACCTCTAGCTTTGTTCCTCCCTCTTCTTATGATAGTGGCTCTGACCTTCCTATTGCCCTTAGGAAGGGAAAGAGATCTTGTACTCAACATCCGATTGCTAACTTTGTTTCGTATGATAATCTATCTCCATCATACAAATCCTTTGTTACCTCGTTGTCCTCGGTTGCTCTTCCTTCATTTGTTACAGAAGCTCTGAAGCATCCCAGGTGGAAAGAAGTGTTATCAGATACGTAGAAATACGTATTTCTCATGTAATAGGGGTAGTTCTGTAAATACCTCCAATGAGGGGTATATTTGTCTTCTTTGTAATTCCTTTTATATAAACAAGATTTAGGGAGTCATGGTGACTTAAGCACATGACATCCTTTCCTCTCATCTCTCTCTTCTCTCTTCTCTTCTCTTCTTCCTAAACCTAAACCTAACTCTAACCCTAAATTACTAATTCAACTTGGTATCAGAGCTTATAATCAAGATCTATAGCCGGAGAACAGCCAAAGGGACACCGGAATAGTGCGGATGTCCGTTGACATCATCGTACCGAACAGATGACGTCATCATCCGTACGGTCACGAGTCTCGAGGTCTGTCGAAACTCTTCCTTCTTGGTAGATCTCGATTTTTCATGAATTATGGTGATTTTTGCCGAATTTTTTGAAGCCTTCTTGATGGTTTTTGGGACCTTTTTTGACTGAAATTCTGAAATATTGTTTTTTTGCTCTACAAGTGTTTTTGATCTGTGGGGGCTTTCTTGCCTGATTTTGTTGCTTCGATTTGATTCTCCATTATGTGTCCAATCTATTAACACCTCTCTTGTGCGATTCCACTTCCTATTGAAGGCTAGGTGAAGTTTTTTTCCACCTTTTTTAGTATCGCCGACGGTAATTTTACCCTTATTGGGCTGCGATTTGCTCTCTAACATGACTTAATGCATATTAATTGTCTCTTTAGTGTTTTTTTACTTCATTCTCCACCATCCTAGCCTGTTGTGAGATGTTTAGAGCAAGCACTATACGGTTTGTGGGCTGTTATTTGTTTACCACAGCCACGCATATGTTCTCCAGTTGTTTGAGGGGGTTCTTGAGGTTGTTTTTTCACCTCTAGTTGCTGTCCATAACCTTTTTTTGGGTAGTAGGGTTTTTTTTGTGGATATTCTTGGTCTAATTGTTCTTTGAGGCTTCATTAGATGGGTTTATGTCCTTTGGTGTGGTTGTTTACGCACTTTCTGGCCATCTATTGATCTTCGGTGTGGTTGTTAGTGTTCTTTTTTCACTGTAGTTCTCCATGGCAAATCCACCACCTCCTGTGGTTACACCGCCCACCTTGCCTTCTCCTTCAGGGTCAGATGTGAGCACTGATGTTCCCTCCACTGGTATTGGAGGCCCTATGGTGCATCACTTGGCCTATGAGAACCCTAGCTTACAGATCACATCAGTGAAGCTAGACGACAATAACTATTTGCGCTGGGCTCAGGCAGCACGGTTGTTTATTGGAGGCCGTGGGAAGTTGGGTCACACTACGGGAGATACAGTTGAGCCTCCCAAGACCGATCCATCTTATCGACAGTGGCAGACAGATGATCTTACTGTCATGTCATGGCTCCTCAACTCTATGGAGCCTGATATCAGTGAAAGTTTCTTATTTATGCCCATCACTGAGAAAACTTACTCACAGCAGCAGAACATTGGATGGGCATTTCAGCTGCGATAGACTATCTCTCACTTTCGGCAGGGGGAGAAGTCTCTCTCTCAGTACTACACTGCTCTTCGTACCTTGTGGCAGGAGCTTGATCATTACTACTCTTATCAGCCTCTCAACCCATCAGAGATTGCTCCCTTTCGTCGATATATAGAGAAAGGCCGGACTTTGATTTCCTTGCTGGGCTCAATTCGTCTTATGAGCTTGCCCGTGTTCAGATCTTGAGTAGTAGGATAGATCTTCCCTCTCTCAGTGAGGTGTATGCCTATCTTCAGAGTGAGGAGAGTAGGAGGATCTCTCTTCAGAGTGAGCATCCCCTTCCAGAGCGATCAGCGCTAGCAGCTTCTCCTACTTATCAGCCTCAACAGTTACAGCAGCCTTCGAGGGGTCCATCTTGTTAGAGATTATAGTAGATAGCCATCTTGTTAGAGATTATAGTAGATAGTTAATTTTGTATTCAGCATAGTATAGCCCTCTAAGGGTATTTTAGTCATTTTTATCTTTATTTCAGCTCTTTTCTATGTAGGCTATAAATAGCCCAACCCTAACTAATGTAATGTCAATCTTTTATCTTGAATAGAAGCTCTTAACCTTCTTTTTAAAACCATGTGAAACCCTAACCCTAAAGTCTGGTTTGTGACATTAACATGGTATCAGAGCTGGAACAATGCTTTAGAAGCAAGGTACAAACTTCGAGATGATGCTGTCATGATGACATCATCATTATGCAATGCTGACGTCAGCATCTGGTCGAGGTACTTTTCTCACGAACCTCCCATCTGATGGTAAATAATTTTTTGAGATTTATGGTTATTTTTGCCTAATTTTTTAGCATCATCTTCATGGAGTTTTTGAATTTTTTCTGTCTGCAATATTCAACACCTGTTTACCGCCATTTTTGATTGTGGAACCTTAAGATGACTTCTTGGCTCCTCTTGCTGGTTCGTTTCTCTTCCCCTCTATCCTAGCTTTCCTACGAACCATCTCTCACTCTCTTTGGATCAGTTTTGATTATGTCTATCCAAACTAGTTACCGCCTGGCTCCTTTTTGGACAGTTTTGGACTGTCAATTATCTTCCACACCCCCTCTAGCTATCATCCTTGATTTCTTTTCTTTTTTTTACATCTTTTTCTGATCTCCCTTGTTCTTTTTTTTTTTCTGATCTGACATCTGTGGGCTGGTTTTTTAGCCTTGTCTTTCTTTACTTTGGGTTTCCTTTGTTCTTTTCGGAGTTCATTATGGGTGAGGAACGATCAGATTCTCTTCAAGCCATTTCGGAGAAACTTGTTGGAGATAATTATGGCTTTTGGTCTCATGTTATGCACCATTTTTTGAATGGCAAACAAATGTGGAGTCATGTTGTTGGGACAACATCATCCCCTACTGATGAGACTAAGGAAACATATGATTCGGATCTCCTTAAATGGAATGTGGCAAATTCTAAGATCATCACATGGATTAACAACTCCGTTGATCGATATATCGGAATGCAACTGGCAAAATTTTCCACAGCCAAGGAAATGTGGGATCATCTTGCCAAGTTGTACAGTCAATCCAACTTTGCCAAGCGCTATCAGCTTGAATCCGACATACGGGGCTTGAGACAAGGAGATAGGAGCATTCAAGAATTTTATAATGCCATGACTACTTTGTGGGATCAGTTAGCACTCACGGAACCATCTGATTTGAGTTCTGTAAAATCGTAGATCACTTATCGGGATCAATAGCGTTTGGTTCAGTTTCTAATGGCTTCGAGAGATGATTTTGAGGGACTTCGGGGCTCCATCCTTCACCGTAGTCCTCTTCCTACTGTTGATGCTGTTGTTAGTGAGCTTCTGGCAGAGGAGACTCGTTTCAGGACTCATACAGGAAAGGGGATCCTTGCTGCCCCCTTCCAGTCTGTTTTAGCTGCTTGGTCCAGGTTTCAGCCTAGTGCTACTTCGAAGAATCAGTCACATCGCAAGCCTGCCAGTGATGAGTGTGCCTTTTGTCATCAGAAGGGCCATTGGAAGAGTCAGTGTCCCAAGAAGCTTCAGCCACAACATAGAGGACCATTTTCCTATCCGCAACAGTTTCGAGGTCCTGCCCCACAGTCTCCATATGGAGGGGTACCTCAACAGCAGTTTTGGGGTCCTCCACCACAGTTTCAGCCACGTCCTCCTCCAGGCCATCATGCTCACCCATCTCATCAGGCACCTATCCCTCTGACTCTCTAGTTTTGACTGCATCCTCATCTTACAGTGACGCTTCTTTTGGTGATGTGGCAGCTCAGATGGAGCACTTTCTTCTTCAGCGTCCTGATATAGTTCCCTTTGCTGGCTCCTCTTCTGGGGCCTCCCCAGGTAGTCGTTCGACCACATGGATATTTGATTCTGGTGCTACTCATCATATGACTCATGATAGCTCTTTATTTCTCACTCTAACTTCTCCTTCACAGGTTATGAGTATCCTTGCAGCTAATGGCACCTCCATGTCATTAGCTGGAGTTGGTTCTGTTTCTTCTTTTCAGCTATCTCTACCTGATGTTTATTTTCTTCCTCAGCTTACTCTGAGTCTTATTTCTGTTAGTCAACTTTGTCACTCTGGTTGTCTTGTTTCTTTTTCCGACTCTTGTTGTTTTGTGCAGGACCGTTATTCTCGCAGGCTGATTGGGACCGGTCGTAGAGAAGGTGGTCTGTACGTCTTAGAAGCATTTCACTGCCCTGACAGAGCTTCTGCTATGTCTTCTGCTTCCTTAGTTCCTTCTGTTTCTGCTGTTGATACTTCATCTTTCAGACTAGGCCCTACATCTAGTGATTATTACTTGTGGCATTCTAGATTAGGTCATGTTTCAGGGTCCCGCCTAAAGTACCTTGTCTCTACTGGTGCTTTGGGGGGTCTATCTTGTCATGACATTTCTGATTGTAGTGGATGCAAACTTGGAAAATTTACTGCTTTACCTTTTTCTCATAGTACTTCTGTCTTTTTTGCTCCTTTTGATTTAGTTCATTCTGATGTGTGGGGACCGGCTCCTCTTGCTACCAAAGGGGGGTCTCATTATTATGTGTATTTCATTGATGATTATTCTCGTTACTATTGGGTTTTCTTGATGAAACGACGTTCTCAATTTCTGTCTATTTTTATTGCTTTTCGATCTATGATTCAGACTCAGTTTTCTTGTGTTATTAAATGTTTTCGTGGAGACTTGGGTGGTGAGTACACCTCTGGTGATTTTGGTGATCTTCTAGCTTCTAATGGGACTATTCATCAGCCCTCTTGTACGGACACTCCCCAACAGAATGGCGTTTCAGAGCGCAAGCATCGTCATATTATGGAGACTGCTAGATCTATGTCTCTTTCTACTTCTGTTCCTAGTGTCTTTTGGGGCGAAGCTGTTCTTACTGCTGTGCACTTAATTAACCGACTTCCGACTGCTGGTATATCTCCCTACGAGAGGTTGCATGGGAGAGCTCTTGACTACACGTCTCTGAAGGTTTTTGGATGCACTTGTTTTGTCCTTTGTCATTCTGTTGATCGCGGCAAACTATCTCGCAGATCTATTATGTGTGTCTTGTTGGGATATAGCGATACTCAGAAGGGGTACCAGTGCTATGATCCTCTTGGGCGAAAACTATATGTATCTCGGCATGTTATTTTCTTGGAGCGTATTCCTCTGTTTCAGATTCCTGATCGGTCGAGAGAGATTCAGCCATCTGATCTGATTTATGTGGATCATTTTTTCAGATCTGATTCGTATGCCTTCTCCTTCAGAGACTGATCCTACTACTGTCTCTTCGGATCCCAGCAGTATTGAGCCTACTGCTCCCAGATATCCGCAGAGGACTCGGCGTCCACCTCAGAAGTTGGGTTTCTCCAACTCTTGCTATTCAGCTGAATTTGCCTCATTTCTCACCACTATCCATGGTCATTTTGAGCCTACCTCCTATAAGGAGGCCAATGTTGATCCTCGTTGCCACTAGGCCATGGATGAGGAACTTTCGGCCTTACACAGGACCGCTACTTGGGACTTGCAGCCCCTACCGCCTGACAAACATGCCGTTAGTAGTCGATGGATCTTTAAAATTAAAACCAAGTCTGATGGTTCTGTTGAACGTTATAAGGCTTGCATTATCGCTCGTGGTTTCACTAAGGAGTATGGGATTGACTATGAGGAGACTTTTGCTGCTGTAGCCAAGATGACCACAATTCGCCTATTGATTGCTATTGCATCTGTTCGTCAGTGGTCTTTATCGCAGATGGATGTCAAGAATGCCTTCCTGAATGGTGACTTGACTGAGGAGGTGTACATGACTCCTCCCCTTGGGGTTCCTCATCAGCCTGGTGAGGTTTGTCGCTTACGGGAGGCTCTATTTGGTCTCAAGCAAGCACCTCGTGCTTGGTTTGAGAAATTCGTGCTTGGTTTGAGAAATTCTCGGTTGTCATTCATCAGTATGGTTTTCTTTCGAGCGCCTCTGATCCTGCTTTGTTTCTTCGCACTTCAGCTGCTGGCAGTGTATTTCTCCTATTGTATGTGGATGATATGATTTTGACTGGGGATGATATCGCTGGACTTGCCTCTATGAAACTTCAACTCCATCATGAGTTCGAGATGAAGGATTTGGGTACTCTTCAGTATTTTCTTGGCATTGAAGTCGCCTCCTCTCCTCGAGGCTACTTGCTTTCTCAGTCCAAGTATGCCTCAGATGTTCTCGAGCGGGCTCGTCTTACTGATACTCAGACTGTGGATACTCCTCTTGAGCTTCATGTGCGACTTGCTCCCTTTGATGGTGTTCCGCTTGATGATCCAACACTGTATCGTACCATCGTTGGCAGCCTTGTGTATCTGACTATTACTCGACCTGATATCACTTATGCGGTGCATATTGTCAGTCAGTTTATCTCTGCTCCTACTAGTGTTCACTGGGCTGCTGTTATTCGGATTCTTCGTTATCTACGGGGCACTTTATTTCAGAGTCTACTTCTTTCATCATCCTCTTCTTTGGAGTTGCTTGCCTACTCTGATGCTGACTGGGCCGGTGATGTTACGGATCGCAAATCCACCACTGGATTCTGTGTTTTCTTGGGTGAGTCCTTGGTCTCTTGGCGGAGCAAGAAACAGACTGTCATTTCGCGATCCTCTGCTGAGGCTGAGTATCGTGCTATGGCTTCCACCGCTCAGGAGATTGTTTGGCTTCAACGTCTGCTTAGTGATCTCGGTGTTCTTCTCTCTGCACCTACGCCGATGTTCTGTGAGTCTGTGACAATAAGAGTGCTGTTCAGATTGCACACAACTCTGTTTTTCATGAGCGTACCAAGCACATTGAAATTGACTGTCACTTCGTGCGCCAGTGTCTTCAACAGTGCCTTCTTACTCTTCCCTATGTCTCCTCTCAGATGCAGCTGGCTGATTTCTTTACGAAGTCACACTACTAGTTTTCACTTTCTACTTGACAAACTCTCGATGCTTCTTACCGTTACATCATGAGTTTGAAAGGGGGTGTTAGAGATTATAGTAGATAGTTAATTTTGTATTCAGCATAGTATTGCCCTCTAAGGGTATTTTAGTCATTTTTATCTTTATTTCAGCTCTTTTCTATGTAGGCTATAAATAGCCCAACCCTAACTAATGTAATGTCAATCTTTTATCTTGAATAGAAGCTCTTAACCTTCTTCTTAAAACCATGTGAAACCCTAACCCTAAAGTCTGGTTTGTGACATTAACACATCTTATCAGACTACCTCAGCTCCATCTTATGCTCCTACTGGACCTTCTCCTGGGAAGTCTTTGACTAGAGAGAGGCCCAAGTGTGATTTTTGTGGCAAGTTAGGCCATGTGCGTGCCAAGTGTTGGGAAGCTACATGGGCGTCCTAGCCAGCCAGCCTCCTCCAGTGCTCATACAGTCAGTATGGATTCTTCTGCTCCTTCCCCAGGACAGTTTCTGGCGAGCCCTCTTCCTTCAGCTCCTCTTAGTGGGTTTTCAGCCACAGAGTATGCAGGCCTTCGACGATTGCTTCAGCAGCTTGATGGTCCATCTGCCACATCATCCACCTCCTTTGCACAGTCAGGTAACACTAGACTTGCTCATCATGTGTCTCTCCCATCATCCAGCCCCACTTGGATCATTGATTCAGGGGCTTCGAAACACATGACGGGCCAGTCTTCTTTATTTTCTACTTATTCCATCTGTTCTGGCGGTGATAAGGTGAAGACAGCTGATGGCACCTTATCTTCTGTGTCTAGGAAAGGGAATATCCTTCCCTCTCCCCAATTGCTTCTTTCATCAGTTTTGCATGTTCCCAGATTTACTTCTAACCTACTTTCTGATCCCAGATTTACTTCTAACCTACTTTCTGTTAGTGCTTTGACTAAAACCCTAAATTGTAGTGTCACTTTTTCTCCTACTTCTTGTCTCTTTCAGGACCTAAAGACGAGGAAGACGATTGGCACTGGACATGAAGCTAATGGCCTCTACCTTCTCTAGATGGACACCTTCCTGAGCCCACAGCACTACGTCGTCTGCTAGTAGTAGTAGTAGGATAGATATTGTTTTGAGCTGGCATGCCCGTCTGGGGCATGTCTCTTTTCAGTATTTGAAATTTTTATTTCCTAGTTTGTTTACTTATGTTTCTTTTTCTGCTTTACACTGTGAGACCTGTGAGCTCTCCAAGCATTGTAGATTGAATTATCCCTCTAGAGGTAATAGAAGTTCTTCTTGTTTTGACATTGTGCATTCTGATGTATGGGGTCCTTCCCCAACTACTTCTATCTTTGGCTTCCACTACTTTGTTTCCTTTGTTGATGATCATACTCGGTGTACATGGGTCTATCTCATGAAAACCAAAGATGAAGTTCATTCCATCTTCAAGGGTTTTCATAAGATGATCCAAACCTAGTATGGTGCCTCCATCAAGGTTCTTCGTACTGACCAGGATGGATAATATATGTTTGGAGGTCTTCAACACTACCTTCTTGACCATGGGATTTGTCATCAAAATTCTTGCAGCTACACCCCTCAACAGAATGGTGTAGCTGAAAGAAAAATGCGACACTTGATTGAGGTAGCTCTATCTCTATTGATTGGCTCTCATGTCCCTAAGTCATATTGGTCAGATGCTGTGTTGACGGCTGCCTACTTGACTAACAGAATGCCTTATCGTGTTCTCAACTTTAAATCTCCTATTTAGGTTCTTTCTCCTGCTTCTCTTTTTTCTGTTCCTCCTCGCATCTTTGGGTGTGTATGTTATGTACATATCCTTGGTCCTCATTGCACCAAACTAGATCCCAAGGCACTCAAGTGCGTCTTTGTCGATTACTCCTCTACCCATAAAGGGTACAAGTGTTACTGTCCAACCTCTGGGAAGAAGTTTGTATGCATGGATGTTACCTTTCGTGAGGAGCTTTCTTTTTTCTCTCCCACCTCTCTTCAGGGGGAGAGCAGTAATGAAGAGAGGTGGAATGTTCTTCTTCCTGCTATATCTCTATCTCCTCCTCTAGAGTTTGATTTGATTGATAGCGTTCCTGGAGCTCAGAAGGAGCTCAAAGTTTATAGCAGAAGGGCGACAGTCACAGCTAATCTAGGACCAGTGGTTCTTTCCTCGGATCCAAGTAATCCTCCATCTATCTCTATACCTGTCATTCCCTTGTCCACTGATGATTCTGATCTTCCTATTGCTATTAGAAAAGGCATCAGAAGTTGTACTCAACATCCTTTGAGCAACTTTGTTTCCTACGATGCTTTGTCACATTCATACAGAGCCTTTATCACATCAGTTTCCACCATTCCCACTCCCTCTTCCGTGGCAGAAGGGTTAGCACACCCTAGATGGGAAGCTGATATGGTAGAAGAAATGAAGGCGCTGGATAAGAACAAAACATGGGAGCTTGTTGACTTGCCAAGAGGCAAGAAGCCAGTTGGATGCAGATGGGTGTTCACTGTGAAGTACAATGCAGATGGGTCAGTAGAGAAGTACAAGGCCAGACTGGTAGCCAAAGGGTACACTCAGACCTACGGGATTGACTATGTGGAGACCTTTGCACCTCTGGCAAAGATGAATTCCATCAGGGTTTTGTTGTTTGTTGCAGCAAACCAAGCATGGCCTTTGCATTAGCTAGATGTGAAGAATGCTTTCCTTCATGGTGATCTACATGAAGAGGTCTATATGGTACCACCTCCAGGGTTCACTCCTCCAGGAGACAGCAGCAAGGTGTGTCGACTGAGGAAAGCCCTCTATGGGCTTAAGCAATCTCCCCGAGCTTGGTTTGAGAGGTTCACTGTAGTAGTGAAGAAGCTGGGATATACTCAAAGCCAAGCCGATCGCACCATATTTGTGAAGCATCTAGGGAAGAGCACTACGGCCCTCATTGTCTATGTTGACGACATCATTATGACAGGAAATGATGCAGAGGAGGTGACTAAGCTGAAGAATCATCTAGCAGGGGAGTTTGATACCAAAGATCTGGGGCCTCTCAAGTACTTTCTTGGCATAGAGGTTGCAAGATCCAGCCAAGGGATCTTCATCTCACAAAGGAAGTATGTCCTAGATCTATTGAAGGACTCAGGCAAGCTGGGAGCTAAGCCAGTGGAGACCCCAATAGAGCAGAACCACCAGTTGGCCGACTCGAGTAGTACGCCATTACAGGACGTGGGGAGCTTTCAGAGAATGGTTGGGAGATTGATCTATCTCTCCTTAAACCGCCCAGATATTGCCTATGTAGTCAGTGTTATCAGTCAATATATGCATTCTCCTAGGGAGTTTCACTTAGAGGCGGCATACAGGATATTGAGATATCTCAAGTCTGCCCCTGGCCGTGGTCTCCTCTTTCAGAAGAATAGTCACATGAGAATAGAGTCATACACTGATGCAGACTGGGCCGGCGCCAAGGGTGATAGGAGATCTACATTAGGCTATTGTACCTTTGTGGGAGGCAATTTGGTTACCTGGAGGAGCAAGAAGCAACTAGTAGTTGCCAGATCCAGTGCAGAGGCAGAATTTAGGGCAATGGCCCATGACTTGTGTGAGATACTCTGGCTGAAGATGTTGGTGGTTGAACTTGGCTTTCCAGTCTTGGGACCCATGAGCTTATACTGTGATAACAAGGCGGCTATCAACATTGCTCACAATCCAGTACAACATGATCGAGCCAAGCACATTGAAGCGGATCGCCACTTCATTCGAGAGAAGATTGTATCTGGGGAGGTTTGTACCCCCTTTGTGAAGACAAATGAGCAAGTAGTAGATGTCTTCACCAAAGGAGTACCCAGTTGGCAACTTCATAGATGTTTATGCAAGTTGGGCATGAAAGATATCTATGAGCCAACTTGAGGGGGAGTGTTATCAGATACGTAGAAATACGTATTTTTTATGTAATAGGGGTAGTTCTGTAAATACCCCCCATTTGTTTTCTTTTGTTATCAGATACGTAGAAATACGTATTTCTCATGTAATAGGGGTAGTTCTGTAAATACCCCCCATGAGGGGTATATTTGTTTTCTTTGTAATTCCTTTTATATAAACAAGATTTAGGGAGTCATGGTGACTTAAGCACATGACATCTTTTCCTCTCATCTCTCTTCTCTTCTCTTCTTCCTAAACCTATACCTAACCCTAACCCTAACCCTAAATTACTAATTCAACTAGAAGCAATGTATGAAGAGATGGATGCGTTGAAAAAAAAAACAGCACTTGGGAGTTGGTAGACTTGCCAAGAGGCAAGAAACCTGTTGGATGCAAATGGGTTTACACTGTGAAATGCAAGCCTGATGGTTCAGTGGATCGGTACAAAGCAAGATTGGTGGCAAAAGGTTACTCTCAGACTTATGGAATAGACTACAAGGAGACATTCGCTCTTGTAGCTAAGCTCAACTCTATCGGGGTTATTCTTTCTCTTGCCGCGAACCAGTCTTGGCCACTATTTCAACTCAATGTCAAGAATGCTTTTCTTCATGGGGATTTGAAGGAAGAAGTGTATATGTTGCCCCCTCCTGGCTTTCAACTTTCTGGGGATAAACAGAAAGTATGCAAGCTTCAGAAAACTTTGTATGGTTTGAAGCAGTCTCCAAGAACGTGGTTCGAACGCTTTAGTGGGGCAGTCAAGCGAATGAGGTATAGTCAGAGCCAAACTGATCATACTCTGTTCATCAGACGTGATAAGGAGGATGTGACGATTCTAATTGTATATGTCGATGATATCATTGTTACGGGTAATTGTGCTGCAGAAATTACCCAGTTGAAGGAGTTCTTGGCATTGGAATTTGAAATTAAGGATCTGGGTAAGTTGAAGTACTTTCTGGGGATAGAAGTTGTGAGATCTAGCAAATGAATCTTCATCTCCCAGAGGAAATATGTGTTGGACCTGCTGTAGGATACTGCATTGCTAGGGGCTTGGCCTGTTGACACACCCATTGAGGTAAATCATAAACTCGATGGTCAGTTCGGAGAGCCTTTGGAGTATGTGAGAAGCTTCCAGCGATTGGTAGGGAGACTTATATACCTGGCACATACTTGCCCCGACATTGCATATGCAGTGAGTGTAGTTAGTCAGTTTATGCATTCTCCTCGGACTCCACATTTGGAAGCTGCCTACAAGATTTTGAGGTACTTAAAATCTTCCCCAGGTCGTGGCCTACTATTCAGTTATCAGGGCCACATGCGTGTGGAGGGTTTCACAGATGCGGATTGGGCAGGAGCCCAAGATGATAGTCGATCTACATCAGGGTATTGTACTTTTGTGGGAGGAAACTGGTTACATGACGAAGTAAAAAACAACAGATCGTTGCACGGTCGAGTGCAGAAGTTGAGTTCCGAGCAATGGCCCATGGTGTCTGAGTTACTGTGGCTTAAGGTGTTACTTGGAGAACTTGGTTTCCCTGTAGAAGGATCCATGTCATTATACTGCGACAACAAGGCGGCGATAAGTATTGCCCACAACCCAGTTCAACATGACAAGACCAAACACATCGAGGTGGATCGTCACTTTATTCGTGAAAAGGTGACATCGGGAGTAATCTGCACTCCTTTCATTCCTACATATGATCAGCTAGCAGACATTCTTACGAAAGGTGTTGCATCGGCTCCGTTTACTAAGTGCTTGGACAAGTTGGGCATGATTGATATCTATGTCCCAACTTGAGGTGCGAATCCGAAGGTAACTTCTTCTATCTCTATCTCCTCTCTTATTCTCTTCTCTTTCTCCATCTATATTTTCTCTTTTGGATCAAGTTTGACCTAGAAAGCCCAACCGTATCTCTTCCATCTCTAAACCCTAACCATTGAACAACACTGTGAATAGTGTTGCGTGAATTGTACCGCGTGAATAGTGCCGTGTGAATAGTGATGTGAAGAGTAACTTCCTTACACCAGTTCTACGGCACCCTAAACCCTCCAAAAACCCCCAAACAATCCCAAATCCTTTCGGTAACCATAGGAACCCCTAACCCCATCATAAACCCTAATTCTCCACAGTTCTTTTTCTTCCGAAACCCGGCTAAAATCTGATACTTGTCAAAAAGCCCCGAAACTTGCCAGAAACCTTCTTGAACTTCAAAGAACTTATAATCTCTTGGAAAAGGAAGCCATTTCAGATTTGTTTCATCCCTTAACTAATTCCCTAAGTTTGTTGGAAGTTCCATCTTCCATTAGATCCTCGCCGTTAAAGCAGCGGGTCTAATATTGTGGGATTGTGTGAAGGCCTTGGATTTTAATAAATTTATTTGCTTGAATCTGATTATTTGCGTGTGATTAGCATGAGAATTTACTATTTGATTGTTCTTAATAATTTTCTGTTAATCTCAGCCATTAGTTGGAAGCTATCACATTCGTCCTGCATCAGTTTGCAGTTTTGGTCCTGCTCAACCTGCTTTATTGTCGCCTTTTGCACTTTTTTTTGGCTTCAACTTCAGCTCCTGTAAAAGATAGTTTATATTCAGCAATTAAGTGTTCACATTTAATTGGTCTACGGTAAGAAAAGAACTACTTACAGACATGCTCTTAATGTTATTCTCCATGGCAACCTAGGAGACTATGTTACTTTCAGTTAAAAAAAAAACTAATTATCTAGGATTTTTCATAGTAATTGATGAGTAGGATGATAGGTAATGGTCAGAGTATCATCACTGATAACTATCAAATCAATAACACACAACAGTAGATGGTGTGGCTGGTAGAAGAAGAGGAAATAAACATTTACAAGTTATTCTGGCTTTTGAGTAAGCCATTGTGAATCTCAAGTCCCTTCATTAGTTAAGCACGCATCAAAGTAATGGTTATCCTTCCCTTGTTCCTCTAACTCAAGGTCCCTTTACAAAAGAAAGTGTTGCTGTAGTAACTTCTTGCTCAGTGGTTTCAGTACTAAAAATAATTTCCTTTTTTTTTTCATCAGGATCTCTCTTCCGAAGTTGTGAAACTTGACAATCAAATTTGCCATTTATTTTGTTTTCACTTTTTTCAGTTGTTCTCTTCTCTGAATTTAGATGTTGACATGCAGCTATGCGTTGATCTCTCTCAAACTTGATTCACAGGCTTCTGTTATAGGCGAAGGGGTTGGCCGGAAGACAGAAAGCAGAAATTCTCCACTCACTGATGGTGAGTGAATATTATGTTCTTGCTTTGAGTATTTCATTTTTTTTGTCATGTATCTGAAGATTTCCAGTAGTTCATGTAAGGAATATTTTCATATTCTAGTTTGGCAAAGATTCCGTATGACATAAAAATATTCATGTAACCGTTTCTACGAGCACCAGTGTAGTGTGAAGATGTTGTGGTACGCATACTTCGTCGACTATGTGAAGACTAGAAAACAGAGACAGCAAGGATTAGACGGTTGACGACAGGAGTCATCTGAGTAACTGCCCATTTGTCGGTTATAGATCGTGTACGCTTGCTTAGGAAGGTAAGCGATTTAGTGGCCATAGGAATAGGTTTACATGAATAAAATATATTGGTCAAACCTAGTCATTGGACAACCCGAGTCTAAGTCAATGTTATTGACTTCTGGGGAAGTCCAATCGATTGGCCCATTGGACAAAGCCCAATCGATTGAAGACCTCTGTTAAATCGATTGGAGTCTACGAGACTGAACTTAATCAGAGCCCAATCGATTGAAGACCTCTGTTAAATCGATTGGAGTCTACGAGATAGAACTTGTTCAAACCCCAATCGATTGGAGACCTCTATTAAATCGATTGGAGGTTACGGGACATAAACTTATTTAAGTCCGGTCGATTGGACTATGAACAATCGATTGGATTTTATGAAGGAAAAACCCATCCGTACAAGGCCAATCGATTGGACCCAAAACCCAATCGATTGGACTTGGCCCAATCGATTGGACCCAGAGTACAATTGATTGGACTTCATGCGGATTGAGTCTTTCTCAGATCCGAAATTCTAGTTTTCACTTTCTCACTTTCTAAAAGGCTCAGGGTTACGAATTCTATAAATATAACCCTTCTATGCTTTCTCTATACACATTTATATACACATTGAATAGAGAGAATAAATGTTTATTTATTAGAGTGTCCATTCGAAGAGCAAGAAGTTTTTTAGTTTTCATAAATATCTTGTGAGCTTTTTCCTCTTCTAGATCAAAGCCAAGAGCTTGATCCATTACTCAGCTTAGGTCTTCCACATAAATATTTGACCTAATAGCCTGAGTGTACCAGTGTGACTCAACACCTATTGAGCAACCTAGGGTTCAGGGTGTACTGAATATCTTAGGCAAAGGCTGGAGTGTTGAGAATTAAGATCGGAGTGACTGATCGACGGTAGGTTTGGGGTGTACCAAACTGAACAAGCGGACAAGGCTTCTTTGCTGGGAGGGTGCACGTGGACTTGTAGCGTTGATTCAGAGGACGTGGACGGATCGGCAGTAGGCCTTGGCTAAGGTTGGAAGCTGTATTTGCAACGGTGCTGCGTAGTTAACTTTTGTGTCGTTTAACTTTCCAGTTAGTGATACTTTCCGTCTGGACGTGGTCCTATGGTTTTCTTTGGCTAAGGTTTCCACGTAAAAATCTCTTGTCTTATGTGATTGTTTGTTTGTATTCCGCTATTTATATTGATTAGATCAAACCACGAAAAGAAGATATACCACGGAGGTATATTCGATTTGAATCGGTTGTGATAATTCTTTATCAAACAACTAAGGCATGCGATTTTATTCCCTACCATAAACCAGTAAAACTATTTAGGATTAATTAATTTTAAATACCTAATCAACCCCTCCTTCTAGGTATTTCCGATTAAAGAGAACGGACCGATTACTTTTTCAGTTCAGAGGTGTCTGGACTCTGCAGCATTGAACTACAGTATTAAGAACTAAGATCAGCAACTTGTGTATAATGCTGTATTTATTATTTTTATTTTCGTAGGGGGTCTGATTTCTGTCTAAAAGTTTCAGAGAGGAAACTTCATCTGAAGCAACTGAAAGAGCAAGTAGGGGCATGTTTACTAGAGGGAACAATAAAACCTGTACAGATTTGGATTCTGCGGCTAGTGAGTTGATTGCCACCTATCATCTGGAGCTAAAATTAACTATAGAAGTTAGCTTATTCAGCAATATAACGATGCAAAGAATGTTTGCTGGGAAGAAGATAATGAACAAAATGAAAGAGAAATTGAAAACAAAGAGCAAGATAAAATAAATATTGAGAAATTTCTTTTTTGATGCGAATGATTTTTTTGAGAAGAAAGAGAGGAATCCCTAAAATACAACAGATAATAAAATACAAGAAAGAACTTATCAAAAAAAAAAAATACAAGAAAGAGTGAGATGGATCTTCCTTTGTATTCCTTTTTGAGGTGCTCCCCTTTTTAATGACTAGTGGGTGCCCCGTGTCATCGGCACTCCTCGACAAAGAATTTGCCAAAATTAGGTGAGTGGCGGAGATCCACCGTCCATTTGGGGGAGGATTAGATCTCGGCCCTTCTTTGTTGATGCTTATAAGGGGAGGTATAAGTAGGGAGACAACCAATGTGTTTTGTTATATAGAATAATAAATGGCCCATGCCCACAACACTCTTCGACGAAAGCGTTTGCAAAAGTTGGGTGCCTTCGGCACTCAAACGGTATAACAGACTGGGGCGTTACCGTTTTTTCAATTATAACGACTGTTATAACGGATTGTAACGCATAGAGGGAGAAATGGGAAAATAATGTAACAGAAATAACAAAAAATAACGGTGTTGAAATTTAAATTTTGAATAAATTGAAGTCAAATGAGGCAGATTGAGTGACTTAAATCTAACCGTCCACATGAGATTGATGGATTTGATCTCAACCACTCTTTATCTAACCGTCCACATTAGATGGATGGATAAGATATGATAATACAACTGAGTTGTCTTGATATATGCGTGGGTGGCCCGTGCCCACGGCACTTTCCGACAAAGTGTTTGTCAAAATTGGGTGGGAGTTAATCTCAGCCATCGATATGAAGCATAGTGGATCTCAGCCACTCATTATTGAAGCCATATAAGATAAGAGGGGTATAAGAAAACCATTAAATTTCCGTTAAATTCTATTTTTTTTAAAATTTAAAATTTTTAAATTTCAAATTTTAAAATTTGAATTTCAGCACCACTTTTTTCCGTTAAAATCATTAAAATCCGTTAAAATTCATTTTTTTCATTTTTGCCCCTGGCCGTTTCAATCTGTTTTAACGGCCGTTTTAACGGTAACACCCCTCTCGAGGCATAAAAAGTGGGGCTCGTGAACCTGACCCTTGGGCTATATGTAAATCCAACCCATTTCATGCCTTATATGTAGGTAAATAGTAGGTGACCCGTGCCCACGGCACTCATCGACAAAGTGTTTGTCAAAATTGGGTGTGAGTGGCTGAGATCCACTGTCCATTTGGTGTGATAAGATCTTGGCCATCCTTTATGAAGCCGGATAAGAGGGGGAGACAATCGTCCTGTTTTGTTATATAGATACATACATACTTATAAAAAAAAAATTAAAAAAAAACTGAAAACTCTCACAAAATTACGAAGAGCTAGACAACCCCAACTATTCATCTCAAAAGCGACCCTGTCCCCATCTAATGACATAATCTTCGAAAGGAAGGCCCTTGAATCTATCAACATAGGCGACCAATAAAACAGATGGGCCTTAATACTCAAGATAACAACTTCTAAATTATCTACTTTATCTCTAAAAATACACGTATTCCTTTCCTTCCAATTGACCCAGCATTCTACAAATGGAAGAAGCTTCCATAAGATAAGACCACGAGGTGGAAAGACATCAGAGAACCAGCCCATTAACAGATAAGAAGCACTGTTAGGTGTCCAGTAGATGATAAAAAGGAAAAGAAAGTACTCCACACCAATCTTTTTAAACGCCAAGGCATGAGGCGAGGCGCTTCACTAGCCAAAGCCTCGAGGCGTAAGCCTCAAGGCGTAAGATGTAAGTCTCACTCACACGCATTTTTTAGGTAAGTAAGTATTTAAATTTATAAATAAATGTAACAAAAATTCAGAAAACAAAGCATATTTCCAAGTTCCAAGTTCCAACCAGTAATAAAAAAGCTCAACACCAATCAAAGACTCAATCTTCTACTAAATTAAATCCATCTTTATCAATTATATGAACATCATCCTCTTCTTGATTGTCCAAGTCGAAATTTAGCATCTTGTCATCAATCAATTGTAGATCAATCGATGTTGGGTCCCTTTTAAATATAAAACTTAGGGTTTTATTTTTATTTTTATGTTGGGTCCCTTCGACACCTATTTTTTTAATATCTTGACATTCTTTTTTTATTTCTTTTTTAAAACAGCATGCCAAAAAAATAGCACATCTGAGGCGTACGCCCAGTCACTGAGAGGCGTAAGCCTCGTCAATGCCTCTTGGAGTGAGGTGTATGCCTCAGATGTGTAAACGCCTTTTGATTGAGCCTCAGGGTGTTTTTAAGAGCTTTGCCCTGAGGCACCCCTCGAGGCGTAAACCTCACACGCCTTTAAAAACAATGTTCCACCTCCCTAGAGAAGCGATAATGGATAAATAAGTGATCAACTGTTTTACCACTGTTCTTGCACATGACACGTTTATTGGGAATGATCCACTTCCTATATTTCAAATGGTCTATGGCGAGGATCCTATCATGATGGATAATTGTTCATGCAAAAAGGACACCTTAGATAGGGGCAAGTGTTCATTGCTGATGTGGCTGAGAAGGGCAAGATCTTCAATCTCCCAATCATTGATGTTTGTTTTGAGGCCCAAATTCCATGATACATTTCTATCTGCTATTTCAACACAATCCCTAACAAGAGCCCCTGGAAATCAGACATGGCTGGCATGGAAAGGAGGTGTCTCCACTACATATGTCCTCCCAGAACCTCACTTTATCTCCAGATCCCACTTTGAACCATGGTTTTAAATATCAATGAAACACCCGAAATTTCAAGCCCAAATTTCGGGTTCGAGCTATACTGAAACCAAAACACAATGAATTTTTAAATTTCGGATAACTAGTCAATACGAATAGAAAATAAGATAATAATGACCCTTTTTTCCATTAATCAAGGCATATATAAAGATTCCCTTATCTTAGGGAGATTAGAGATTTTATGGAGAAAGAGATAAGATTTGTTTGTAAAAATTAGGGATATTAGTCTCATTAGTTGTAATTTTTTCAGGATTTCACCAAAATTTCAAGTGAAATTTTGGTTTCGATCAAGGCCAAAACCTTGTCGTAATTGAAATTTAAATCCTTGCTTTGAACTGAATACCTTTAATGAACATGTTATAGACTTTGAAGATACCCTTCCACACTAACTCCATAAGGAGAGGATACCACATTGCTGTCCCATCCATGGTTCCTACTACCATACTTGCTAACGATGACGCTCCTTCATAGGCTCTCTGTCTCTATCCCACATCTTTGTTTGGTATAACAACCTTAATCCCTTTTCAACTCAAAAACAACTTGGCTACTTTCCTACTCTCAGTTAACAAACCTGTGACTTCCTCATAAACCCACAGGGCACAAGTATTGTATAAAATGAACACATGAGTATTTCATTTCTCCATCCTTTCTTTCTTAGTGCCTATCTTTATTTACATTTACCTCCTGTTCATGTGTAGTAAGTTAAAATATCTTATGCAATGCACTCATTTCCAGATATAGGAAGCAACAACCAGCAATATGATTTCTTTGGCTATGGTTAAAACTGAGCCAACTTATATAATTCCTCTCTGTCAAAACTCTCATGGAAGAAACTTAGTATTTTGCTTCCCATAAGGCCCTAAGGGTGGAGGTTGGGCATCTATGGCTGATAGTCTCTCTAGCGTAATCACTCAGTTCTACAATCAGAAGGCTATGCCGATCACATCGTCCTCAGAGTTCAGGGGAGAGAAGCATACTCCAGTTTTTGGAACATTAACCAGGTCTCAAGGAGAGGTTGCAACAAAACAAGATCGGTGGAGTTACGCTTTGATTTGTGAATCCTCGGAGTTGCACTCAAATTGGGAGGATATAGCTGTGGCATTAACGTGGATTTCTGGTTCCTCAGTACACTTCTATCTTATCCCTTCTAGTGAAAGAAGAAGGCTGTTTTTTGTTGAAGATCTGTAGAAGTTGAGATTATTCTGTGCACTAGTGTCCATCAGGGTTGGATTTGGTATTGTCTATTTGAGGAGATGGCGCTCAACTCCATCTCTTCTTTTTGGGACTCCTCCCTTGTTTGGATCTTGATTCATGGGCTACCCTTTCATTTGTGGAATAGCAAGATGTTTGAGCAGATAGGAAGTAAGGTGGGAGGTTTGGTGGATATCGACACTGCGAACTCAGCGGTGACAAACTTTTCTGATCTTCGGATGAAGGTTCGAGGTATAGCTAGGAATATACCAAGGGTCCTAACAGTGTGGGATTGGAAAACTCCTCTAACGGTGGCGGTAGAGCTCCATCATAAGGTAGATATGTTAGCTTATCCTTCGTCAGGCAGACCTCTTGAGTACTATCCTTGCGCAAGGGCTGCTACTGGCAGCAGGTTGATGGACGGAGGCTTTGAGGAGCGTAGCAGTGGCGGGAAAGTTCTCTTTGAATTTCAAAGGAACCTCGAGGGGAGGGGATTTCACAGCCGGGGTACCTCTATAGAGGCAGAATCTTCTGGGAAGGCTTAGGGTGAACCAATCGCGAGAAGTAAAGGGCTATCGCACAGCACAGGACCAACGTCTCAACATAGAAAGCAGGGGGTAAGTGTTAAGAGCTTCAGAGAAACTTCTAGAAGTGAAAAGGAGTCGGGGGCGGGGGGGTCCTCATCACAGTACACGTGGAGCAGATCCAGACAATCATTCAGTGCTAAAAAGCCTTACTTCAGCTTTAATAGGCAGGGTAGGGTCAGTCGTCGAGTGGGGCAAGTCTATGGATCCTGGGCGTGGAAAAAGTAGTCGGGCGGTAGTCTTAAAAAATGGGCCAGGAACATCCAACCCAATAGACTCGCATGTGAGGGTGTTTTCTTATAAGACGTCGAAATCTCTCGTAGAAGAGTCTCCTACTAAATCGAAAGGTGAGAAGCCTCGGGTGGAGGGGCGATCGACAGGTAGGGACCCTTATACAACGACCCCATCCGCTTCCAAACCCCCTTCTACTTCTCTTTTTCCGTCTGTCCCTCAAGGGGATAGTTTACAGTCTGGGGATTCTGGGGCTGATACTACAGATAAAAGAGGAGAATCGGGGCCTTCAGGCGTGGGTTTTGAGGAGAGGTTTGTAGGGGTTGAACAGCCAGAAGATATCAGAGCAGCAGATCTTACAGAGTCTGGCCCTGGGCTGAGGAATGGGACGCTATTACCTATGAACATAACTGTGGAGCTTGCCAACAAACTGTAGATGACGCCGAGGATTAATCCCCCATAGGAAGTTGATGGAGAACATGAAAGCTTAAGATACGTGTTGAAGACAACTGGAATTTAGGAGATCCCAAGGACTATTGAGTCCTCGAACACAAAGGATCAGATTTTGAAAGAATGGTACAGACGTAATATCATCAAGTTGGGGAAATCCCCGAGGCATATGATTATGCCGGAGAGGGGTCTAGAAATAAGGAGGCAGTTGATGGTTGTGGATCATTGCTCATGATTAAGCCCTACAAAGTTCCTAGAGAGATTCAGAGACTGAAATGCTCGTTCAACTTAGGAGAGATTGGTGTATAGCAGTCGTAGAAGTGGGCGGAAGTAGAAGGTGATTAATGAAGCTTAAAATTCTCTCGTGGAACGTTCGGGGCCTGGGCAATAGGGACAAAATATCTGTTGTGAAAATCTTGTTTAAAAGATGGGGGGTCAGTGTGTTAGTGTTACAAGAAACTAAGCTGGAGAAGGTAGCTTCGGTTCTTGTCAGGGAGTTGTGTGGGGCTGGAGATTATGGTTGGCAGGATTTACCAACGCTAGAGACTTTTGGGGGTATCGTGATCGTTTGGGACCGGAGGATCCTAGAAGTGAATGACGTTTTAATTGGAGTTTAATCTGTGTCCATCAAATGTAGATGTGTGGGGGAGCAATTTTCTTGGGTTTTTACAGGGGTCTATATACAGGCCTTCTGGTAGAAACATTAGGCAACAATTTTGGGATGAGCTGGAGGATATTGCAGGCCTTTGGGAGGATCCATGGTGTATAGGTAGTGTGGTCCGATCTCTGAGTGAGAAGAATGTTGGGGGCCGATTGACTAAAAGTATGAGAGAATTCGACGATTTCATAAATATGCACTCATTTATGGATCTTCCCGTTGGTGGAGCGACATATACATGGACCAATAATCAAGCTTCTCTCACCCTTTACAGATTGGATAGGTTGTTGGTGTCGTCTAATTGGGAAGATCATTTCCAGGGACTTTCGTTGGTTGCGATTCCTAAACCCGCATTGGATCACACTCCATTGGTGTTTGACTGTAAGGGATTCATATGTAGACCTATTCCATTTAGATTTGAAAACATTTGGTTGAGTCACCCTCAATTCAAGAATAAGGTTGATGAGTGGTGGAATTCCTTTTGTTTTGACGGCAAGGCGGGGGTCTCTTTTAGATGCAAACTTAAAGCGCTCAAAGATAAGATTAAAGTTTGGAATCGGGAGGTGTTTGGCCGAGTCGATCTAAGGATGGGGTTGCTACTAGACAAAATAGCCATTATTCATAAGGAGGAAGAGTACACTCTTTCCTTGGACGAGCAGTCAGAGAGAGTTGATCTGAAGGCCGAGTACCAGAATATGGTGAAGTTGGAGGATATATGTTGGAGACAGAAATCTCAGGTTAGATGATTTAAGGAAGGGGACAACAACACGAAGTTCTTCTATAAGGTGGCCAATGCCAATAGAAGAAGAAACTTTGTTTCTAGACTCAAGATTAGGGGTGTCTTGAAGGAGGAGGAAGAGGAAATCAGAAATGGGGTGATCAACTTCTACAAAGATCTTTACGCTGAGCCGTTTTCCTTTAGACCTTCACTGGAGGGCTTAAGTTTGAACAGATCAGTGAAGCATATAGGGAGAGGCTGGAGAGACCCATAAATATCCTCATCATCACAAACATCATCATGTAGATCCTTTAAATCCAGATCTACGTAGTTGTCCGAGTATTCAAAGGCATCATTGGTCAAATCTGAAAATATGTCGGCAAACGCCATGAGTCCAAAATGACTCAGTGTACCACGAGTAGTTCGACATGTATTTTATAATGCCATAATAATTTATCATGCTAAACACATGTTAAATAATCTAAATCATGAACAAAGATGAATAAGAGTCGGTAACATGCATGATAGATGCACTCACCCCCGTTCACTCAAACCACACACGGGTCTGCAACTTTTTCCCTATCATGGGGAGATCGACCACACGAGGGTCCTTCTGCGGGAAATATAAAGTTTGGGGTCTTACACCTTAGGGCTCCGGGCCCTTCTTAATTTTAGATTAGCAAGCACATGGGGCCTCCATTTCTTTCCCTTACTTGGAATGACCTCACTGGTCTAAATAATATAACTTCATCATCACAATGCACAACTCCCCCCCAAGATGCCCGATGCAAAAATGAGGTCATAGGCCATCATAATACTCCAAAGGATATACAAATTCCTCAAATCAAATAACATTAAAATTCTCCATAGGGTAGGGTCGTAAGGTCCATTGTGGAAACTCATCATGGCCGAATCCCTCCAATCGTGCTCATCGCAAGCTCATAATAACATCGTTACATAATCATGCAAAAAAATATCATCTCCTTATCATGCTCCATTAAAAGCAATAATTACATGTGATCAACATCATTTAAATATCATGGAAAACAAATAATTTAAACATATACATCACATAGGTAAATAATTATGGACGAATAAAATTGACATGGTTAGAACTACTCACGGTTATCACACCTTTTTGGTTCTCTTTAATGGAAAATAGAATTTTCTCTGAATTTGAAAGTGATCGGATCGGACTCTCCTGGGAGTATGTTGTTCTACTCGGTGTCGTCTTCAATTCTCCCTTCTACTTTTTTTTTGATCGGTAATTCTCCTTTCTACTTCGACTTCGATCGAAGTTCGGATGAAGGCTTAATTGAAGCTCTTCCACTTCTTTAATAGTTTAGTGATGGGTTTTTAATGGAAGTTTAAAGAGATAAAATGGGAAATAATTGAGGAGATGAGAGGTTTTTGAAAACAAAAATGGGCTCCAAAACGATTGGCCATGGGAACTCTATTGGGTTGCCTTGTCTAAATAACACAAGGGATGGAAGGTTTGAAATTTGAAATGATAGGGTTTCTCTTAAGTTGTTGAGCAACAAAAAGGGAAATGGTGAAATTCGTAGCTCTAAAAAGGGTGACTTTTTCAATCTTTCAAAACTCATATTTTGAATTACTAATGGGTTAGAAATGGGCCCAAGGCTCGTAAGTATCAACTGGGCTTTCATTTAAGGATATTTTTAAGCTTAAAGGGTCTCTAAATTGGCCTTACGGGCCCACCCAATAGTTATAACTTAATAAATTATGCAATTACTTATATTAATAATTAAAATAGTTATTAATTAGAATTATGCCAAATTTTTTCAAAAGGTGATGTTTGATATAATTAATATATATGAGCATTAAACTATACATTATAATATTATTAATATACAACAATCATTCATTAATTCATATCAATCATATCATATAATTTAAAAGTTCATAATTAATAAGATGTTGACACTTGTCACACACCTAAAATTCAAATAAAATATTATAATACACAATTTCAGCAATTGGCTAAAGTCTAGAAAAAGGTCAACCTCTCGTTGGATTGATTCGAAAGTTGTTCTGCGGGTCCCGTAATAATTTCAAATTGATTATAAAATAAATTTTAATATTTAAAAGTGTAAAATGGAGGGAAAAATTAAAAAATTACAAAAATAAAAATTTTGCCAAAAATGTTCGTTACAATTTTAAAGTCCCTTTACAAGGTCTAGAAACCCTAAGACGTGGGTCCCACCTAATATTTAGCCTAAAAATAAGGAAAATAAAGTTGGTCATATTATTGAATATTTATGATATATATAAGTATTCGATCGTGTCGGAAATGTCCATTCGCCGATCGGAGGTCAAACGAATTTTCTAGGAGAGTTTTAAGTCTACTCTTGCGGGTCCCATAAAACCATAATTTTTGAAGTTGTCAGAATGCAACCAAAATTGATACACATGTTCATACATGATATCTAAACATAAATATAACAACAGAAGTCCGAATTTTTTTTGTGTGAAATTACTATAATACCCTATAACGAAAGTTCGGGGTATTACATGTGATCTCAAATAATCAAGGCGCATTTGTGAGCGTGTGCCAAATTCTTGACGGGATTCTCATGCTAATGAATGCATCGATTCGAGAATTAAGCCGGGGAAGCCAAGGTTAGTTTGCAAAATTGACATAGAGAAGGCCTACGACCATGTCAAGTGGGATTTCTTGGATTTTATGCTAGGCCAAATGGGTTTCGGGACTAAATGGAGAAGGTGGATCTTGAAATGCATCTCTTTAGCCGCCTATTCTATACTTGTTAACGACTCTCCAAGAGGTTATTTCAAGAGCTCTCGTGGGTTGCGTCAAGGGGACCCATTATCCCGGTTCCTGTTTATTATGGTGGTGGAGGCCTTAAGGCAAAACGATATCTAAAGCGTTGTTGTTAGGGGAGTTGGAGGGGTTTGAAGTTGCTCTAGGGGTCCCCACCATCTCTCATCTTCAGTTCGCAGATTATAATCTTATTTTCCTTGCCCCGGAGGCCTCCCAACTTAGATTTCTCAGAGGCCTTCTCTATTGTTTTGAAGTTGTTTCAGGGCTTCGAGTTAATTACTTGAAGAGTAAACTGTATGGAGTGGGAGAGGTTGAGAACATGTCGGGTCTGGCTAGCATTCCGGGATGTGGTATTAGTAATCTTCCATCCACTTACCTGGGTCTTCCTCTTGGGGCAGTGTACAGATCCAGGTCTCTTTGGGAGTCGATGATTGATAGCTTCGGGAAGAAACTTGCATTGTGGAAATTCAGATACCTTTCCAAAGGAGGAAGACTGGTGTTGATTAATAGCTCCTTGTCGTTGTTCTTGATGCCGATGAGTGTATCCCTTTCTTTGGAAAAGATTATGAAGGAATTCTTGTGGAAAGGGACCTCGGATCAACACAAGTTTCATCTGGTAGGTAGGGATAAGGTTTGTAAGGCGAAGGACAAAGGAGGATTGGGCATTAAAAATCTTAAACCTATGAACTTAGCTCTCTTGGGCAAGTGGCTATGGAGGTTCGGGGAGGAGCATACAAGCTTGTGGAGGGTGGTCATGGCAGGCAAATACGGGGCTTCTTCCTTTGGCTGGGTTAGCCAGGTGGTGAGAAGCTCGTATGGGTATTTGGAGGGGGATTTTAAAGGTTACCGAGGACTTTGATAGAGGAGTTCGTTTCGAGGCTGGCTCTGGAAACATAATCAGATTTTGGGAGGACAACTGGTGTCGGGATAACTCTTTTTGTGCAGATTTTACGGACCTTTACTCTATTTCCGATTGGAAAAATATGTCTATCCGAGAGTGCTTTCAGAATGAAGGGGAAGATGTCGGGTGGAATCTGGGTTTCAGGAGAAACCTTAACAACTAGGAAATTGAACCCTTATCTAGATTGTAGGATATCCACCTCCGCGGCTCCGCCCTTCCGTTCAAAACAAGAGGGTATGAAACTGGACGAAGGGAGGTTTATTCTCGGTAAGATCTTTTTATGAGGTGCTTCTAAGCTCAGAGGTTTCTTCTTTCCCTGGTTTGGAGGTCGAAGATCCCCACTAAAGTGGCTTTCTTTGCTTGGGAGGTAGCTCTTGACAAAATTTTGACAATGGATAATTTAAAGTCAAGAGGGCTCATCTTGATGTGTAGAAAAAGCGGGGAATTAGTGGATCATCTTCTATTACACTGTGAAATGGCCAAGTTTGGAGCTCGTTTCTATTTGAGTTTGGGATGAGTTGTGTTACGATCCTAGGTTAAGACCTTAGCTTTCCGCTCCACTATCACCAAGATGCTTTTGGAGTATTGGTTTGGGTCTTAACATTTGGTATCAGAGCCAACCCCACGTCATGGGTTCAAGTCACGGGAGGGGCGACCTGAGGAAAGGGCTACCTGGGGGCTCGCTCAAATAAAGAGAAAATAGGGGTACCGGAAAAAATGCCGTGGCCTCGCTCACAAAAAGTAAGAAAATAGGGGTACCGGAGTGAAATCCGCCTCAGAGTGGGCCGCCGTGGACATTGGCCTTGGAAGCGTGGTGGAATGTTATGATCCTAAAGGTTAAGGGAAAAATGCTGGGGGCCCGCTCACAAAAAAAAAGTGAGAAAATAGGGGTATCGGAGTGAAAGCCACCTTAGAGTGGGCCACCGTGGACGTTGGCCTTGAAGGGTGGTGGAATGTTACGATCCTAGGTTAAGACATTAGCTTTCTGCTCCACTATCACCAAGGTGGTTTTGGAGTATTGGTTTGGGTCTTAAAAGGTTGGGTTATGCCAAGTTCTATTACCTCATGCTTAGTTGGAACTCCAAAGGCTTATCGGCCAGAGGAAGAGTTCTTTGGAGGATGCTCCCCCTTGCTATTATTTGGGGCCTTTGGAAGGAAAGGAATCAGAGAGTTTTCGAGGGCAAGCAAGCCGATTCGCACGCCATCGTTCTTAACATCAAGGGGCTGATGTTTCTTTGGTCTAAGGTGTTTCTTGTCTGTAGGGGATTGTTCTTCGAGGATTTTGTTTTTCGTTGGGAACTTCTTTGTACCCGGGATGATAGTTAGTTGGGTTTTTGTTTGTGCTTGTATGTGTTGCCTGTGCTTTTTGTAGGTCATCTTGACCTCTTTGGCTCAGGCCAGCTTTTTTTGGCGTTTGGCCCCAATGAAGCTTATACTTATCAAAACAACAAAACTCTTGAAAATCAACACTGTGGCTTGGCAGTCACTTGCTAATACTTATAACCCAAATAATTTACTGTACTTGATGGCTGCTATAACTTCTCAAGAGGAAAATCTAAAGGTCAAATAATTTATTTACTGTACTTTGAAGTAATGCTTTGAACTTTAATTTTTAGATACTTGCAATGGCCCTTTATATTTGCATTGAGAAATGAAAATATAAAGGGCCATTTCCCATATTCTACATAACCGGGAAGGTGTTCGAAACGCACAGGATGGAGGATGGTGTTAGATAGCCTTTCCCATATTCTACATAACCGGGAAGCCCGGTCGGAGGACAAGAAGTTATCGATTCCAGAGGGGAGCAGAGGGAGAATACAACCGAATCCAGCAGAAAAGCCCTTTCCGGAATCGCCACCCAACAACTTCACCACTGTAGGTACTGACAGGAGGACGATGGAGAGGTGGTCTCATGTTGTGATTTGTGAATCCTCAGCTGGAGATTCCAATTGGGAAGATATTGCAGTGGCGTTGACATGGATTGCAGGTGCCACGAACCTTTTCTTCCTCATACCTTGTGGTGAGAAGAGCAGACTCCTTTTCGTGGACGACAGGGAAACCCTAGCTTTCCTGTGCGAGCTGGTGTCGATTAGGGTGGGGTGTAATATTATTTACCTTAGTAGATGGTGGCCCTCACTTAACTCCGTGTCGACGAACTGGCTGTCATCTCCGGTTTGGGTCTTAGTCCAGGGACTGCCCTTCCACCTTTGGAATCAACAGAGTTTTGAGAACATTGGAGGACGGCTGGGTGGTCTGGTGGAGGTTGATTATGCTTCCTCAGAAGGCACGGATTACAGTGCTCTTCGACTGAAGGTCGGATGCAAGGCTGAGAATATCCCGAGGACCACCGTGGTTCGCGACGGCAACAAAGCTTACAAGGTGAGTCTGCATATCTTTTTTGAGAAGGATAAGACAACCGTATGGCCGTCGGAAAGAGAGAGAGATAAGGACATCGCACCGCAAGGAACGAATCCCAGCAGCAGTCGGGAGGTCGGGGACTGTGGAAGAAGGTTAGCGCCGCTGAGAACGGTGGAGCTCCCGAACAGTGAATCGCCGGAGGGTAGAACCGTACACCCTAGGGCAGGCGTCGTAGGGGAGAGGGGAGCTGAGCCTATTGAGGAGAGTCGTAGACCTGTCCTTGACAGGATAAGGTCAGACAGTAGGGGGAAGACAGCGGATTCGATTTTTAAAACCAAAACCGCTGGTAGCGCTGGCGACTCATCGAGCGGGAGTTATCCTCGTCCAGACACGTGGAGAGGCCAATCGACGGATCAGAGAGTGTCGCATAAGAGAAGAGGAAGTGTGGGCCCACGTCGACTTAGAGTACGAGCTGTCCAGCTGAGAAGGACGCGAGGGAACTTAAAGAAGTGGGTAAACGGAGCCGGGTCATCGGGTCGAAGGCATCTCCACCAGTTTTTAAAGGAAACATCGACTCATACAGCAGCAGCATCGAATATTACCTCTCCAGGCAGACTAAATGCATCTTCTGAGGGCCATTTTTCATTGCAGCCTTCTAGATACACAAGGAGGGTCCCTATTGATACTCTGGGAAGGACGGCGACGAAAGACAAAGGTAAGAGGCATGTTTTTGTTTCTCCTCCTCCCCCTCCTATCTCGACTGGGTGTTCTTTGTTATCGCCTGCTCACTTTGAGGGCAGTTCGCGACTCGGGGAATGGGAGAAAGGTTCCAGCAGCGTCCACAATCCGGAGAAGGGTGGGGGGAGTTCAATGAGCGAATACCAGGTCAGGTTAAAGAACCGAGACCTAATTGCTCAGGAACGTGACCGGATTCAAAAGATAGGGGCACCTGAGAAGAATAGGGAGGGTATTAATCAGCCGGAGAAAAACCCAGGGGTTTCATTGTCAGGCAGTTCTCCCATTTCGGACAGAGCTCAGCTCATTCCGGTTGGAGAACAGGGGGGTTTACGGGTTTTGTTTAAACCGTTTGGCAATAACGTGATTACAAGACCATTGCCTCGGGTATATCCTTGGAATCCGATCTCAACTCGTGGTTTAATCGCAACATTCTCACTTTGGGGGAATCTCTGGGTTTATCATTCAAAGGACACGAAGAAGAGGTTAAAAGGTTAATGTTATCCATTATAGGGGGTACCAAGGAGAGGAGCAACACCTCAATTACAGATAAACTTATGCTGTCAGAAGTAGGCAACAGCGCCAATCCTATGGAGGAGAATGAGGTGGGGAAGGGGACAAATGGGATGGACCCGATAAAGGCTAAGTCAGGAACTGAAGATTCAGGGAGGAGGCAAGAAACTCTGCCCTTGGTGAAGTCTAACAAAATGCCCCGCGAGATTAAAAGACTGGCGTGCCCTTTCAATGCTGGAGACCCTATTGTATATAGCAGTCGTCGCAGCGGGAGGAAACATAAGGTTACCCAATGAGGCTTAGTATTATGTCTTGGAATGTCCGGGGGCTGGGGAATAGAGAAAGAAGAATGGTAGTCAAGAGTTTGTTCAAAAGGTGGGGAGCTAAAGTGATCATCATTCAGGAATCGAAGCTGGACAAAGTTGAGGAGAGTGATATCAAGGATATATGTGGAATGGGGGACTTCGGGTGGCAGGCTCTTCCAGCTGTTGGAACCTTGGGAGGCATTATAATAGTTTGGGATAGGAGGAATCTCGAGGTGGAGGATACCCTGATTGGTGCCTTCTCGGTTTCTATCAAATGTAGATGTGTGGGCGAGCAATCATGGTGGATTCTCACGGGAGTTTATGGCCCTCCAAACAGCCGCGACAGAGATCAATTCTGGGAGGAGTTGGAAGACATAGCAGGCCTTTGGGAGGCTCCGTGGTGTATAGGTGGAGACTTTAACGCTATCAGATTCCCACACGAGAAGAATGGGGGAGGAAGGTTCAACAAAAGCATGAGAGATTTTGGGGATTTTATCAAGAGAAATGCCCTCATGGAGATTCCCATGGGAGGTGCCAAATATACGTGGACCAATAATCAAGTCTGCCCCACTCTTTGCAAATTAGATAGGTTTTTAGTGTCTCCGGAATGGGAAGATCACTTTCAAGAGGCTTCTGTGGTCGCAATTCCGAGACCGGCGTCGGATCATACTCCTTTGCTGTTAGGGTGCGGAGGATTCAGATCTAGACCGACGCCCTTTCGGTTCGAAAATATGTGGCTAAGTAACCCCCAATTTAAGGCTAAGGTGGGAGAGTGGTGGACGTCCTTTTCTTTCGTTGGGAAGGCGGGGAAGTCTTTTAGGAGCAAACTTAAGGCTCTCAAAGAGAAAATTAAGATTTGGAACCGGGAGGTGTTCGGCCGCGTGGACCAAAAGATCAGCATAGTGCTAGAGAAGATTGCTCTGATTGATAAGAAAGAAGAAGACACCAGCCTCTCACTGGAAGAGCAGATGGAGAGAACTAAATTGAAGGGGGAATATCAACAATTGGTGACTATGGAAGAGATCAGCTGGAAACAGAAGTCCAGGGTCAGGTGGCTTAAGGAGGGGGACCAGAACACTAAGTTCTTCCATAAGGTGGCTAATGCCAATAAAAGGAGGAATTTCATTTCCCGTATCCGGATCAAGGGAGTTATCAAAGAGGAGGAAGAGAGCATCAGACAGGGTGTGGTTGAGTTCTATTCCGACATGTACACTGAGCCGGCCACCTTCAGACCCCGGTTGGAGGGCCTCCAATTTGATGAGATAAGTAGGGAGGATAGAGATCGCCTAGAAAGACCAATCTCGGAGGAAGAGGTGAAGCATGTTTTATCCATCTTAGCCCATGACAAGGCTCCAGGGCCCGATGGATTCACTATAGCCTTCTATAAGCAGTGTTGGGAGATTATCGGTGCGGATTTCATGAAGATGGTGGGGGAATTTCAGGAGGAAGGTTTTTTGGACTTCCCCTCTAACAGTACTTTTATTGCCATGATCCCTAAAGTTACAGGAGCAGAGGATATCTCAGAGTACCGCCCCATCAGCTTGGTTGGAAGTGCCTATAAAATCTTAGCTAAGGTTCTTGCCTTGAGATTTAGAGAGGTCCTATCCTCAGTGATATCGCCTAACCAAGGGGCGTTTGTGAGAGGGCGCCAAATTTTGGACGGAGTGCTACTAGCTAATGAATGCATCGATTCTAGAATCAAGGCGGGTCAACCAGGGATTGTTTGTAAGATTGACATGGAGAAGGCGTATGACCATGTCAATTGGG
Source organism: Euptelea pleiosperma (assembly GCA_035048495.1). NCBI lineage: Eukaryota > Viridiplantae > Streptophyta > Magnoliopsida > Ranunculales > Eupteleaceae > Euptelea > Euptelea pleiosperma. The sequence continues at coordinate 14,657,466 of CM068542.1, forward strand.
GCTTTCTTGATTACCTCCTTGGTAGAATGGGGTTTGGAGTCAGGTGGAGGAAGTGGATCTGGAAGTGCATATCATCGGCTTCCTTTTCCATCATGATTAACGGGTCTCCAGCGGGTTATTTCAAGAGTTCCAGAGGTCTGCGCCAAGGCGACCCCTTATCCCCCTTTTTATTCATTGTGGTGGCGGAGGCGTTAGGGCGTATGTTATCAAAGGCTGTCTCCTTGAGAGAGTTGGAGGGGTTCGTAGCAGCCACGGGGACCCCCACCATTTCCCACCTCCAGTTCGCTGATGACATCCTCATTTTCCTAGCTCCTGACGTATTGCAGTTCAGATTTCTCAAAGGTACTCTTTTCTGTTTCGAGGCGGTGTCGGGCCTTCGGGTTAATCTCAAAAAAAAGTAAAATATTTGGCGTGGGAGAGGTAGAGGATTTGGAGGGCTTGGCCAATATCCTGAACTGTAGAATAGACAAATTCCCGACCACTTATCTTGGCCTTCCTTTGGGGGCAGCATACAGATCCAAGGAGCTTTGGAGACCGGTCATAGACAGCTTTGGCAGGAGACTAGCTAGTTGGAAGGCCAGATACTTATCGAAAGGGGGAAGACTGGTGTTAATCAATAGTTCTCTCTCGAGTTTACCCATTTACTATATGTCTCTTTTCCTGATGCCGAACAGTGTGTTTATTACCTTGGATAAGATAATGAGAGACTTCTTGTGGGATGGCAGCTCAGATAATCACAAGATCCATTTGGTTAGGTGGGACAGGGTGTGTAAAGCCAAGGCAGATGGTGGTTTGGGCATCAAGCATCTTAAATCCATGAACTATGCTCTCCTGGGCAAGTGGTTATGGAGATTTGGGGAGGAGACATCTAGCCTGTGGAGGATTGTTATGGCAGGAAAATATGGAGTTTCGAGTTTTGGTTGGAAAAGCCTCCAAGCCAGAAATCCCTATGGTTGCAGTGTATGGAGAGGTATCCTGAAGGTGTCTAAGGATTTTGACAAAGGAATCAGGTTCAAGGCAGGAGGGGGAGATAGAATCAGCTTCTGGGAAGACATCTGGTGCGGAGATAGGTCGTTGAGGGAAGATTACCCGGAGCTGTACTCTATTTCGGAGAGGAAAGGAGGATCGATTCAGGAATGCTACAGATTTGAAGGGGAGACAGGAGGGTGGAACTTGGCGTTTAGAAGGAATTTGAATGACTGGGAGATTGATCCGTTTTCCAGTCTCATATCGAGATTGCAGGATGTTATCCTTAGACCGCTGGAGCAGGATAGAAGAGGGTGGTCATGGAACAAAGGGAAAGCTTTTACGGTGAAGTCCTTTTACATGGAACTTAATAATTCCGAAGGCACTACCTTTCCTAGGGCCTCGGTGTGGAGACCTAAGATTCCATCTAAAGTATCTTTCTTTGCCTGGGAAGCTTCCCTGGACAAGATCCTAACCATTGACCATTTGATGGCTAGGGGCTTCAGTTTGGCTCAATACTGTTGGATGTGCAAAACCAAGGGGGAATCGGTAGACCATCTTCTTATCCATTGCGAGATGGCTACCAAGATTTGGAATGCTTTCTTGTTGGACTTCGGGGTGCCTTGGGTCATGCCGGCTTCTCTTACGGCCCTTCTCATGAGTTGGAAGTCTAAATCATTCTCATCCAGAGGGAAGGTGCTCTGGAATATGACTCCTCTAGCGATCATTTGGGGCATTTGGAGGGAAAGGAATCAGAGGGTTTTTGAAAATAAAGAATTAGAAGTGTCTGCTATTATTCTTAATATCAAGGGGCTGATGTTCTTATGGTCGAAGGCGGTCTCGGAGTGTAGGGGTTTATTCTTTGAAGACTTGGTGTTCCGATGGGAAAGCATTTGTTCAAGGGAAGGGATTTAGGGGTTTGGTTGTAGTTTCTTGCTGGGGGTGAGTGTAGGTCATCTCGACCTGCCTCCTCTGGAGGGTTGTATCTTTTGGCTTCGGCCCTTTCTTTAATATATTTTTACTTATCAAAAAAAGAAATGAATAATATTTGATGATTTTGATCCCTGGATACTAAATGGTAGGTAAGAGGAGCCGTCGACAATTAAAGGAGAAGCGCCAGGGGGATGCTTCACCTTATAAAGACGTATCACCTAGCAGCTTTAAGGGGTCACATTGCAGGCAGATAATGACTAATTACAAGTATGATGCTGTAAAAGATATAGATATACAAAGTGAGTATGCTCCAGAACCAGTTTTTGATCTACGCTTGGAGGCAAAAATAGCAGCTGAGGTTAGTCACCGTTTTGGTACATCATCAAAAAATGTGTGCTCCGTATTTTGATAAATGTCAATGGTCATAAGTTTTCCTTTCTTCTTTAATGCTTTTCATATCGCCATACTTTAATTATGTCTGTTTGTATCTGTCACTGTACTGTGGTTTATGGTCTAACAGTTCATTTGGCCCTAGAGGCAAGATTCTTTGGTGGATGCTTCACTATGCTTTTTGTCGAAAGAGTGCAGTAGAAGAATCATTGAAGATTGTAGTGAACGTTTACTCTTATGCATACGGACAGCGAATTTTAAAAACTTTTCTCATAGTCATAGGTAACTTTCGAAAAAGGAAACTTCTCTAGGATCTAGTGTTCCACCAATTATTATCTCACTCTAAACAGCTAAGGGCAATTGTATAAATCCATCATGTTAATAGGCTAGCATTGCACATAGATAATATACATTAACATGCATATCTCCATTCTTAGGTAAGCTTCACACAATATGGTAACCAGGAAATTCCATGATTGTCGTCAGATATAGAAAATGAAACTTAAACATGCTTGCTTTTTAGATAGCTGTGAGTGATTGAAATATAACATGAGTACTCATCTTAAGCTCTGTGTTGCCGCTATTACTTATAATGGTAGCCACCAACAATGCTCATCTCAATAAAAGATAATAACAGTTTTTAAAATAAGCTTAGTAGAACAAGGACATAAGCTAACAACATGAAAATAACAGTCTGAAGTTGGTTGAAGCAAGCCAACAAAATCTTGAGTCCAAGATTTATGACACCTATATAAAACCCAAGCGGGTGCTGTATCTATAACATAGCCATGCTACAATGTAACAAGTACAAAAAAGGAAGAATACTTGCTGCTGTCTACACGAAAAGCAATATGGGTGGGTTGCCCTTCCAAGACAACCCCCAAAACAGTTGAACTATATCAGAATCATCACAGCCCATGTACAAGGTTATAAACCAATGGTTCCCGGCTACAAACACAAACAACAGGCAAAGCCAGCAACCATGAATGAACTGTCCTCTTTGGCTCTTTCCCCTGTTATGCATACGCACATGAATCCATAAAAGGCACAATGTAGAAGTTTATCCATTCATAATATGCTCATATACATGTTTAACCTATGACATTCTGTTCATTGATGGATTTCTACATCATAAAAATGGGATTAAGGTTCTATGCCCTTCGAAACAAGGGGAAAAATGCATTTCAGTTGTATTTCATTCCTTTTGGCAGCTTGGTTTGTATAAAAATGTGGCTGCAATCTTAGTTTGTCGAGGACTAGTGGGACAACAGTTGGTGGTGACTGGTGAGAAAGTGAGTTTGCAGTTACAGTGAGTTTACTCCAGGAGTTGGTTTTGAGTCTGTGGCTTTTCTCACTAGTTGATGATTGACTGCTCATATTCAAGGGTCCCTTGGTATATTTTCTTCATTGATGATGTAGTTTGGTTGATTAGACTAGAGAGGGAGTAAATGCAAAATTATGGAGGAATAACTTGGAAACAAGGGTTTTAAAATAAGTCAGATCAATATAGAGTATATATAGTTCAACTTTAGTAAGGGTAAACAAAGGATGATGCGTTAGTTAAGATTAATGGGCAGGAATCTAGGTTCAGTATCAGAGGGAGATCGAAGAGGACGTTGCCCATAAAATTAGAGGTAGGTGTCTACACTGTAGATTCTATTCCGAAGTGTTATGCAGTGGACACATACTGTAAGATTAAAGAGAAAATTTTAAAAGAAAGCAATAAGACTGATTATGTTTGATGGAGTAGAATGTTGGGAAATCAAAAACAACATATTCATAGACTTAAGTATTTTTGAGTTGAGGATATTGGAATGGATGAATTGAAAGATTTGAAAGGACGGAATAAAAAATGCACACACTCATAGGAATCTAAGAGTAGTCCCAATAGGGGATAAGATTAAGGAAAGTCAATTGGTTAAAAATTGAACACACTTGAGGGAATCTAGGAGTAACTCGAAGTTGATTGAGATGGTTTGGCCATGTACAACGAAGACCAATGACGGTACCAGTGAGGAGCACCTTGGTGCAAGTTGAAGGCTCTAAAAGGGTGATAAGATGACCGAAAAGGATGTGGGTTGAGGTAGGAAGAAAAGATTTGAACACATGCTTTAACAAAAGATAGGATTCTAGAGAGAAATGAATGAAACGGATGCTAGTTTTGTATGCAGCCTTTTAGTTATTTGACATTTGATTTTTCTTATGTTGCATGGTTGTTTATGATACCTCGTTACTTTTTACTCCTTATCTTCCCTTTCATACAGCCCAGCCAGAGCTACACCCACTTGTTTTAGTTCTTTATTTTTTGTATTTGCCAATATGATGCATGCAAATGTTTTTTTTTTTTGATCAGTATAAGAATGTATTGAAAAGGCGGAAGCCAAGCAAACTACAAGGGAAAACAAGATTTAGAGGTTGAGGTGACCTACTTAATACTGATTTCAAGCGAAAAACATAACCAATAATAAGATAATATAGTCAGCATCATTCGTCTCTAGGACACAACAAGTCCCATCTAAAAACAAAGTCTTCAAAGAAAATCCCTTTGCACTCCAGGAACATCTTCGACCACAAATACATAGATCCCTTAATATTTTTTTTGATAAGTAGATCCCTTCAAAGGTTCTCTGATTTCTCTCCCTCTAAAGACCCCAAATGATCGCAAAAGGAGCATCCGCCATAGAATCTTCCCTGTAGATGAAAATGCATTGGATTGCCAACTGATCAGAAAATCCATAACTGAACTTGGCACCACCCAATTCATCCCGAACTCGGTAAGGAAAGAAGACCACACCACCTTGACTACATCGCAATGTAATGAAAGATGATTAAGATTTTCCCCATGATGCCTACACATCACACAATAGTCAGTAATAATGTCCTTTCTAGATCTCAAATTATGCACTGTCAAAATCTACTCCAAAGAGGAAAGAAAGTGCACGGTGGAGTCACAAGAATGAAGGAACATTTGACTGGAAAACCCGGTGAAGTTACTTCATGTCCCTCGGTACCTAGAACGGTTGCCGAGACAGTGAAGAAGTACGTGTTAGCAGCACAAAAGGCAAAAGCTGCTTAGAAGAGAAGGAATGAGGAGATATGTGCAAGTTTAAACGACCCAGATGTAGGAGGCAGTGGGAGAGAACCAGATGATGATACTCAATCTGATGAAAATATGTCTCGGCGTGAGAAGCAAGAATTCATACTAGCACAACGTAGTAGTAGACAAACACATTTGTTTGAGGAACAGAGGAGACATTCAGTGTCTAGGCCTCCGAGTCAAGGTATGGGAGGGTCTTCTTTCCTTGCTAGGGCTGGAACCTCATCTGCTAAAGGAGGATTCCGCCGCACTTTTAGTGTTCGAGAAGCTGAAGAGGATATAAGTAGGGCACATAAGGAGAAGGAGAGTGCAGCTACTCATAGCAGGGGACTAGATTCATTTTTATATAGATCAAAGTCTGTTACACAAAAAATTGAAGGAGGTTTGGGGTGGGAAGAAGCTTATGGGTAAGGTGGGAAGAGTCATCACAAAATGGTTTGTATTTAATTCCATTCCCTTCAATGCGGCGAAGAGCCCATATTATCAGACGATGATCGACACTATTGCAGAGGCAGGGCCTGGAATTAGAGGACCCACTCCTTTTCAAATTAGTGGAAAATATTTAAATGAAGAGGTATCTGAGCTGCAAGACTACATCAATACATTGAAGGTGAAGTGGGGCGTGCATGGTTGCACCATTATGTGCGATGGATGGTCTTCGAAGACCAGAAAATTGATTATAAATTTTATGGTGTACTGTGATCGAGATATGATTTTTCATAAATCGGTCGACACGTCTACTAGGGACAAGATGTCTGAGTATTTGTTTGAGTTAATGGATGCTGTGGTAGAGGAGGTTGGTGAGCAAAATGTTATCCAAATCATCACTGACAATGTGCAAAATTTCAAAGCTGCAGGGAAATTGTTGATGAGGAAAAGGAAACATTTGTTTTGGTCCCCATGTGCAGCTCATTGCATTGACCTCATGTTAGAGGAGATTGGGAAGACGAAGTCGATCTCTTCGACGATTAAGAAAGCAAGGAAGATCACAGGCTTCATCTATAATAGTGCAAAGGCTGTCAATTTGATGAGGCAATATACTCAAGATAGGGACCTATTGAGACCTGGCATTACACGATTTGCGACTGAGTTTATCGCATTACAGAGTCTCATGCGTCATCAGGTTCCACTACGTAATCTCTTCTTATCGGAGGAATGGAAGGCTTTTATAGCAGGGTATAGGAGGGACAGAGAAAAGAAAGAACTTGTAGATATAGTGTCTAATTAGTATTGACGTCAGAGTTTTGGACGAAGGCGGAAGAAACATGTAGAGCATTTGAGCCTCTTGTCAAAGTGTTAAAGTTGGTAGATCAAGATAAAAAACCAACTTTAGGCTTTATATACGAGGCAATGGATAGAGCAAAGTTGGCAATCCAAGCCGGATGTCGCCATTACAAGAAGTATTGGGACATCATTGATAAGAGATGGGAAGGCCAGCTACATCATCCTCTGCATGCAGCAGGTAAATTATTTCTTATGTAGATTATACGTTCTTAAATTATTATTTTATTACTTGATAGTGTATATTTTAATTCTTCACCTTTTATGTGAAAATAGCATACTTCTTGAACCCTGCCTTCCAATACAACAACATTTCAAATCACGAAGAGATAAAAGAAGGTCTACATGAAGTGATTAAGAGATTAGAGCCATTAATGGATAAACAAGGGTAAGCAATAAACGAAGTATGTATCCATGTTTTGTATAATGTTAAAAGATATATGGTGATAATATGCTTTTAACTTTTTCTACACACTTGAATGTAGATAAAATTATTTGTAGAGGCAAGAGGAAAATTTGGCGAAGCCCTTACAAAGCATCAGCGCAAATCTGATATGCCTGGTATGTGCACAATGCAATTGTGCAATAGTATCATCTTATTACTAAAACCTAATGCAGCTTACTCTTAATTTGTAGGCGAGTGGTGGTCAAATTATGGGTCGTCTGCACCACATTTAAAATCAATTGCAGTCAAGATTTTGAGTCAAACGTGCTCCTCATCAGGTTGTGAGAGGAATTGGAGCACATTTGCTCTTATCCATACGAGGGCTCGTAATCGTTTATCGATGTAGCGATTAGAGCAACTAGTGTATGTGCACTACAATATGAGGCTGCGAGTTCGTAATTTAATGGATAAAAGGGAAGATGACGATTATTATAATCCCATTGATTTGGATTATATCTTTGAAGCGGATGACGTCTTAGACCCTTGGATGCGCGAGAAGGACACGCCTACACTGGACATTGAAGATTTATCGTGGTTAGATGAACCGCTTAATAGAGGAGATGATCCCGATCATGGTGGGAGTGATGGTGCTGGTGCTGGTGCTGGTATTGCTTATGGTGGGAGTGTTGGTGGGAGTGCTAGTGGGAGTGGGGGTGCTGGAGGTGGTGATGGAGGGACTCAGGAGGAGGGTCGGCTTGGGGATACACACCCTGCCGATGATTTCATTACCACGCAAGACTCTAATCACGGCATTAGAGAACGGCGTAGGAGATTGGCGATGTTAACTACATATCCGAGTGATGATGAGCCAGATACCCAATATCGACATGGACATGGAGATGTCGACTTGGGTGAGCAGGTGCAACAGATGTCATTTGATGATCATTCGAGTTGGAATACTCACAGGCGAGGTTTTGGAGATTATCCGAGTCACGTTCCTCATGGATATGCTCAGCCTCCTTATGGATATGCTCAGCCTCCACCATACGGATATGACGATCAGCCTCAGCCTTTTTCTTATGATCAGGGGGGAGAGTCCAGTTCCAATTAGAGTCAGACTCCTTATGGATCTGCTCAACCTCCACCATACGGATATTACGATCAGCCTTAACCTTTTTCTTATGATCAGGGGGGAGAGTCCAGTTCCAATCAGAGTCAGACTCGTACAAATGACTATGACTCATCTGCAGAGCAATATGGCTTATTCTACTCATACCATTACCAATATGGGCAGTAGATTGTATGCCATGAGACTTAGGATTGTGTTTGTGTGATTGTAAACTTGCTTTTCAACTTTGAATGATGATTGCTTAGTTCAACTATTTAAGTGTGCGATTATATGGCTTAACCAATGGCCTTGATTTGTAGATAATGCATCGTAAACATGGTGACACTCAAATTAAACATTATGTTATGATTATTTAATTATGTTATTTTGATCATAAATTAAACATTCGGTCCAACCCGATAACACTATAAATCAATTTTTTTGATTATAAATTAGTTGTTTAATATAATTTGTTTAAAATTTTCTTGCATTTATAAGTTTCTTATTTTTTTCTAATTTTCTAGCATTTTTTCAAAATTTTTTGAAGCCTCTAGAATTGGTTTCGTTTGTTTCGTTTCGGTTTCACGAAGTTTCGTCCGATACCGAACGATACTTCCGATACGTTTCGTTATCACCAATGAATGATACCGAAACGATACCGTGTACTTTGAACCATGGGCCCAGTAATACAACAGTGTGCATGGCATGATGTCATACTATATAAGTTTTTTAACCAAGATATGCATCTCAATCATATAATAAGGTTGACATGAATATGATGGTGAATGCAAGTGAGTACGGGATGCACATGCAACTAGTACCCATAACCACATAGGGTCTCCATCTCCTTCCCGCACTAGGAGCGGTCTCATCGACCCATCTGCAAGATATAATAACGTTTGGGGCCTTTCACCCTATGGTACCGAACCCTGATTAATTGATAAAACCAATATAAACGTATATAATATACTTCAACCCCGTTCCCTTATGTACCTCTTATATGAAATGACGTGATGATCATGGTATGACAACAAGATGGTACTTGGGTTACATGGCATAAGCACACATGTATTTAACATTTAAATAAGAATATAAAATGAACATATGATCATCAAAAGTGATAACATGGGAATGAATTAGGGTTAAACATGAGTAACGTGTAACAATCACCGAAGGTCACGATCAACACGGATGAACAATATAAGTGGAAATTGTAAGAGAATCCAACACACTATGGCCGAACCCTGTGAGAGATCCATGATACAAGGTCGAACCCTAAAGAGGGATCAAAGACACTTGGCTGAACCCTATGAGAGATCCAAGACGCATGGGTGGGATCCCAATGCATACAAGTATAGGTCAAACCATTTAGGTTTAACAGTGAATAAGTCATGACCGAACCACTAAGAGTTCCCAAGGCCATTAATCGTCCAAAATCCAAGAAATAGGTTTTTCATAGAAAACATGTTTTCTTGTAAAAATCATAACTAAATAAATATAAATTAAAAAAATACAAACTCAATGGATTTGAAAACTATATTCACTGAGGTTTTTATGAAAAATAAATTTAAAAATATTTATTTCTAAAATCGAAGTCGAAATTCTTAAAGAAGTAGAATGCACAGAATCTGAAATTTTGGGCTTTGCAAAAAAGGTCAGCACCTTTGAAAAATTACAAATAAATAAATATATGTCCTAAAAATACAAAATCAATGGATCTGGAAAATATATTCACATAGGTTTATAGGAAAAATAAGTAGAAAAATATTAAGTTTCAAAATATATGTGTAAATCCTTAATCAACTGGACCGTAAAGAATTTGAATTCTTGGTCTTGCAGAAAAGTCCAGCACATTATAAAAATTATAACTAAATAAATAAATATCAGAAAATACAAACTCAACTAATTTGGAAACTAGATTCATAGAGGTATCTATGAAAAATAATTATAAAAATATTCCGATTCAAAATATAGATTAAAATCTTTAATGAATTGGGCTGTACAGAATCTGGAATTCTGGGTTTTATAGAAAAGTACAGTACCTTTGAAAAATCATAACTTAATAAATAAAAATCAAAAAAATACAAACTCGACGGATTTAGAAAATAGATTCATAGAGGTATCCATGAAAATTAATTATAAAAATATTCAGATGAAAATATAGATCAAAATCTTTAATTAAATAGATCGTACAGAATCTGAAATTTTAGGTTGTGAAGAAAAGGACAGCATCTTAAAAAAATCATAACTAAATAAATATAAATCATAAAAATACAAACTCAACTGTTTTGGAAAATAGATTTATAGAGAGTTTTAAGAAAAATAATTAGAAAATATTTAAGTCCTAAAAGTATTACGAAAATTATAAAGAAATGATTATCTGTTATGATTGCCAAATAAGTCATGGCCAAACCCATCATGGTGGCACCAAACAATGATTAACTCAAGAAAAATATACTAAATTATGTCTAAATTAATTTATAGTTAAGATCTACTATAATATAATGAATGAAAAGCAATAACTTGAAGAAGAACAAGTATATGATGGATTAAGCACACTTACCTTAAGGTTTCTTGAACTGTAATGGAAATCGAAAGTTTCTTCAAATTTGAAAGTCGTCGGATCGTCCTCTCCTCGGAGTGTGTTCTTCTATTCGGAGTCCCTTTCAATTCTCCCTTCTTGCTCGAGTGCAATCGGTGCCCGGATGAAGGTTTAATGGAGATTTCAATATTCTTTAATGGAGTTTGGGTTTGTGAAAGCTTCTAAAGCTTTAGGGTTTTCATAAATAGGTTTAGGGAAGGATTAGGGTTTTTATTTGAGTGAAATTCGTAATTATCAAAGGGATGACTTTTTCAACCCTCAAAAACTTATATTTTACATTACTAATGTGTTAGAAATGGGCCCAAGGCCCATATATATCAACTAGGCTTCATTAAGGTTATTATTAAGCCCAAAAGGCCCTCTAAATTGGCCATACGGGCCCACCCAACAATAATAACACAAATAATTATTCATTAATTCAATTAAACTATATTATATAATTTAAATGTTCATACAACATGGTATTGACATATGTCACACATAAATAAGCATAAGCATCGCACTACTTGAGATAATAAATATTGACATATGTTCAGAATAAGCATCGCACTACTTGGGATAATAAATAATGACAGTATATGGGCAAGCTAGACAAAATGCTTTTAATCAATACCACTTTTCCCCCTTTCGATAAATATCTTGTCTTTCATAGTGCTAACCTTTTCGCAAAGCATTCAATAACAGGCTCCCACAAAACCTTCGACCTGTAAGATGCCCATAAAGGAAGACCCAAATGTGTAGCTGGCAAACTGTTAATGCTACATCCCAAAATATCCGCTAGAGACGAAATGTTTTCCACTGCTCCCACGCTATATACCTTCGTCTTAACAAAGTTAACCCTCAATCCTGACACCGCCTCAAACCAAATCGGAAGACCTCTGAGGAATCTTACCTGGGCAATTGAAGGTCCGAGAAAGACTAGAGTGTCGTCCGCAAACTGAAGATGAGAAATTGCAGGAGCTCCCGCGGTCGGTGCAAAACCCTCTAGCTCTCCCATGCTCATAGCTCTAGATGTCATTCTCCTCAAAGCGTCCACCACCACAATAAATAAGAAGAGAGAGAGCGAATCCCCCCTGTCTCAATCCCCTAGAGCTTTAAAAAATATCCCGCAGGAGAGCCATTCACTAAGATTGAGAAGGTTGCAGTCGAGATGCATTTCCTAATCCACATCCTCCATTTATCCCTGAAGCCTGTCTTGTGAAGCATATAATCCAGAAATCTCCAATCCACATGGTTATAAGCCTTTTCCATATCAATCTTACATACAATCCCTGGCTCCCATGATTTGTTTCTAAAGTCAATGCACTCATTTGCTATAAGTACCCCGTCTAATATTTGACGCCCCCTTACAAAAGCCCCTTGAGTAGGTGAAATAACCGAAGCTAGCACCAAACGTATCCTTGTATCAAGGATCTTATACGTACAACCCAATAAGCTAATAGGTCTATAGGTAATATCATCCGCCCCCGATTTCTTTGGAATCATAGCAATAAAAGTACTATTGGAAGTACTGTTCAAATATCCATCCTCCCAAAATTCTTGGTCTACTTTAATGAAGTCTGCCCCAACAATATCCCAGCTTTGCTTTGAAAATGGTAAAATAAATCCATCCGGTCATGGGGCTGTCTCCAGCCAAATGAGCGATAGAACATAGAACCTCTTCCTCCTCGATAGGTCTTTCTAGTATAACCATTTTTTCATAACTAATCTGATCAAATTGAAGTCCATCCAGAGATGGTCTATATATAGCTGACTCGGCGTAAAGATATGAGTAGAGACCCACCACCCCATCTCTGATGCTGTCCTATTCCTCTAACCAATTTCCATGGATTCTAAGACGGGCTAAATGCTCGTATCTTCTGTTAGCATTAGTAGTCTTATGAAATAATTTGGTATTATTATCTCCCTCCTTTAACCACCTAATTCTTGATTTTTGTTTCCTACTAACTTCCTCCATTTTAACCGTATGTTGAAATTCTGCTTTCAAATTAACTCTCCTCATCCTGTCCTCCAGAGCAAAGGTCCTGTCTCCTCCAACCTATCAATTATCGAAATCTCCTCAAGTACTAGGACCTTTCTCTGATCAATTCTACCAAACTCTTCCCAGTTCCACCTCTTACTACTTTCTTTGAGCACTTTCAATTTGCATTTAAAAACCACCCCGCCATGCCGTTGAAAGAGAAAGATTTCCACCATTCCTCCACCCTTTCCTTAAACTTAGTATCAAGCAGCCACATATTTTCAAATCGAAAGGGGATTGGATGAGAACTCAGACCCTTGCAGTCAAGCAATAAAGGAGCGTGGTCTAATACGGGTCTAGGAATCGCCAATAGAGACACCCCTTGAAAATGATCTTCCCAACTTTGGGAAACAAGAAACTTGTCTAATCTACAAAGAATGGGGCTGTCTTGGTTATTTGACCAAGCGAAAGTGCCCCCTCCCATAGGTAGATGCATTAGACAATTTCTGTTAATGAATTTACCCTACTCCCTCATACATCTCGTCACTCTACTCCCAACATTCTTTTCATACACAAAACAGATCACGTTAAAGTCCCCTCCAATAGACCACAGATCATCCCATAAGCCTGCTACGTCATCCATTTCCTCCCAGAATTGATTTCAGAGATTGCTCACTGACGGTCCATACACCCTTGACAAAATCCAAAAGAACTCCCCAACACAACAACATCGAATGGACACCGAAAACGCACCAACTAAAACATCCGCTACCTCTAAAACTTTACGATCCCAGATCACAACTACTTCCGAAGTACCAATCGTCGAAAGATCTTGCCACCCCCACATTCAGAAAAACGACACAACTACTTGATAAACGACAACTCAATCTTCTCCAACTTAGTCTCCTAAAGCACTATCACGTTTGCCCCCTATCTTTTTATCATTTTTTTGAGAACTACCCTCCTATCCTTACTACCCAAAAAACAGACATTCCATGAAATCTTTTTTAGCTTCATTTATCACTACTAGCCTTCCTCTTCTACGACTTCCGTTTACCAAAATCTCCCCCGAATTAAAGGGACATGTCAAACTCTGAATCTCACTTGACAATCTGGTAGGCTTGATCCTAGAGTAAGAGCGTTGGGCACACTCTTGTTTTCTTTCTCCTGTTGCAGCTCCAGATCCCACTTCTGAAGAACCTTCCTTAGCCTTCAACACTAGTTTTTCTGCCAAACTATCCTTCAACAGTCCCTCTTGATCTTTATCTCTCCCTGTCACAGTTAACATCTTTCTCACCTCAGACATTTCTTTACAAGAAATCAGAGGACATACATCTGCGCTCTCTTTTAGACCTTCCACTCCCTGATTTTCCCCATCTCGAGCCACCAGAATCGTGCATGGCTTCTTGATGTTAATATCTTGAAAACCTGGGTAAGCCTACAATGGAATACAACAGCTGTAACACTTTCGTCTCACGTCCAGCAGTTGATATACCTATAGACAAGCCCAATCTCATTATATTTTGTTTAAACCACGGTAAAAATTCATCTTCTCCCGATTTAGACTCTGCTCTACATTGTATCTCTGGCGGGCATGAGAGTTTGAAAACATAAACGTCGCTTCTCTCCTGCCCTCCTTGTCTTGTTCAAGCCCTGCTTGTAGGTTTTGATTTCCCAACATATGCTCTTCTCTGCGCTTTTCAACTTGCCTGGCTTTTCCCTCACCTCCAAACTGATCCTTCGACGGTGATGCATCAACCTTGGTTCCGACAATCACGTCAAAAGACTCCTCTAGCTTTTCTACTCCCCTTAAACTTGCTAAACCACACCCATCCATTGTACCCTTGTCTACACCTTCGTTCTCCACTTCCTCAGGCAAACGAACCTCAAACTCACGAACATTTGAGTAAACCCCTAAATCCCCACTATATTCACCCAACATCTAGTTGTTAATTAATGAAATTCACATATGCACTAGGACATACACATCACCTTATTGTGCATGAGTGAAATTATATAGGTAAGTCTACCACTCGCATGGTGTAGACAACCCTCGATGAGGAGGATGAGACGCACTCGTGGAGGTGTGTTAGTCGCTTCGACCACCAGGGTGATTGGGATGAGATCTTTGTAGATCGACATGATTTGTTGAATTACCTTGATAGATCATGTAACCTGTATACTAGACCAGATTAGGGCTACATTCACTCCTAGTTATAGTGTACACGCACATTAAACCTGATTGAACCGCACGACGTGTGTCTCATACTATACGTGTCATTAAGATCCTCAACTCATAGGTACTATACGATGTCAAGGCTATAGATGATTCAGCCCGGTTTACATGTATGCTAAGAAAGTGGCTGGGCTGATGCTGAATAACACTGGTGCTTGGGGAAGATCCCTTGACACCACACCATGACTTGTTGCCTTGATGCGGATTACGTATTGTGATCATGCTTAGGAGTCAAAATGTATGCGGACATGTGCGTATCCACTGTGGCAATTATTGAGTGTTTAATCGAGATTTGCATACTATTTTCTATTTATTATTTATATTATAAATAATTTAGTTGTGAAAATATTATAAAATTCCTCGATTAGTAGATAAAAGTGTACGGGGTTGGATATGATATGAGTCTTGGCTCATACGGGATTAGGATATACCCAATTTGGTGTGGTCATGCGGATCTAGGCAGTTTTGTGAAGACGAGATATTCATGTTGGCCCGATGGTTGTTTGATGCAGAGTTCTCTGTGGAGAAGGTGCGAACCCCAAAGATCTTACGCCTCAGATTCCATTGTATGAGAGAGCTTTCACACTTTTTGGAGAATTAGCATTATATTGTAAAACACATTGAGAACCGTTGGATCATGTTCGATATACACATGGACATGAGAGGTATTATTTCTTTTGTGAGGAGTTATGTAGAAAATGGAGAATGTGAGGGACATAACAGTTCTTATGACACATGATCTTTTTTAGTAGTACGTATGAGATAGCTCTCTCATTCTCTCTGTACCCTTTTTCATATGCTATATAGAGTTCTCTCTCCTAAACTTGTGTATGCATTCTTGAAGTATTTCCTTCCATTGACTTGGGATTTGAGGGGTGTGTAGAATCTCTGACTCGCACGTGATTAGGCGATCAAGACCCCTTTGGTTTGTTCTCGCCTTCCTCTTTACAGAGATACGAGGTGTCGATATTCAACTTGCACAACGCACGTGATTCCGATTGTGGTTCGTGTGTCAAATTTATTTTTGAACCGATATGCTTCCAACGTCTTTCACAGGATTCATGTTGCCAACCTCAAATGGCTGGTATTAGGCACTGGTATTGCTAATGGTGATGATGTGTTCTATCCTTGAGACCTTATGATCCAATAGTCATGTTTGGTTACCATTTTATTTTAATAATTGTTGCTTGTACCTTATGGAGGGAACTCTTTTACTTGTCCTGTCAATTTACTCGTACTATATATTAATTTGTTTTCTAAGTATCCTTTTTCTTACTCTTTTATCAGGAAAATGCGCGCTTGTTTGCAGGAAGGCAAACACATCCATTTTTTTCAGCGCGGAAAGTGGGTAAAAAATTTCAAGAGAATTTGGAGGCAACAGAACTGGAGAGTAATTGGTGCTCGGTTTTGCAAGAGGATAAAACCATTACTTGTCGTCCTATTCATGTGTTTGAGATGCTGCAGGTACATTAATTTTGATTTAGCTATAAATATGGTATTTACGATAGCCTGATTTCTCATGATTACCAATCAGGTTTTTCCATTTGATAAATTGAGAAATTAACATTGAATTCATCTTTGGAACCCGGGCTAAACTTCAACATTTGTTTCTGGTGCAGGATGATCTCGTGATATTGGATTGGAGAAATTGGATATTTTGTGATAAAACCTTACTCAATTCCAGTTGTGCTTTAGAAAATGCACATTTATCAGTCTTTGAAGACTCTGTTGAGCCCTTAAAATTTAATGACTTTCTTACCATTTCAATTCCTGTTGGAACATTTCTTCACTATGAGGTGTCTTCAGAGAAATCTGCGGAAGTAAAAAATGTGTATCTGATGTCACCAACAACCTCTTCTGTGTCATTTGATGGGCGAGGGTTACACCATCAGCTGGAGTACTTACAAGTGGTAGTTATAAACCATTTTAACTGGCTACGCTTTTCCGTTTTCACAAGACTTCTCTTCATCATCCCAATCTTTTTGTATGGTTTTACTTTATACTTTTTTGATGCATTATTAAGATATTCCAGATGTAAAATTTGCAGATCCATGAAAGGAACCAAGCTGGTTTGTCTGTGGGATATGCTGGTCCTGTAAGAAAGTTTGACATTGAGTCGCAGGACAGGTTAGGATTCTCTTTGTTAGTTTATGTTTATGGCATTCACATATGCTTAGAGTTCCTCTATCATTTTTTTTTTTTTTGATAAGTATAGTTCCTCTATCATAGTTTATAGCTATTTGTGCTTTCTGCTGGAATATTGGCTTCATCAACAATTTTAGTGCTATAGTTAGATGAGGTGGTTGCAATGTACTGTAAAATCTGAAATATGCATCTCCTCTACAAGACTTGTGTTTGTATTTTTATTTCAATTGCTTTTACTTCCTAGGGTTTTGAACTGTTTTACTAGTTGAGTCTAGTTACGAGCTTGGTTTAACATCTCAGTCTCATTCCACATCTCTGTAAGCTAACGGAATCAAAA
Source organism: Euptelea pleiosperma (assembly GCA_035048495.1). Lineage (NCBI taxonomy): Eukaryota > Viridiplantae > Streptophyta > Magnoliopsida > Ranunculales > Eupteleaceae > Euptelea > Euptelea pleiosperma. Next base: position 14,674,906 of record CM068542.1, read on the forward strand.
TCACATATACTATGACAATCTTCCCATTGCTTTGAGAAAGGGCACTAGGAGTTGTACTCAACATCCTTTGAGCAACTTTGTTTCATATGTTTGTCTCCCTTGTACAAGGCTTTTGTTACATTTGTTTCTACTATTCATATTCCCTCTTCTGTGGCAGAAGGGTTGGAGCACCCTAGATGGAGAGCTGCTATAGTAGAAGAAATGAGTGCCTTGGACAAGTATAGAACATGCGAGTGAGTCGATTTGCCAAGAGGCAAGAAACCTGTTGGTTGCAGATGAGTGTTTACTGAGAAGTACAAGGCAGATGGATCAGTTGAGAAGTACAAGGCTAGATTGGTGGTCAAGGGATGCACCCAGACTTATGGGATTGATTACGTGGAGACCTTTGCAGCCGTGGCTAAGATGAACTTCATAAGGGTGTTGTTGTCCTTGGCAGCTAACCAAGCATGGCCTTTGCATCAGTTGAATGTAAAGTACACTTGTCTTCATGAACGGAGTACAAACTGTTGTCAGGGACCTACTTGTAATATCTTATATTCTACATGGGGCCCTTGTAATATTGTAAAACTTCACTTAATAAATATATTGGGTGAGATCGTGTAGGCTATTCTAAGCTCTACACGATTTTTCTTCTTCCCCCAATTCTCTTCTCCTCTCCTCTCCTCTCTTCCATCTCTAATCCTAATCTCTTATCCTGGTTACGATCCAAGATTACAACATGGTATCAGAGCATGGTTATGTAACCATGGCTCAATCCTAGAGGTCTGAAGAACCCTAGGGATTGTGAAATTCGTTGCGAAGGGCTTTCCAAAGAAGGAGATCATCTACCATGGATAGCCGCAGGCTTTAGAAGAGTCTGAAACCCTAGCCGCCCACTTCAAAAGGTTGGAGAAGTTCTCCCAGGCCTAGCCGCCCACTCCAGAAGCCTAGAGAAGAGCTATCAGGCATAGCCACCCACTCCAGAAGGCTGGAGAAGAGCCACCAAGCCTAGCTGCCCCTTCCAAAAGGTCAGAGAAGACCCTCTGGACCTAGCCGCAGGTCTCAGAGGAGCCCAGAACCTCTCCCTAGTGCTACTGCACCTATCCAGGAACCTTTTTAGGTCTTCGGAACCATTCACAAGTTTCACACGGGTGGTTTTTTCTCCAATAGAAAATCTATAAAGGAGTTGTTCAAAAAAGGTTTGAATCCAAAAAAGAAGGTGATTTGCACATCCGCAGCAGCAGTTCGGGTGATTTCTTATCAGTCCAAGTTGCTCTATTCCTCAGAAAAGTCTTCTCTACTACCATGAGTACATCTGAGGAGTCATCTTCTGCCAAGTTAGAGATCATTGTTGCCCCACCTAGTCTGGGAAGTCATGGTGATCATAGCCCGGGCCTACAGATCACTACGGTGAAACTCGACGGGACCAACTACCTCACATAGTCTCAATTTGCCAAGATGTACATCACCGGATGAGGCAAAGCCGGCTATATCACTGGACGCGTCATTGCACCTGATTCTTCCGATGCCACGATTGAGAAGTGGGAAGCGAAAAACTCGATGGTCATGTCATGGCTGCTTCACCGCATGCATCTATCGATCCGCACAGGCTTCCTCTTTCTCGTGACTGCCAAGGATATATGGGACACTGCATCTCAGACCTACTCCCAAGATGGAAATTTTGCTAGGATGTATGAACTTCAGCAGGAGATAGCACATCTGAAGCAAGGCTCCTCAAAGAAGTCCTCTGGTAGCAAACATGGAACCTCAGCCGTTCATGCCACCAGTCAAGATTCCTCTGATGTGACCCCTTCCTCTGGGCAGTCCAACACCTTCTCTAGCATGGACATTGACAGGCTTTGACAATTACTTACTCAGCTTGATGGCCCTTCCCCACCTACATCATCCTTTGCTCAGACAGGTACATCCCATTCAGCCCACCATGTGTTTACGGCACCCATTGGTCATTCCTGGATCATTGATTCTGGTGCCTCCGATCATATGACTGGTATGCCATCTCTTTTCTCCACCTATAATATCTGCTCGGGTAAGGATAAGGTCCACGTGGCCGATGACACCTTCTCCTCTATCTCAGGGAAGGGCACTATCTCTGCCACACCTACTTTGTCGTTATCCTATGTACTTCATGTTCCTAAATTCACCACTAACCTGCTTTCTGTTAGCCATCTTACTAAGAGCCTAAACTGCAGTGTTACCTTTTTTCCTACTCACTGTGTTTTTCAGGACTTGGAGACGAGGCGGATGATTGGCAGTGGTCGTGAGGATGGTGGATTGTACCTGCTCGATAGCCAGCCGACTTCATATTGTGTTGCATATCAGTCTAGTGCCAATGTCAGTAGTTCTAGCGTTAATAAAGACCTGTTAATGCGATGGCATAACAGGCTAGGTCATTTACCACTTTCAGTCATGAAGAGTCTGTTACCTCAGTTTGCGTCTATTCCATTTTTTGAGTTCAACTATGAAACTTGTGTACTTGCAAAACAATGTCGGGTGTCTTTTCCGACTAGTAATAAAAAAAGTACGTTTCCTTTACAGCTTGTGCACTCTGATGTTTGGGGACCCAATCCCACCACTTCTATCTTTGGTTTTCGCTACTTTGTGATTTTTGGATGACTATAGTCGTTACACTTGGATATACCTTATGAAATCAAAAAATGAGGTGCATACTATCTTTCAGACCTTCCATAAAATGGTGTACAATCAATTGGGCACCACCCTAAAAGTCCTACGCACTGACAATGGGGGGGAATACATGTACAGTGGCCTTGCCTCCTACTTTGAGGAGCATGGAATTCTTCATCAGACTTCATGTGCCGATACACCTCAACAGAATGGGACCGCTGAGCGAAAACATCGCCATGTCTTGGAGGTTGCTAGGGCATTTCTTCTTGGTACTAGGGTACCCAAGGGTTATTGGGCTGACGCTGTGTTGACGGCATCCTACTTGATAAATCGGATGCCCTCTCGTGTCTTGGGGTCGAAGTCTTCCCTTTCACTCCTGTTTCCTTCCTGTCTTGTGTTCTCCATTCCACCTATGGTCTTTGGTTGTGTTTGCTATGTTCACGCCCATCACAGGAAGAACAAGTTAGATCCGAAAGCCGTTCGATGTGTGTTCCTTGGCTATTCGTCCACTCAGAAGGGATATCGGTGTTTCCATCCCTCTACCCATCGTCGGTTTGTTTCTCTAGATGTTACCTTCTTTGAGAGTCTTCCTTTCTTCTCAGTTGATCGGACTTCTCTTCAGGGGGAGCTTGGGAGTATTGACGAGAGTCCGATACCTCCACAGGGGGAGATTCCTCAACCAGTACCCGTTGATTTGCTTGATGAGTCTCCTGTACCCTTGTCCTCATCTCCTATTGACATTGTGCCACAGGATCCGCAGCTGAAGACGTATGCCAGACGACGTCAAAAATAGAAACAGCCCACCATCCAAGCTCACTGCCAGGAAATCCAACTTGATCCAGGTAATCGTGTCCTCAGTGATCCTCATGACGATATTTCTGTTGCTCCTTCTACTATCCTTCCCATAGACATTGATGTACCTATTGCTCATCGGAAGGGTGTTCGGAACTGTGTTACCAAGCACCCTATCTCTCACTTTGTTTCCGATCAACAGCTCTCACCATCCTATAGGGCATTTGCTACTTCCCTATCCAGTGTCACTCTGCCATCCAGTGTCTCAGATGCCCTCAGCCAGCCTCAGTGGAAAGTAGCCATGCTAGAGGAGATGACAGCTCTAGAACAGAATGGTACTTGGGATTTGGTTCCATTGCCTAGAGGAAAGAAACTCGTGGGGTGCAAGTGGGTATATACAGTGAAATACAAAGCAGATGGAAGCATCGACAGGTACAAGGCCCGTCTCGTTGCAAAAGGGTACACACAGACTTATGGGATTGACTACCAGGAGACGTTTGCTCCTGTGGCCAACATGAACTCAGTTTGAGTTCTGTTATCTCTCTCGGCAAATTTTTCTTGGCCCCTCCACCAGTTGGATGTCAAGAATGCCTTCCTCCATGGTGATCTAGAGGAAGAGGTATACATGACAGGTCCTCCGGGGTTCAGTCCGACTGGGAGTAAGGAACTTGTGTGCAAACTGAAGAAAGCTTTGTATGGGCTTAAACAGTCACCCAGGGCTTGGTTCGAGAGGTTCAGTTCCACAGAGATGACCTAGATGAGGTGTGCAGATTGAAAAAATACCTCGGCACAGAGTTCGAAATTAAGGATCTGGGAACCTTGAGATACTTTCTGGGTACTGAGGTTGCTAGGTCAAAGCAGGGTGTGTTCATCTCACAGAGAAAGTATGTACTTGATCTCCTTCGAGAGTCAGGAAACTTGGGAGCTAAACCAGCCGATACGCCTATAGAGCAGCAACATCGTCTGAATCCTGTTGATAGGGATCCCATTGCTGATATAGGCCAGTTCCAGAGACTTGTTGGGCGTCTCATCTACCTTTCATTGACACGACCAGATATTGCATACGCAGTCAGTGTCATCAGTCAGTTCATGCATGCCCCTCGCTTTCCACATCTTGAGGCAGCACACCGAGTGTTACGCTATCTTAAGGGGGCTCCAGGGAAGGGTATCCTGTTTAGTAAGAATGGACACCTGCGAGTTGAAGCTTATACAGACGCTGACTGGGCAGGTTTAGTCACTGACGGACGTTCCACATCAAGGTACTGCACGTATGTGGGAGGTAATCTGGTGTCTTGGCGCAGCAAGAAGCAACCAGTTGTCGCCCGCTCTAGTGCCGAAGCAGAGTACCGTTCTATGGCTCATGGTGTATGTGAGCTTCTATGGTTGAAGACTATGCTCAGTGAGTCAAAGGGTCTATGCAACTGTATTGTGACAATAAAGTAGCCATCAGCATTGCTCATAATCCAGCTCAACACGACAGGACAAAGCACATTGAGGTAGACTGTCACTTCATCAAAGAGAAGCTTGGTCAGGGACTTATTTACACACCGTATGTCCATACTGCTGATCAAGTTGTAGATATGTTAACTGAAGGTGTTACTAAAGGGATCTTAGAGCACCTGTTATCCAAGCTGGGCATGATAGATATCTTCGCACTAGCTTGAGGGGGAGTGTTGTCAGGGACCTACTTGTAATATCTTATATTCTACAGGGGGCCCTTGTAATATTGTAAAACTTCACTTAATATATATATTGGGTGAAATTGTGTAGGCTATTCTAAGCTCTACACGATTTCTCTTCTTCCCCTAATTCTCTTCTCCTCTCTTCCATCTCTAACCCTAATCTCTTATCTTGGTTACAATCCAAGATTACAACACAAACCTCTCCATTAATGATTTTTTCTCGAATGAAATGTCCGTCCACCTCTATGTGCTTAGTCCGATCGTGTTAGATTGGATTATGAGCAATGCTTATAGCTGCCTTGTTATCGCCATATAAGCTCATTGGGCTTGTGACTGGGAACCCTAATTCAGACATCAAGATTTTCAACCACAATATCTTACATAGGCCATGGGCCATGGCTCGAAACTCAACTTTTGCACTCGACCGTGCCACAACATGTTTTTTGCTCCTCCATGTCACAAGGTTACCTCCCACAAATGTGCTGTAGCCAGAGGTGGATCTTCTATCATCCTTAGCACTAGCCCAGTCGGTATCAATGTAGGCTTCAATCCTCATATGATCATTCTTCTTGAAGAGAAGACCCCTCTACCGAGAGACGATTTGAGATATCTCAAAATCTTATAAGCTGCTTCCAGATGAATATCCCTCAGTAAGTGCATATACTGACTGATCACACTGACCGCATAGGCAATGTCTGGTTTAGTCAATGAGAGATAGATCAATCTCTCAACTAATCTCTGAAAGCTAGCAACATCCTTTAGGAAATCCCTAGTGGGTGTATCTATAGGCCTAGCTCCCAATTTTCCAATCTCTTTGAGCAAGTCCAGAACATACTTTTGCTAAGAAATGAAAATCCCCTTTCCAGATCTCTCAACCTCTATCCCTAGGAAATACTTTAGGGATCCTAGATCCTTGATCTCAAATTTGCTTGCTAGGTATTTTTTTAGCTTGGAGATTTCTACATCATCATTACCAGTAACAATGATGTCATCGACATACACAATAAGGGCGGTAGTACATATCCACAATGTTTCACAAACAAGGTATGATCAACCTGACTTTGGGAGAAGCCCAAGTGCTTCACTGCCCGAGTGAACCTTTCAAACCACGCTCTAGGAGACTGTTTAAGTCCATACAATAACTTTTTTTAGCTTGCACACCCTGTTGTCTCCTTTCGTTGGAACAAATCCTTGTGGAGGAACCATGTACACTTCCTCCTTCAAGTCCCATGAAGAAATGCATTCTTCACATCAAGCTGAAATGGGGGCCAGGAGTGATTAGCTGCCAGGGATATGAGCACTCTTATGGAATTTAACTTCTCAATTGGATCAAATGTCTCCATATAATCAATGCCATAATTTTGGGAGTACCATTTAGCTACCAGCCTTGCCTTGTATCTTTCAACCGACTTGTCTGCTTTGTATTTCACAGTATACACCCATCTACTTCCCACAGGTATCTTCCCTTTGGGTAACTCGACCAATTCCTAGGTATTATTTTTTTCCAAGGCTCTTATCTTTTCAACCATTGTAGCTTTCCACTCGGGATGTCGCAAGCCTTCTGTTACAGAGGAAGGTAGAGGAATGGTAGATAATGATGTGACAAAAGACCTGTAGGAAGGAGACAAGGCCTCATAGGACACAAAGTTACTCGCTGGGTGTTGAGTACAACTTCTAACACCCTTTCTGAGAGCAATAGGAATATCAGGAGGACAAACATCATTAGTAGGATTAGAATCAGAGGGTGAATTAATAGGATCAGAGGGTGAATCAATACCTGAAGGGGAAGGTCCAATTGGTGCATCTGGATATAGACCAGCCATGGCCTTCCCTCTGCTGTTATAGACCTTTAACTCCCCCTGAGTCCCAACCCGACGATCTTGTGGAATAATAGGTCCATCATTCACAAGAGAGGGAGGAGGTGAAGGAGCAGAAGGTAGAGGTATACGAATATAGGTAGAGGGACTCCCTTCATCCATACTACTCTCCCCCTGAAGAGAGGACCGGGGATAGAATGGAGGCTGTTCCTAAATGGTGACATCCATAGCAACAAACTTTTTACCAGACGAAGCGTGAAAACGTTTGTACCCTTTGTGTGTAGAAGAGTATCCTAGAAAGATGCACTTGAGAGCTTTAGGGTCAAGTTTAGTACGATGGGGCCTAAAATATGGACAAAGCACACAACCAAATATTTTTGGAGGAATAAGAAACAAAGAACAAGTAGATTCAAGTAATTGAATAGAAGTTTTAAAATGCAAGGAGCGAGATGGCATGCGATTAATGAGATATGCAGCAGTAAGAACAACGTCACCCCAACAATATTTAGGAACATTGAAAAAAAGGAGAAGGTAGAGAGCTACCTCAAGAAGGTGACGGTTCTTCTGCTCGGCCACACCATTTTGCTGAGGAGTGTAACTGCACGAGTTATGATGGACAATACCATGATCAGAGATGTATTGATGCAAACCACCATACATGTACTCACCACCCTGGTCAGATCGTAGGATTTGTATGTGAGAACCATATTGCGTTTGAATCATCTGATGAAAGCTTTTAAAGATGGAAAAAACTTCATCCTTGGTCTTCATAAGATAGATCCATGTGCACCACGTATGTTCATCCACAAAACTCACAAAGTAGCGATATCCAAACACAGAAGTAATAGGGGAAGGCCCCCACACATCAGAATGTACTATCAAAAGGAGAAGAGCTTATAGTACTTCTAGAAGGATATGATGAGCGACAATGTTTAGCCAACTCACAGGTTTCACAATGAAGTGTAGATAAAGACGAGCAAATAAGGTGGGAAATAAAAGTTTCGACTACGAAAAAGAAGCATGACCAAGGCGAGCATGCCAACTCACGATGGACTCTAGACAACTATTACTACTACTAGACTGTAATGCTTGAGACTCAACCAATGGTCCATCCAGAAGATACTTTCCAGTGACTTCACGTCCAGTGCCAATCGTCCTCCTCGTGTCCAAGTCTTGAAAAACACACGAAGAAGGAAAGGTCTCACAGCAATTCAAACACTTCGTAAGGGAACTAACAGACAAAAGGTTTGAAGTAAATTGAGGAACATGAAGCACTGAAGTTAATGAAACATCGAAAGAGAGGTTGACAATCCCTTTCCCTGAAACAAAGGATAAGGTACCATCTGCAATTTTTACCTTATCACGACCAGAACAAATGGAATAAGACGAGAATAGGGATGGCATACAGTCATGTGGTCAAAGGTACCAGAGTCTATGACCCAAGTGGGAAAAGCAGCCACATGATGAGCAGTGTTGATGGTACCTATAGACACAAAAGAGGAAGATGGCGTAGCAGAAAGGCCTTCTAGTTGAGCTAGGAAGCAAAAAATGTTGTCAAGTTCTGTCGGCTGAAGGGGAACCGTCGTAGGTGAGGGGGTCTGAGGGCAGAGGGCCCAATGGCAGTGGTGTCGGAACTCGCAGTATGAGCAGATGAGGATGACAGGACTGAGCCTGGGGGTCGAGGCGGTCGACCATGGAATTCCCAACACTTAGCCTTCACATGTCCAAGATGGCCACAATAATCACACCTGGGCCGAGGTCCACAGAAGGACTTCCCCGAAGGGGCAGAAGACGGAGTGGAGACTGAGCTCCCTGCTGATGGAGACAATGTGAAGGGTAGCGTTTGTGGAAAACGCTGCAATGCGGAAGCAGTAGCAAGAGCAGATCTATTTGGAGCAGGAGATGGTGACATAACACAACGTCGGCTCTCCTCGCTCTGGACATAGGCATACACCTGGCCAAGTGATGGAAGGGAATCTCGGCTGAGAATGTGAATCCGGGCCAACTCAAACCCAGAGTTGAGCCCTGTTAGGAATTCAAAGATTTGTGTCTCCTCAACTATCTTCTTGTAGGCTTTGACCGTGTCAACACAACCACACATGGGCTGGAACGTATGATAATAGTCCAGCTCCTCCCACATACTTCGGAGGGTAGCAGAGTAGTCAGAGAAGGATTGATCTCCTTGTTGTAGATGGGAGATATCCTGCTGCAGCTGAAATGCTCGTGCCTAGTTCTGTCGCTGAGAGTAAGTCTGAGAAGCTGTATCCCAAATTTCCTTTGCCGTACGCAAAAATAGGAAACCCCGACTAATCTGAGGCTGCATGGAGTTTAGGAGCCATGACATAACGGTGAGGTTCTCAGTTTCCCACCTATCATACTGGGGATCTGTCGTTGAAGCAGGTTCCTCGACACGCCCATTGATATAGCCCATCTTGCCTCGACCACCGATGTACATTCAGGCAGCAGGTCTTCTCGTCCTCTTAGGCCCTTTGTAATGTTTTCCATCTTAATAAGATTACACTTATCATAAACAAAGAAGGAAGATGGAGGTCGTTGTACACACATACGAACCCTCAAACACCTCTTAGGCACAACAAACAAGGGTCTACAACCCTAAAAATACCCCAAATCTTGTCAAAAAGGTGTCATGGAGAGAACCACCAAGGTTTTCATCCCCTACAGCTGTAAGATGCCCCCGGTAGGCTCCTTGACACACAAACCACCAAGGACAGCGAATAATCAGCACCAACAGTGATTGAGGACCAGGAAATGACCCACAATCTAAGAAATTAGGGGTAAGAACTAATTTTAGCCCAATATAGAACAAAAAGAGGGGCTGGCGGTATAAAATTTTGGGGGAAAAATCGACCCTAGCACTTCAAATCTCTACGGAATCAGATGGGGTTTTTCCCTACGTGTTTCTCATCAAAAAATGCACCAAATACAAGCAGCAAAGCAAGACAAAAAAGGCTTTACAGATTGAGAGATCGGAACAACCGAAGAAAGGAAAACGCACCATACCCGGAAAAAAACGCACTAAAGACCATGATGATGCCTCCAAAAAATTCCGCAAAAATCACCATTAAATCTAGAAAAAAGATTTACATCAAGAAGTGGAGCTCCGATCATGAGTCTGTACAGTTGTTGACTTCAGCTGTACGACCCGATGACGCCATCACCTAGATGGTGACCCTCTGGTTCGTTTCTTCTCTGCAGATGTGGTTGAGATGATTTGATGAGTATTGCTCTGATACCAAGTTGGATTCTAGGGTTAGGGTTTCAATGGAAGAGAGAAAGAGAGAGAAGAGAGAAGAGAGAGAGAATTAGAGAGCATGTGTGTTCACATGACTCCCAACTTTTTACTAAAAAGAGGACTACATGGACAATAATGCCCTTACAAATATACGGTGTCCCTTATAGTCTAAAGGTGTACCCTGATAACTTCTAATACATGATAACATTCAACAATAAAGGTTTCTTATTAGGAATCTAAATATACTGCAAAATGAAAAAAAATTCCAGGTCTAGTTTAAAATTATCCCACCTTAGATGGACTGAAAATAGGCAGTCCAACAATAGGTTCTGACATTTTAAGCAGAGATTTCAACATATAAGTTTTGTTGCTGTTTTCTCAATTCCTAATCTGCTCATGGTCAATTTGACATTGTTTCCATGGTCGAAGTTCTTTGTTAGTCAATAGCTTTTTTTCTCAGTTCATTACTTCAAGGATTGATATAGTTGTCATGGTCCATTTAAATTTACTTGTGCATTTGTTTTCAATGAGATACCGTTGGGAAAAGGCTTATGATGATGATTTGTTTTCAATGAGAGAGAATTACATTCATGCTAATTTATTAGTTTCTTTCTTAAAGCTTTATTGCTGCATTTGCAGGATGAGGTCATACTATCTTGATTGTGGTAGTCAGCCTGACAATCGCTTATGGACAAACAAATACCAGCCGGGAAAGGCCTTTGAGGTCATGCATCCCTAATTTAATTTTCTTTTTGTGCAGTTCTCTTGTTCGCATATGAAGGGCAGTAGCATTGTAATAATTTGCTTGTCTTCATTTTATCTGATGATGTGGTCATGCAGGTATGCGGTAATGGTGAATCTGTAAGGTTGCTTAATGAATGGCTGTGCTCTTGGCGTGAACGAGATCTTCAAACCCTTAAAAATTCCACTGGTGGTAGTAAATGTATTGTTCACAATAACTATAGCTGGAACAACGAAAATGACTCTGATACAGAAAGCATTGACGAAGGAGCTAGCTTCAAGAATGTTATTTTAGTTACTGGACCAGTTGGGGTATGCTTTTTCGTATTTGAAGAAAAATGATGTTAATCTATCTATCTCCACGTCCATGTCACCATGTAGTTTCTAATGAGTTACAGGTTTTATTTGGGGCTTTTCATGGAAACCATTATGAATGCGTGTTTCATGCACCACATTCTCTTAATCATGTGTTATTACTTATTGGATCTGTCGTTTCTCCTGTCTGGGTGTGGTATAGTTTTTAGATATTACTAACTACCACTAAATGATTTTGAAGGCTCTACTATCTGTTTGTTTTTCTATGTAGAAGTAATTTTGGTGTATGTTTCCGTGAGTTCCTTTTAGATTATTGATCATAAGCAAAGTGCTTATATCGACATAATATATCTTTTTGAAACAACATTTTTGTTGTGAATTTGAAGGCTTTTTGTGCTGTTCCCTTGTCTGGAACTTATATTATTTACTGACAGTGGGTAAATAACACCAAAAGCAATGAGTTAGGAAACTTTATTAATCACAAAATATCAAATAAATGAGTGAACCAATTTTAAGAAAATTATATTAATTTCCAAAAATATCCAAAATATTTCTTAGTAAGTAAACCCCCCTTACTAATGCAAAAATTCCAAAATTAAATTTGAAAAATGGGTAATTTTGTGATGCATGCAAAACTATCATAATGTCCATAGACATAAAAACTTTTAGCTACGTTTGGTCTTTGAGAAGGCCCTCTAAATCATTCGTGGTTATTGGGGATCCAATAAAAATTAATATCTCGCAGGATAAAAATTATGAGCCATACTATGAAATTATGGGGGATACATTGAGAAAAGATTAAGACAAGAAACAGTGGTAGCAGAAAACCAGTTTGGTTTCATGCTAGGGAAGTCAACCATTGAGGCTATCTTCGTACTTGTACAATTAATGAAAAGTTTTTGAGAAAAGAGGAAGAATTTAAGCATGTTTTTATAGACTTAGAAAAAGCATATGAAAGAGTTCTTAGGGAGTTAATTTGGTGGGCAGTAGAAAAAGAAATGGAGTCTTGGGCGACAATATTGACATTATTAAGGACATGTATGATGGAGTGGTATGCTACTGCGAGAACTGTTAGTGTGGCTGTAAATTTGTTTTTGGTATATATAAAAAGACATATACCATGAGAATAAGCTCTTAAACTAGTTTAATTCCCTATGTTTCATCTATTGTCTCGGTACATTACCGAAATAAGACAGCTTGGCGGAGACGAAATGAGATTTTAAGCCCCGGGTGCAAGTTGAAGGCCATAAAAGAGGGCGAGGAAGCCTGGAATTGACATGGAGTGAGGTAGTACGAAAAGAGTTAAAGACATGTCTTGACCTCTCTAGCTTAGGCTTGTTTGTATGTCTTGGCAATGGCCCTCAATAAAGCTTATACTTATAAAAAAAACAAAAGATATAGCTCTTAATAGAGTCGAATGGCACAATAGGATTCATACTGACTCCAGATAGTTGGGATAAGGTGAATGATGATGATGATAACTTAAAGTAGTAAGATTTGGACCTCAGTCCATGTCACAAATGTCAACATCTACTGAGTTAGTACTGCGACCTCTAAGTGGAATCCATGGGATATAGGTATTATGGATTATTGTTACCATGGTTGAAAGTATCATTTCAGCTTGGAATGTTTCGGCCATGACGACTTGTTTTAAAACCTTGTTCATATGGTAAATGTGTTGTAAAATTTGTATTTTTCAATAACATATTTTGGCTTATTTAAACATCAAATTAGTTAACGGTAATGTATCTTCTCATCTTTACGTATCGTGACATCATAATCATAGTCACAAAAATCTCTGATTTTTTAAAAAAATAGTCAAAAATCTCCGATTCTTTCAAAAAATAGTAAAAAATCTCCGATTTGATTTTTTGAAGTCACGAATCAATTGCTGATTTTGCCGATTTTTGAATTTTGATTCTGAATGATGAATCATGCTTATGAGGACTTATTATATGGAATTATATATGTGATTTTCTTCATATAAATGTGTTTTGTTAAAAACAACATTTCTAACTTGAAATATGCCGTGATATATTTGTTTATAATTTTGTCGATTTTTACCGAATTTATCCGAATTTTCCCTACTTGACCCCTTGCCGATTTATTGCCAAATCCTGACTTTGTGAATGTATCTGTTCTCGGTTTTTTTGATCGAGATGTCTCGTTCCATTTGCTTATCGAGATGCTGAACGAGACTGAGATTTTAAACCTTGATTGTTACCCATATCAATTGGTTAGTGTGGTATGGGGTCATTGTACTCTAGATGTTGAACCTAAGTGTCAAACTCTCATGCAGTAGACTTTTTTTTTGTAAGCCTCCTGAAGTAAACTTGGAGTTAGAGTAATAAAGTTATATAATAATTGCTTCAAACACTTGCTGATCACCATTTGCATGAGTAAACATCTTTGAGAAGATCCCGAGAAGGATAGCTGTTCTCTGTGTAGTAGGTATGGGTATTCCATATTGCTTCCCCTCTTAGAGTCGTTCCTCTGGTTTCTGTTGTCAGATATGGTTCGCAGATGCAACACTCCTCAACATCAGGGCTTGTGTATGTGATGTTGTTGACAGAAGTTATCGTGGCACAAGAATGCATTCCACTTTTATTGGAAGTTGGGCTTCTTTGGCACAATGTCAGTAATGACTGGTTGATAGGTAATATCCTTTGTTGGATCAACAAATTGCCTATGCTGTAGTGTGTCTGGAGTACGGAAACTTAACAAATAACAACAAACATTAACCAGTGAAAGACTGAATTGAAGATAACATGGCTTGTTAAGCTCTAGCATGTAAGAAACTCCATTGCATAAGCCTGGTTGAGTGAATAGGAAGCAATAGGGTGTATACCTCCAAATCATAGAGATGTGGAAGAGCATTGTGAGAGAGCTCTTACATTAAATTTTGGTGGTCATATGATTGGTAACTTTGGCCAATTTAGCAGGGGGTGGGTCTTATAAGGGTGACAGTGGAGAGATGATTGTGGGTCGTATGGAATTAGAGACTAATTAAACACCTAGGCAAGGACTATTGGTGGGCCTAAATATCTTCATGAAATTTCTCACTATCCCCTATGCATAAGTGACTTTCGAATATCATTTAGATGAGCTTCTTCTGAAGGATTAGCACCAATCAAGAAATGTTGGAAGAAATCTATGATACTAAAATTCCCATTATGTTCATTCCATGATGTTTATTATCAGAGAATATATCCTTCTCATAATCTGTATTTTTTTAAGCTATTCTTTGATTTTATGTTGCAAATCTTATTACCAATAAATCTTTTGTCAGTACCTGAGAGAAAGATTATCACACAGTTGTAGGATTATGTAACTGTTCCCTACTTTTCATTTCTATATTTATCCAGTAAACTTGGCAAGATTAGCATTTGGTTTTTACTCAAGATTTCTGGGTTGTACTATTTGGTTATTATTGTGATGTGCTATCGGTGCAGAGTGGAAAAACTGCTGCTATTTATGCCTGTGCGAAAGAGCAAGGGTTTCAAGTAATTGAGGTATTTTTGGAACTTGGCAGGAGACATTGATGTTGTGTTATGCTTTCATGAATCATTATTGATTTCACACACACACGGAACTTGGCAACCCCCTAGAGAGGAATTATTTTGACACACTTATGTGGGCCTGCACAAAGGTGATTCAAGAGCTGATTTTAGGTGAGGATGATATCCTCACCATGAATCATCCTCACCATGAAGGTCATCCTCACAAGGAATATATGATCTGAAACTTCTAACGTTATCAAATATGGACATAGAAATAACAGTAAAATGGACGGTCCATAAATTTTCAACTTGTAATCCACTTTTCATACGGCTAGAAATGTATTGGAATGGGCTGATTTTTATGCGGATGAACTCCATGTGGGCCCCACATAGCGTGCAAGATAAGGCGTGCCAAAATGTCCTAAGTCATATTGCGATCATCATCATCATCTACACCTTATCCAAGTGTTTGGGGTTGGCATTTTTTTTTTGCCATTCTACTATATTTAAAGCTATATCTTTTGTCATAGAAGTCATAATACATATATGATGTTATTTGATAACATTGAACCTTTGAGTAACACGTTTTGTGGAATGCCCCCATAAATGATCAATTGAGTTATATTTTACGAGGATATGATTTGTAAAATGATAGCTTCCTATTGGCTTGATCCAGAAGTAACAAATTGATAGCTTCATTTGTTCGATGTGCAAGCATTGTGGGGAATCATCACTCATTTGATGTTACATTGTGAAGTAGCTTGGGAGATTTGCTCTTTTTTCTTATCGGAATTCGGAATCAGATGGGTGATGCCAGAATCCATATTGACCCTTCTCAACTGTTGGCATTCTTGAGCCTTTTCCGCTAGAGGACGGATCTTGTGGAGGATGTTACCTTTTGCTATAACATGGGGTATTTGGAGAGAGAAATCAAGGATTTTTTAAGGAAAGAGTAAAGACATGGCTTCGATTATCCTTGATATTAAGGGTTTCATGTGGTCTAAGGCGAAGGGGGAGTGTAGAGGACTTTTCTTTGAAGACTTTGTATTCCGATGGGAGTCTCTTTGTTCTAGGGATATGTGATTTCGTTTTTTGTATTTGGTCGTAGTTCTCATTTTGTTTCTGTTATGACATAGCCTAATGCAGGTCATCTCGACCTCAGAAGCTATTGTATTTGTTTTTCGCTTGGCTTTTTGCCGAAGGAGGAGTGTAGAGGACTTTTCTTCGAAGACTTTGTATTCCGATGGGATTCTCTTTGTTCTAGGGATATGTGATTTCGTTTTTTGAATTTGGTCGTAATTCTCATTTTGTTCTGTTATGACATAGCCTAATGCAGGTCATCTCGCCTCATAAGCTATTGCATTTGTTTTTGCTTGGCTTTTTGCCCTTCTATAAAATTTTATACTTGTCAAAAAAAAAAATTAGCTTGATTGAAAAAGTAACAAACTCTTTCTATTATTAGACACAGAAAGATTTGTATTAATTATCTAAAATAAGATACAAAGGATTAGGGAAGAGAGTTCCCAATGTAAAGGTATCCCTATTTACATCGCTTGTAGCAAGAGAGTCTACTGGTTCATTTGAACTTTGATGAGTGTGAAATAAAATGATATTATCCTTCTGCTAATTTCCTTATGTGGTCAGTCACATTTGCAAGTTTCCAAGGATAGTGTTCATTACCGCCAGCCTACTTAATTATGTTTATCGAGTCTCCTCCAATCACCGAGAGTATTTTGACGTAATTATTACATAATTTTAATCCTTGAAGGACTACTTTATTTTCTGCTTCATAAGAATTTCTCTCCCTAGTGGGACCGGAAAATGATGTAATGATAATGCCTCACTCATTACAGAAACACCATCTATTCTCAGCAGTCTGGGAGATCGCAAAGTACTTCCATCAAAATTGAACTTTATCCAGCCCTCGTTGGTTTCTTCCAAGGTGCCATCCCTACCTCCCCATTATATAAAAGACAATGTGAATTTGCAATAAAATCCGTCAATGTGACACCTTAGAATTCCTTCATCACAATGATTCTGCCTCATGCATTACAGAAACACCATCTATTCTCAGCAGTCTGGGAGATCGTAAAGTACTATCATTAAAAATTGAACTTTATCCAGCCCTCATTGGTTTCTTCCAACGTGCCTTCCCTACCTCCCCATTATATAAAATACAATGTGAATTTGCAATAAAATCCGTCAATGTGACACCCTGGAATTCCTTCACCACAGGACCACCCACCAAAACCTTCCAACTACCATTTCACACCTCCAACAGCCAAAAAGGACTTCTCATCGTGCGTTCATTCTCTTCAGTGAATTTGGCTTCTTCCTTCTCCGCCAAATTGATTGATGAACTCCAATTTCCTCCAAGGTGTCATTCTTCATTTGGATAGTTGCGCTTGATAAGGTTCTTACTGTTGACCATTTGATGAATAGGAGAAAGATAATGCACAACATGTGCTTCCTATATAAAGCATGTGGTGAATCCATGACTTATCTCCTACTTCATTTGGAGTCTGCTGGTGGCATAAAGAGCACTTTTTTCAGGAACTTCGGTGTTGATTGGGTCATCCCAAGAAGTTGGTTGGCATTGGAGAATGGAGGCTCTTGGTATTAGAGGGTAGATTTTATGGAGGGTACTTTCATTTGCTTTGGGTTGGTGTATACCGTGTATTTGGAAAGAAAGGAACAATATTTTGAAGGCAAGTACAGCACCATGGCTGCAGTGGTAAGGAGGATAAAATCATCACTCCCATTGGTTTGCCATTCTCCAGAAGTTTGAAGGAGTTACCTATGTTGACTTTGTTAATAATTTTTTTTTTATAAGTGATTTTGTTAATAATTAAGAAGCCACAATTAATGGCATGGACTCATGAATCATGATTATGCTTGTCAAGTTTCATCTTTTTGAGCTTAATGTGGCTGCCCTCCCATTAGCTTTTTCTTTACATGGGTTTGCCCTTCTTTTCTAATATACTCTTTTATTTCTTATAAAAAAAATAATAAGAAATAAATAAAATTGTGCTGTCATGAATTTTTTTGCCTAAACTACTTTGTTTGGGAGTCATTCAGACCAAGTGTTGCATGAGATATACACAATACTCATACTATATATAAGGTATTCGGTAGATTCTTTTGCGAACTTAATTTATTTTATATGTATATATAATGTAATACTAATGGTGGTTAATATATATATATATATATATATATTTTTGGGGTGGGGTGGGGGTGTTCCTCAAAATATCACAAAAGCTTGGGTACGTAGGTCACTGTATAAATCTTGAAATAATCAACTCCCTGATACAGTGAACAATGTATAGTATTTGAGAAAGCTCACTGTATAAATCAGTACAGGAAAGATAGTCGAAAACCATCTCGAGAAACCACACTTGTTTTGGTTTCGATGAACCACTTTTTCGCAATTCTACATTAAGATAAATACATGTTTTTGGAGTAAGGTTGAAACAGATCTTTTATAATATTTATTATATATATATATATATATATATATATATTTTTTTTTTTTTATTATAATATTTATTATATTACTTGAGAAGATATATGTTTTTCCATAATTTAAAAAGTAGAATTCTTTAATTGCAATATTTAAAGGTATACTTTAAATCTGTATCTTTTGCATTAGTTATGGATGGATTAACTGCTCATATTCAAGAAGTCCCTCGTGTATGATATTTACAGATGTTGTAGTATTAGTTGATGAGACTAAAGAGGGATTAAATTAAAAACTAGAACTATGGGGATGTATTTTTAAACACTAAAGGTGTTAAGATAAGTTGGACTAAGACAAAATACATGCAATGCGACTTAGTAAGGTACTTATAGGGATTAGACGACGTTGGTTAAGATCGACGGGCAAGAAATACCTCAAAGTGTCCATTTTCGTTATTTAGGTTTGATTATCCACAAAGGTGGGGAGGTTAGTAATGTGAACTATGCTTTATGGAGCTGAACCTTGGGTAATCAAGAAACAACATGTTCAAAAAATGAGTATGGAAGATATGATGATGTTGAGATGGATGTGTGGAAAAACTAAAAGATAAAATTAGAAATGATCACATTTGAGGAAATCTAGGAGTAACCTTAATAGGAGATAAAATAAGGAGAAAGTCGACTAAGATGGTTTGGGCACGTACAACGAAGACCAACAACGGCAGAGGTGAGGATAGCTCTGGTACACATTGAATGCCATAAAAGGGGAGAGAGGAAGGCTGGAAATAATATGAAATGAGGTAGTAAGAAAAGATTTGAAGACATATACCTTGACAGAAGATATAGCTCTTCGTAGAGTCAAATGGCGAAATAGGATACATGTTATCGACCCCAGATAGTTGGGATAAGGTGTAGATGATGATGAGAAGTCCTTGACTCACTTTGAGTTGTCTATTATAAAATTACATCAGTCTGATGGTAGATGGCAGTTATTTTTGTGGGCAAACAACAATTAAATGAACTGGATCTATCCGTTATAGAATATGTTATTGGTATTGGCTCCTTATCTTAGGATTATGAATAACGATGTGGCAGTTTACAACAGCAATGCTGCATCATTCGTTTAATTTTTCCTGCATTTTGATATTTCATATGTAAAAAACTTTAACTAGATTGTTGCAAGTCCAAAGTTGAAGATATATCATTTGATTTGTTATTAACTAGGTCAGTGCGTCTGATTGGCGAAATGGAGCTCACGTGAAGCAAAAGTTTGGAGAGGCAATGGAATCACATCGGTTTAACCAATGGTTTGTCAAAATTTGTTCAATAATGAATGATCTTTAAACCTTGCAAGTTACTCTTCTTGGACTTATAATTGCCTGTGTTCGTTCTTATTTTGTTACATGCTTTTTCTTTTGGAGGGTAAATTTACATGCTTTTATTTCCAGTAGGATGGATCTCTCTTTTTTTTTTTGGGTAAGTATAGATTTTATAAAAGGGTAGAAGGCCAAATGATACAAGCAAAACAGCCTAATTAGTCCAAATTTACCATAAGTTCAAAACAACATAATTAGTGTTAGCATGTCTAATCAATTATTTCATTGATCATATTGAGCATTTGGACTTAACCACTATCGGGTATTGGCCATAATAACCCTGAAAGCAATTACCAAAGGGACACACATTTTAAACCTCCTATGCAATTGAGATACATCTTGGTAGTTATATAAATTGACAAGGACACGCGTAAGACGCTGCAGCTTTGAGAAGCTAGAAAAGCAGACTCATTACACATACATGCATGCATACATATATGTTAGTGAGGATTTCTGATTTTTCCCCCTGATTACAGGCCACTCGTATTTGGACCTAGGTTTATCCATCTTGGCTGCTTAGAGATGCGCATTTGTTTATTCAAAAGGAGGGAGCTGACAACTGTTTATACAATCATATTTGTTTCCTTTCCTTTTATGACTGAAATATAAAAATAAGAAGATATCCTACCAAGACAGAAAGGAAAAATAAAAATTATATAACGAAAAACTTACAAATAAATCTAAGAATATGAGTGACCCATATTGTGGGAAACTAACCCAGCATCCTTAAAAATTATATAACGAAAGACGTACAAATAAATCTAAGAATATGAGTGACCCATATTCATATTGTGGGAAACTAACCCACAATCCTCCATATATATATATATATATATTACTATTTTTTATATACGTGTAAATGTACATGTATGTGTAAAATTAAAAGAAAAACAAAGAGAAATAGATAATATTCTTCTAGAATAGTACTTAGATTTAAAGAAAATGCAAAAAAAAAAAAAAAATTGGAAAGAGAAAAGAAAGAGATCACAGTCATATATGATTTATTCCAGCTAGAGAATTAGTTTGAAGAATCATTTTTAGTAACTTATTAATGTTGACCAACAAAATATTTGTATTTGGAAGTCGGGAAGGACATCCATACTCATCTCTTCACCACTACTTAAATTTAATAAGTAGATACACACACACATAAAGACAAATTCAACACACATAACCTCCGGCTCCCAAGTAAGTTGGCTTGGCTCATTATTTTTGAAGAGGTGAGACTCGTCAGGGTTGCACTTCCATTAGAATTTAAAACTTACTCCAACTAAAATAATGTAATTACAAGGTTCATGTAAAGCATAAATGAAAACTAAAAAAAAGTTGGATCTTCTTCAGCCACTCCTAAGAATCCTCCGCATCACATGCTACGCTGAATCTAAAATGGTTATAGGGATGAGCTGCGAAGCCCAATAGGGATAACATCACCCTCCCATATGGATATAGGGGATGCAATGATGAAACATGCTTTTCAAAGACAGTTGAAAGATTTAATCGAAAGCTAATCTTGAAAACAAAATATATTGAACACAATAACCGAGAAGAATATGAAGATAAAAACAACTGACACATGTGATCAAATAATTGAAGAATTAAGTAGATGCATGTACGAAACACTTTCGGGGCCTTATTTCGCAATAGCCGGCCCAACTCTCAAATCCATCACATGGTACCAATGGGGTTACGGTCTTACACCGAAGGGTGCCATAACCCTGCCTTGCTTTTTAGGGTTTAACCCACGGACTACAGCCACACAGGGACTAAGCCCTACATCCATGTGCCCATGCAAACTCTTCTATTCCACCGAGTTCCTCATCCTCACCCATGGGTCATCATCACATGGTGAGTACACAAAAATCAAGGACATATAAACCTTATATTGAAACACATGCAATAAGTAGAAAACAATAACACGAATGCATCGATTTCGATCAAAAGAACACATACAGGAAATGTTTGAATTAAATTCAAGTTCAATCTCTCAAGAGTTGGAACTTATGCACTCTCTTCTCCATTCATGTTCCTAACGATTTTGCTAGTGGTGGGGTCCACCCCACCCTCATTCATACTCCCTAATTTAATGCATTAAATGTGCTAACACTAACCCTAATGTTCCCAACGATTTTACATGCCACTACACATTATTAACCATGAAAATTAATCCTAGCTTATAATATATACTTAAATTACATGGTCATGAATTAAATTTCTAGATGATGACATACTATAAATAAACATGCTTATGAACATAATGGGCTTTACACAAAGCCCAATAGCAAACAAGATCCATACCCATACCCATATCCAAGAAATGACAAAAAAAAATGAAAATGAAGCATGTAGTTTTTCTTAAATTCAAAACACCATAAATACAGTTCGAATGCATCCCCTATCACGCTCCACAATTTACACATCACAATATCTCTATCTCTGCACGAATTCAGAGGCGTGACCACATAAACTATCATGTAACCTCATGAATTTAATCAGAAATCCTGCATGGACAACCTATGTTATAGTCTCCATAGAGATTTGGCTAATAGTCACACAAAAACTAACTTCAAATTCAAATATGTGCGCACTCTAATCGATCAGGCTGAAAGATCGATCGATCGATTGGAGACTAATCTGAAGCAATTCGATCGATCGAGAATCGATTTGATCGATACAATCCAGTACAGAAGTTGGTCGATATTTTGCCTTCGATCCATCGGGAATTGATATCCCATCGATCGGATAATAAAATTTCAAAATAGGATTTAGTCGATATTTATCCTTAGATCAATCGGGAATCAATATTAGATCGATCGGAGAACAAAATTACAAAACATGATTTAATTGATATTTTTCCTTCGATCAATGGGAATCGATATCCAATCGATCGGAGAACAAAATTTCTGTTTTTTGCGCCCGCGCGTAGAAAAACCCAAAACTCACTAAAAACTTTACATAACTCAGAAAAATATGATTTCGAAGGTTTTTGAACCTAGACTAACCTAGATTCAATGG